>JALPQD010000181.1:2054736-2392236 GCA_023101885.1 Typhlomys cinereus
AACACAGGTGAATGTCAGGTGTGAGAATGAAAGTGATCTTATAAAAATCCAAAGCCACAGATGAGAATGAGGAAGGAAAAGAGATGACTGGAAGCCCCAGTAGAGAGAGAAGAAATTGTAAGTCACTCCAGAAAGCCTGATTAGAAATTATTTAGGAAATGTGGTTGGATTGGAGGGCAGGATGGGGAGTTGTTTGTTGGTGGTATATGCTATAAATTTTAGGTGACATCCTTTGGCAGGCTTTACTGTTTCTCTCCAGCAGTATTTTGAATGCTCAGGTGCAGGCCTCAAATAGGCTGTGAGTTGGAGCTAGTCAAGGTTGGGATCACTCCAAGGTTTGCGTTGCTCCAGAGGAGCACAATGGAGAAACAGGGCAGCAACTGAGCCCAGAGTCACAAATGTGATTCCAAACTGGACAGAAGCAGTGGGCAAAGCAGAGGGAAGATGTGGAATAACTAAAGGTAAGAAGCCATTGTCAGCGAGAGAGTGAAAAAGAAAGAGGCAGCATTGGCGTAAAACAGAGAGCTCAAAGGAAGGGTAGACTTTGGTAATAACCACAGGTTTGAGTTGGAAAAGTAAGACAGATGAAAGGCAAGATTTTGGGGAAAAAAAGGTATGAATTGAAGACAAATTATAATCTTTGTGGACATCGAAGGCATCAAAAAATGACAGAAATTGAGGTGAAAGGAGACAGTATTACATTTATAGGAGAAGAAATATGCAGAGGATCTTTGACCTAAGGGTAGTCAAAGGAGCTTCTAAAGAGCCAAAAGAGAGTGCTGTTAGAAATGGGAAAATTTGGGTCTTTTAGTTCTGGATGTGGCTGTATCACACAATGGAAACAAAAGGGTATAGATTTGATAGTTGGATTCTATTTCTCTAGCTGATGAACTTTTGTCACAACATCTACATCTATGTTCCCATACAAGTTTCTGGGCCCCACCCAAGAGCTACTGAATCAGTCTTCCTTTAATAAGTCCAAATGATTTTAATGTCCAGTAAATTGGAAAAAATACTATGAAGAATGCAAGTGAAGTAAATACTTAGAGAAATTGTTGGTATAGATGGTTTTGTTAATGGGATCTTGGAATCAACCTAGAGTTAAGAATGTAAATCTTGTCATAGAAGACCAGAAACACAAATCAAAGATTTCCTAAGAAATGAAAAAGGTTCCTTCCCCTTGTAAAACTCTGTTGAGAAAAATGAGGTTTTCTCACTAAAGGAATCTTACCAAAAAAAAAAAAAAAGAAAAAGAAAAGAATGATGGGGTCAATGACTTTATTGAGAAATGTTCTTGGTAAAAAAGAGAAACTAGAACAGTCTTTATTTCCTTAAAGCCAGACCAGTTGTTTCTTACTCTAATGTTGAACTGCAGGATACATTCTGCTCTCATGAGATTTTCACTAGGCATTACCTCAGATACTGTGGCAAGAACTGGAGGATTCTGAACCTTAGCTCCCAGAGTAGTTAATTAGTAATACATGGAGTGTAGACAAGAAAAAACACTATTAATTAAAAATATTATGCCTCTTCTTACTAATGTATATAACACATGTTTGTATGAAACAATGTTTCTCACTGTAGTACTAAAATAATAGAAATGAGAGTATAGCTTCTTAATGAGGGTACTATCCATCTTATATTTTTGACAAAAGCATACCATTGATTTCTTATAACAAACATGTCTTCCATTTCAAGAAATCCAGGTGATAGATTTTGTGAAACATCATTGGTACTGACTGTTCTTTTTATTTGTTTTGCAGTTGTTGTTGTGAAACAATATTTCACTAGGAATTCCAGACTAAATATGCTCTCAGGGTGCAGGAGTTACCCAGCTAACATAAATGCCTTTTTAATATGATCATGAAAAATTATCTTAGAGAAAAAGGGAAATGACAGGCCTACTGAAATACATATAGTAACTAAAATTTGAAAAGACTTACTGATGTCTCAGATTTTGGGAGGTGTGGTAGAGAACACAAAAGGGATGCTATTGCTGGGTTCTATTGGGGTCCAACCAAAAAAGAGAAAACAAATGATACTGAATGTTTAAACCAGAGAGAACTTAACTTAGGAAATTGACCATGGTCAAGGAAAGGATTGGAAATCTCAGAGACAACCAGGAAGGCAGGGAAACATTGCTTTCCTAGATTGGAGGTGTGAAGGGAGAGCAGTGTCCAGCACCAAACAATAGAGGAAGAATCAAGACACATCCTGTAAAACCTGCAGGAGAAACAGATGTAGGTTCCCGGGACAAGCGGATGGCATCTAGGCACCAGCTTCTCTCCCTACTAGGGCAGGACTCGCTGTCTTGGGAAGACAGACCAGCGTGGCTCATAGGAAGAGAAGGATCAGAGGTAGCAGGCCAGCGCCACTGCTAACATCTCAGATCCCTAACTTCCACGACTCCTAGATAGGGTCATCTGCACAGTCTTGAAATGATCTATTGATTCTGAATAGCTATGAATTTCATTTGTGAAAGCAATGAATGGGATTTTGTGCCTAGAGAGATGGGAAAAGGCAGCTTGCCCCTGTTGGCACATGTGTAGAGTCTGTGGTTCATTATTCTCAGAATCATCTCCACACTTAGAAGAAGAACAAGAAAAATACAAGTTCTTTATTGCCAGAGCCCCAAATATCCTTTTTTATTCTTAACATACTATAACAGCACTCTTCAAAGCACATATTTTTAGGCCTCTGGGTAGAAAGGACTGTGGGTTTCTCTAGGAACGACTTGTTTCAAATCAAACAGAGGAGAAACAGGGATGATTCTGAACAATGCAAAGACAGCGCCTGCCTCCTTCAGTCTATTAGAGTCTGAGTTCCCTTTGATATCCATTTCCACCCTGGAAACCGCACGCTTTCTGTGAGGCCCGTCAGAATCTCCAGTCTGATTAAAGGCTCTCCTTGCTTTCCACTGAGCTCTCTCTCCCGTGATTAGGACAAATGCTTTTGTGAGAGATCCAGTACCTCTTGCACTGTTGAAGCCATAAGAAACCAGTGTTTCTGTCGGCAAGGCACTGCGTGCCAGAGAAGTTTGAACTGGATCCAAAACGCGTGCACTATGCAGCTTGGGAGAATTTAGCAATTAAAAGCAGCTAAAACTAAGCAATTTATGACTTACAGATGTCAATTTATGACAGAAATCACTGCATATATTGTACCAGCAAAGTGACATTTATTTAGTAATTAATGATTAAAACAGTAATTTCCCACTGTTATCGCCCACCTGGTGTCTAGTGCGTTTAGAGAATTCTCTCTCTCTCTCTCTCTCTCTCCAGGCTGTGAGGACAGGACGTATCCCTGTCAATGGGGCAGTGTCCCCATTGGGGGACTCCATGCCTTGGGTTGGGCTGTTCTCTCTGTCCTGGAGTGCTCCCACCACAAACTGGCACAGACACTGTACTCTGTGCTCAGTTTCTGCCTCAATCACGCTTACAAGGGTTTGCTGAATGAGTGACAGGATAAGTAGACTCAGTAATGGTTCAATTGCATGAGAAACATTAACCAAAAAAACAAAAGTAAAGATATCAGAGTTGAGAAAATGTCTGCCAATGACATGCACGTGCATATTATGACCCACTGAGATGAATATCCAGCTGAACCAAACGTAACGTAGAAGTTGTGAGGTGACATTATAATAGTTCTGAAATTATTTTTGTCCTCTCTCTTCTCCCTCCGGCTCCTCACAGCAGACTTTGTGGTTGATTGAAGGAAGGTGTTCGCTGGTACTTTCCCTGACTTAGCTAGCATGAGGTATGTAAGCATCTTAGGTTCTGTGCTGGCTGCCTGAGCATGTTCATGCCGCTTCTGAACCTGGGCATGCAGGTGCGAGTGCTGCCTTGGACACAAGCACTGTGGACTGTGCTTCTGCCTCTTTTTATTCATTCTTAGTAGGCAGGTAGCAAGTGTGACTGCTGGTCATGTTTCTATCAGCCACAGAGAAGTGCAGTAAGGAGGATCCAGGCAATGTATCTACCTTGGAAGTCTACTCCCGAGAGTGTGAACTGAGAGTTTCCGAAGGGATCTCCCCTAGCCAGCAGATGGGCTCTGCTGGTGAGAGCCATCCTAGAGAGTCTATGTGACACCACCGTTGGGGAAGTAGGAATAGCCTTCCAGTCAATTTCTGGTCATTGACTTCTTGGTAAGGGTGGGAAAGCTCCTTAATAGGTTCTGAAGGAAGAGGTCCTGGGACCTACACATGCTGAACAAAATCTTCACCAGGGTTGTTGTGACTCAGAAGAAAGCTGGTTCCCCCACGCTCAGCACTCAGCCTTCCTGTCCAGGCCATTCCACTCTGTGTTCCAGGGGGAAGACAGGTCTCTTCTAGTGTCCAGTCAGCTGCTTTGTTATCTGCTATTCACACTGGTTCCAACAACTCTGTTTCACACTGAGTTTCTGGAAGTCTCCCATGTGATACCTCATTTCTCAGACAAGTTGTACTACCCTAGCAGGGTACTTTCTCCTCAGATTCCTTCTAACCCTGAGTTTCTTTCCTGATTGAAAGCAGCTTTGAGGACAACCTTGGAGAGGAAGATCCCCCAAAGTCTGGGTACCTCATAGGATGTCTCCCAGAGGATTGCTTCCTTTCCTTCTTTCAGACTCTTTCTGAGCTAATTCCCTGTGGTTTCAGTAGCAGAGAGACTTGTCAAAACTAAAGATGAAAGTTTGTAAGCTGTATTATCTGTGCTTAGATGGACTTACATTTCTGGTAGTGTTATTTTATTGAAAATATCATCAGCTAGGGACATGGAGCAGTGAATATACTACATGGTTCACAACAGACAGGGCAGAGGAGAAAAATTTAGGATGAGATGAGAAATTATCTCTCCACTTTTATTTTGTGTAGGTTTGACTCTGACCAGTAACAAAATTCTCTGGCTATTTAGGGAACTAGAAGAGAGGCAGGACTGAACCAAATCCCTTATTATAAACTTTTTGGGATCAAAATGAAAACTTTCTACTGGTTTCTTCTCTGACTTTTGATCAGTGGTCCCTAGCAGATCCAGGTTTTCAGTGACTTTGTTAATAATTATTTTAGATTTGGGGTTTTGTTTATTTTCAGTAGGGTACTTGAGAAAATGTATTTGACACATGCATGCTTGATTTAATTCCTACAAAAGAGAATGGTCTGAGAATACAGACAGGAACAATGCTAATTGAGAAGGAAGGGAGGCACTGACTTCCACAAATTGCTTCTTCTTGGCGACAGTGAAGAATGAAATTCAGTCACTTATGTATTCTTTTTCCTGCTCCAGCAAATAGTTTTCAGCTCTAAGTGGCTTGCTAAAGGAAACTGCCAGGTCCACCTAGGCCAATGTTGGAAGAAGCTGAGGGTCCTGGTGAATACAGGTACTGCCACTTGGCATGCTGAGAGTTTTAAATACCTTTTTCACTTGTTAATAGGCTCTGTCAAGCAATGGACATGTCTACCTGAGGGACAGAGCCTAAAGGATCCAGTTTAATCATCTGCAAACAAAGATGGTAGAATTTAGACATCTTTAGAATTTCCTTCAGCTCCACGGTGCTATAATTTTCTAAATGCTGGAGAGAGAAACGTTATCTGATATGTAAATTGCCAGAAAGCCCTTTGGTGAACAAGACGGCAGCAAACTGCCCATTTTAAGGAAAACTATCTACCAGCCAACTCTATCAGTAACAGGATGATTAGGCCATCTAGGTACTTAAATATTTTCCTCCTGTCTTTCAAAAATCAACCAGTGAAAGCCACTACCGAGGAAAGGGCCACCAAGGAGAAGCATGATGCCTATGCATTCCTGAGCTTGCTATTTTTGCATCTTCAAATCCCAGAGAAGAGGGGTCTACTTCGAAGGCTTCCCCCTCTCTGACTTCTCCCAAATGGCATATTCTCCTATTTAAAGGAGAATATTTTTTGGTTGAACATTATGCTGGTGTCTTTGGGTAGTTATACCAAAGAGCCACAAGCAGATGGCTTAAAGAACAGACGTATTTTTCACTGTTTTAGAAATTAGAAATCCATCATCAGTGTGTGAACAGCCTGGTTCCTTCTCAGTCCTTTCCTCTAGGCTTACAGATCTTTCTTTATCCTCACATGATGATGTTCTGTGAATATCTGTAGCCTAATCCTCTTTTAAAAATAAAAACACTAGTCATATCAGAGTCTTGGCTGATATTGTGTTCTCTTGATTATTTATGTATGCTAATAGAGTCACATTTTGAAACCCTAAAGGTTAGAACTTCAGCACATTTGGGAGGAGTTTGGCCCATAGCATTCCCCTGCTGGGTCTCCTTGTTCTGGTGGTAGTTGTCTGTATTTCAGCTTGATAGTTTTGAGTGTGAAAAGCCCCCCAGGCTCCTGGGCTTGAGCACTTGTCACTAGTAGCAAGTGGCACTGCTTTGGAGGATTGTGAACAACTTCAGAAAGTGGGACTTAACTGGAGGAAGTGGTCACTGAGAGGTGGATGTTGGAAATAATCAGAGATCAGTCATCATCGGAGCTTGTTCTCTCCTGGTCCTCTGAAGTGTGAGGCAGACCAACCCAGTGATCCTGCTGCCACAGACATGCCTTCCCTGCCATGATGGAATATGTCCTCTCCAACAACAAACAACAAAAAAATCCATTCTTCCTTAAGTGACAAGAAAGGTAACACATAATGTATTTTTAAGTAACTGAATCCTCTGTCATGAAACAGCTTTACTTGCATCGTGGGAAGAATGGACAGCTTTCAGATGTTTGACTACCTGCCACTCTCTAGCTCTCCATTCCCGGCCTTTATTCTTACCCACTGATTAGCCTCATGGGGTCTGTTCTCCCCACTATAAGATCAGTAAATGTGTACGAGGTTTTCTGCTCATTCTAAAGAGTCTGTAGCCAGTCACACCTGTTAATTCCAAAGTCACAAGACTGGCTCAAGTGCCTATCAACAAAATGGCCCCCTTGGGATCCTATGTGATGATGGCCTGCTTGAAGGATCATCCATGCCTTTCAGGTATCAGGTAAATGACAGCATATTGATTCGTGGGAGCCCTTGATCTTTTCTCAGCTAGATAGCATATGCACTCTTTCGTAAAGCCATTAACTGTGAAAATGTTTTGACGTGCTTTTCTTAGTTTTCAAAGATCTCTGTTGCCTCAAAGGTTTCTAGAATCAGAAAAATCAGTGCGATAGCATTGAACCTCTCAAAGAATGAGCTTTCTTGGAAAATAGCTGCTATTCACCACCATCGGGCCAAAGGTACAGTAAGGAAAGCATTTTCTGTGGTGCTCTGAGGTTAGCACTTCCAGGAAATTCAGTGAGTACAAAGCAACAAAGAAGTGCTTGAAAATTTGATCAGAGGTACAAGAGAAAAACAACTCCAACATAGTTCCCTGTGTTTGCCAAGCACAGAGAGAAAAGGCCCCAGGGTCAACTGAAGGGCTCCTGGAGCCTGTTGCAGTATGGGGGAAGGGAATCCAGTTTCTCAGAGCCACTTGGAAGCAGGAAAACATCTCTTTGGGTCTGCTGTGTGCTGTGTAGAGTGTGTGTGTGTGTGTGTGTGTGTGTGTGTGTGTGTGTTTCAGAGGGGATTCCCATTATTGCAAGTTCATGTTAAGCAAAACTCAAAGTTAAATGTATAAATACATTTATACATTTCAAAATCAAAGACACACCTACTACAATAAATATACTTTCCAGAGACAACCCATATGCACTTGCTACACTTTTTCTGTTTCTTCTGTGTTTTGATTAAGAGCAAACCTATCAGTTATAAAGATAAATGAAGCACTAATGACGTTATGCCTCTTGACCCTGAGTATCCCATAACTGATACTCTATGCATACTTATATTTAAGAAGTGCTAGAATATTTTAAAAAGGACTAGCGAAATGGCTCATTGGGTAAAGGTGTTTGTGATGATAACTGATGCCCTGATAAACATCCCAAGAGCCCACCCAAGTCGAAGGAGAAAAATCAACTTCCCAACGTTATTTTCATCTCCACATGTGCCATTACATGCATGCCCCTCTCTCTTTCTCCCTCTCTATCTCTTCCTCCCTTCCTCCCTCCCAACTCCCCTTGCTCTCTCAATTAAAAATCTGACACATATTTAAAAATAAAAATGGAAAAAATAGAAGAGCAGCCTTCCACATGTTTTTTTTTAATTTGAAATTCCTAGAAGGTGATAAACATATATAGAGAATTCTGAATTGCAGGTGTTTTCTTCTGTTCTAAATTTAAGCCCATGGCATAGATGCTACTTTCAAGAGTCAAGGTGAGACATGTTCATACCACCATCCTCCTGAGCCACCGTTGTCTTAAAAAAACTTTGACATTGTTTGAGACCAAGTGCAGGATTCTGTGACTCTGCTCCCAGCTCCTTCTGCATCCACTGGACTCCTTATGCTCACTGCTTTATCATAGCATGGGTTACCATGCACAGAAAACAGGGAGAGTGGATGTGGCAACCTCCACTGCCAAGATGTCTCCAGAAATAAGGACCCAAGTTTTATATTTGTCTTCCCTTCTCTCTCATCTTCCCTGACCAAAATAGGCCTTAAAGGAGAGATACAAGTATTGAATCTTCTTGGCACATCCAGGACAAATGTCAGACCAGTTGCTTCTCCAGCCCTGCAGTGACCCCTTCTTTATCTCCTTGCCCTTCAGTTCCCTGCATCTCCTATCTTCCTCCTTCTCTAGTTGTCCTTGCTACTTCTACATATACTTTTTGCAATAGTAAAATACTGTTGAATGGTTATCATATGAATACCCATGGAATAATAAGGATGAGTTTTTGCTTCTTCAACCCACGAAGTTACAAAAAAGGAATTAGTTCCTGCTAAATAGAAAGTAGGCTGAAAAAATAAATAATAAAGTTGATTGTTTCATTTCCATCTTATAGAATTCCCCACCCTACCACACCCACTTTTTCAATAAGAGTTTCTGCAGCTAAAGTGACTTCTTCTTTGGTTCCTTGCACCTTGTGTATAAGGTGCACCTTGCACCTCTGCTTCTTCTCCTACCTGTTGTGAGACCCCTACTAAGTTGTCTACCAGATATTTTCCCAACTGGCATCACAGCAACTACAATTTAAGAGCAACAGCAAATACACTCATATATATCAGTACATATACAGGCACGTGTGTACACACATTAATATATATGCATATACATGTGTGTACACACATATTAATATGCATGCACACACAAATAAACAAACATAAACTCACATGCAAACACACACACATACACACACAAAAACAAGCCTGTTCTCCTCTCTCTACCATTTCATTACATCCAGGTTCTTTTTTACCTCTCTTTTGAAAAAACCATTAGGCTGTGTCTCAAAAATAACTTTGTCACTAACTCCAGTGGCAGTTTTCCATGTCTCCCTAATTTACTAGCCCTTTGTGCTATCATGTGACATCCTATGACTGACAACTGGTCAATCTTTCTTTGAATTTCATAACTTGGTGACAAGATTCTCACCTGTCCTTTCTCTTTTGTTCTTTCCTCTCTGCTACATGAAACTATCTCTCTTCACGTGGACTAGACTACTGGTCCCTTGATACTCTCTGCGGACTTAACTCACTAACCCATATGGTAATACAATCAATCCCTCTATCAATCCCCCTGGTAAGCCTTCTCTATTCACCCCTGATGCTGCTGCCTGTGGGCATCTGTTCTTGTACATCTCATGGGTCTCATTGAACTCACAAGCTACGAAATTCTTTCTTCTTTTATCATTGCTGTTTCTGGATCTACTCAATACATTCACCCCAGGGAAGGAATTTTTGATTATGCCAGGATCACTGAGACTGCCCTCAAGCAGTGATTGCTTAGACTTGCTCATAGAACTCAGTAATGCTGACATATGGAAGCAGTTGATTATGTGAAAGTGTACAAACTGCTATTAACAAAGGGAAAGGAACATAGGAGTATGGAGAAACTGCAGGCACAAATTTGCAGGTGTCTTCTTTCGGTGGTGTTTCATAGACACACTTCCTTCTCCCGCAGTGATGTGCACTAACATGTGTTGTCAACCAGAGCAGCTTTGTGCCTAAGACTTTGCTGGGATTTGTCACTAAAGCAAGCAAAGCTCACGTGACTGAGGACAGCACCTCAGACTCAAGCCCAGCAGAGAAAAGACAGAAGGCACCATACATTACACTAATGTCACTAATGGACTAAACTGTATGACAGGTTATTGCCATTTGACCCAAAGTCCCAAGCCCAACATTTATGATTAGTTAGAACATTGTGGAGCTTAGAGCTCCTTTTCACAGAGTAGGCAAAGGTCCATTTTAGAGACAAGACTTTCTTAGAAATGTAGAGGATTTGAGCATCATAGCCTGCTAAGTTCTCTATTTCCCCTCTCTCTATCTCTCTTTCTTCTCTCTTCTTTTCCTTGTTTCTTGTCTTGTCTCTCTTCTTTTCCTCTTTGTCTCTCCTCTTTCTTCTCTCTGTCATTCCTCTCTTTGTTCTGCCTCTCTCTTCCTCTTTTTCCTTTTCATTTCTCCTCTCTCTCTCTCATATATATATATATATATATATATATATATATATATATATATAGCATATCTGTGCAGGTGCGGATGTTTATATATGTATGAAAGCCTCTAATGTCACTCTTTAGACTTTGCCCATCTTGGTTTTTGCTTTTTTTGTTTTGTTTTGTTTTGTTTTGTTTTGTTTTAGGTAGGATCTTTCACTGGCTTAGAACATGTCAAGTAAGTCTGGCCAAGAAGCTGCAATAATTCTTCTGTCTTTACTTTCCACTCTGCCAGATCTGCTCTTTATGTGAGCTCTGGGGACTGAAGTCTGCCCTTTGTGTTGCAAGACAAGCAATTTACCAGCAGAGCCTTCTCCCCAAAATTGCTGCAGCACCATCGTTCCCACTGCCTGGTTGAGGGGATGTTGCTTGTTCCCATTTAGCATGTCAGCCTCATTCCTGCTTTGACTCTCTTCATTCTAAGTTGTAACCCTCATGCTACGTCCCAACACCAAGCAGAATGAATATCCATGTTGCTTTAAAGTTTCAACTTCCTGTCATATTTAGGTCCAAAGTGAGCCTATCCAGTTGACATACAGACACCCCATCACCTCCTAAGCTCCAGATTTACCGCGTGTGAACACCTAGCCCTCACAAGTCTACACCTTTGCAAGCCAAAGTAAGTTTAGAGAAACAATATGCTGGAACAGCCTCTGGAATTTGTTGGATATGTGCGGTCCACTAGCCTAGGCTCTCCGCATATTTTACTTTGAGATAGTCCTGACCTTGGATTCAAGTACTATCTTCGTTACTGACTTCTATCTCCACTGTTGCCTTCTGGGTTCTCTTTGCCTTCGTTTACTTTGTGTTTCCTAATATGCTATACTCATGTAATAGTTTATTCCCCCTCCCCCAAAAAAACAATGCACATATGTTAAGCACACATGCTTAAGAAAACTTTCCTTCCCTGTAACCAGAGCAGCCAACCCTCCTGCAGTTGCCTGCCTAGCCCAGCATTACCCTGATGCATATCAAAGGCTTATCCAGCTTTGCAGGGAGTAATTTGTCAGGGCCCTTTTAGCTGGAATGGTTATCAGCAGTGCGGTAATAGGTTCTGGACCCCTTTGACCTCGCCAGCATAGTTTGCACCCTTCACCCAGCTGTGGTCTCCTGAAAGTCATTACCTCTCTCTCATTCCACAGAGATTTTAGCCACTGCCTTAATGGGCAGAAAGATTCTGCTTAGGGATTACACTCTTGTCTTGGAGGTAAAACACAAAGGATGTGGAGGGGAAAGGGGGTAATACAGTGTCACCTGCAATGACCTGGGACACAGAGTTGCAAACTGAGACAGATTGCTGAGGACGATGACTCTGGTCCCTCACTCATCTGCCAAAGACCAGGAAAGGGGCAGATGATGTTTTTCAAAATATAAATTGCTTGTGCTCATTGTAAATGTGGGAAAGGGTTTGATAACACTATTCTAGTTTCTGCTGCCTGAGAGAGAAAAAGGGGAGAAGCTAGCGCTGAAAGAGTCTGAGAACCAGTGAAGACTGCAGCTGAGAGACGGCTGCAGTTGGAAGGTGTCTGCAAAGCAGAAACTAAAGTTATAAAGACAAATAATACGCTGACTCATGGGCTCAGAATCGTCTCTTTTCCTGCTTTGTCCCAAGCCTAGGCAATGGGATTCCATGCTGGGCAGTCCTGGGTGGTTAGAAAAAGTATGCACTGTGGTGGCTAATATTGATTGCTAACTTGTTAGAATGTAGAGTCACTTAGAGGACAAAGCTCTGGGCACGCTGGTGAGGGGTTTCGCAGAATAAGTTGAGATGGAAATAATCATTGAAATGGAAGTAGTGCCATTCCATGGAATAGGATCTATGTAACTAAAAAGGAGAAAGCAAGTTGAGGACCAGTATTAAGCCTTCTGGTTCCCAATGAAAGAACTTACTTTTATTGGTGTTTCTATGAGACAATACTCATATACAACTTAAGTGAGGAAGGAAGGTATATTTGACTTGTGGTTCCAGAGTGGCTATGGTCCATTATGAAGGAATCCCACAGTAGAAGGCATGTTTGGAGACATTAGCAGGAGGCTAGTTCAGGTCACTGAGGGTATCAGGAAGGCAGAGACAAAAACAAACTGAAAAGAAACAGGGTAGTCCATCAAACCTTAAGGTCTATCCTGCTGCCCTGCCTTCTTCCAAGAAGAAGAATTGAAACCCTCTTAAAGATACTACAACTTTCCCAAACAGGATGCAAACAAGTGAGCCTATGGAGGGCAGCTCACCTTCAGACTACAACACTGACTGGATGCAAGGTACCCAACTATTCATTGCTTTTGATGATAAACTGCAATCCCCCCAAACTGTGCACCAAAGTAATCCCCTTCCTTTCTTAAACAGCTCTTATCACAACAAAATAGTATTTTGTCACAAAAAAAGAAGAAAGTTACTAATACAGACACCATCGCTCATATGTTGAGTTCCTGGAGTTACCAAATTTTTATTATTTCCTGATTGCAGCACTTACTTTCAGTAGAACTAATGCTTGGACCATTATAAACACTACCAAGACTCCCTTTTGCACAAGCTAAGTTCTGGAAATACAGGCAAAATTGTCTTGAATGGGACAAGCTTGAGATTTCTGATCACAACCATCTTGTGTCAGCACAGGCTATAAATTTAATGCTTTTCTGCTGTTGACACTAATAAGTTAGCTCCTTGATGCCTCTTTATAAAGAACAAGTACTGAACACAAGTCCCTGGTTATTCAGAATACAGGCACAAATATTCTCACCACATCATTTCTCAGATGCATTTTTTTCAAAAGCTTCCTTCATTGGTTGGAAAATGAAGTTGGTGACAACTTTTCTTTCTTCTGATGTTAATATTCTTTTTGGCATGAAATCTCTTCATCTGCACTGGGCTTATGGGAGATATGAATAGTTCCAATACTTCACAAATACAACAATGGACTGCATAAGCTGTGTGTTGCCATGATGTCTAAATTGTCCTTCAATTAAGTTTGAAAGGATGGTGAGAGCATTAATTGATCTCTTTTTAGATACAACGAGCTATCAAAAATGGAATACTAAATAACAGGCTCTTTTGTCAGCATCTGCTATTAAGAGGAAGAGGGAGCTATTTTAGAATGTGTTCCCAGTATATTGATTGCAAAGGGCCCTTAATTTGTTCTGCAAATCCACCTGGAGGACATTCTTCCCAACAGTTGCTCTGTAGAAGTTTGAAGGTCCTGCACACAGCCCTGTTCAGTAGCAACTACAGAAAGCGAAGCTGGATACTACATTTTAGGTTTTCAGGGTTTCAATTCCAACTACTGGGACTTTTTTTTTTCCTTTTTTGACTGAGATGGAAAAGTCATCGATATTTTTTTATGAATGGAATCCCATTTGTTCCAACAACTCAAGGTAGGGCGGATACACTGTCGCTCTCAACCAAGCCTGAAACAATCTTGCCACCAATCGGCAAGTTGAAGACTGTGACTTGGATATGAATCTGCCTGTGAAGTACACTGTGGTCCCAGGATACAAACTGTGCCAGCATAAAGAACCACTGTTCCAGAACATTCTTGTGCCCAGGAAATATTTAACTAGGCAATGAGAACAGAAAGTTGTAGGCAACTACTGTTCATACACTGCTGTGTGTTTTATTTACATTGTTATTTCTGACCATGTTGGATACCAAGGAATTCTCTTTATTCCTTTGGTTACTGAAAGCACGGATCTTCCTCATCATAGGACCTGGCTAACTTTTCATTAAGGAGCAGAAAACATGCATCAGTCAGAACCAAGGAAGTGAATACAAAATTCCCATCTTCCTCCTTTATTGCCCTTTGAGAATAGAAGCCTTGATTTGGTTCCTAGCATGAGAAAAAAAAGTCAAAGCTGCCACAACTCAGATAAAATCCAAACTGTCTGTTACACCTCTAATTATCAGCTTGCCTTCTGGGTAAAATGGTACTATTCAATTATTGTTTTTTGTTCACTTGTCAGCTACCCAAAAAAAATTATCACTGCTTTCAAACCACTAAAAGAACAGAAATTCTGTAAATTGCTTTTTAAATGTAGTTCCTTCAGACCCAATGCCTCTCTACTGAGTGTCAGAAACTGTATAATGCCGTGTTGCATACAAACCCCACTTAATGTGCCTATTTCGATGATTTGTTGTACATTATGTAATTTTATTGAAATGATTTCCATTGTCACTACTTTCTATGGGGCTCATTTTGACACTTCCCACTTATCAAGTAAAATATATGTTTGATCCAGCCCTTGTAAATAAAAGCAAAATTGTCAACCAGCAATATGTTACTTTTCAAACCCCTTCTGAGCCGATGGCGATAGCCAGGTCTGCAAAAGGAATTTGCTCCAGGCCTCCATAGAAAACCTGTCTCCTTCATGTCTGGAATCCTGCGAATTGCAAGAATCCATACATTTTTCTGCAAAATTTATCTTCTTTCTTTGGTTTTCTTTGGTTTGGAAATGGGGCTGACAAAATCAGTATAGTCCTGGGAACATTATACTTTCATTTTCTTGCTATGATTTTTATTTCATGAACTTAAGTAATATCACATTTTGTTAAGATTCTCATATAACTCAAAAGTAGGTTTCAGGTACTGGAAGATGGCTCAGCAGTTAAAGCCTTTCCCATGAAAGCAGGGAAACCAGAGTTCTAATCCCCAGAACCTGTGCCATGTGAGCATAGGAGCCCACCTAGAATTCCAGTCCTGGGAAGCAGAAACAGTAGATCTCCAGAACAATCTGGCCAGCTAGACTAACTGTATCAGTGAGCTCTGAATTTGACTGAAAGACCTGCTACAGAGAATAAGATAGAAGAATGATAGAGGAAGAAAACCAAACTCAAGCTGGTACTTTCACACACACACACACACACACACACACACACACACACAAATACGCATACATATGCACTCACATACATATGAAAAATTTTAAAAATCTTTTAAATTGAGCATTTGATTTACAACATCATAATACTGGGGGCTAATTTTTCACTCACTTTTTTAGTGAACATAGTAGTAAAGGATTTTATATATGTGCATGGAGATACATAAACATATAAATACATGTGCATGAATATCTTTGCACCTTGTGCCTTGCTCTTATATGCTTCCCATTTCCCATCCTAACCCTTCCTGGTTTTTTTCTCTGGTTGTCTTCATGACACCAAACAGTCCCCCTTCCATTTCCATGTTATACACATATAAATATTACTAAATCTAGATTCTGGGAGCTGGAGAGGTGGCTTAGGGGTTAAGCCTCTGAGGTCCAGAGTTCAGATCCTAGACCCCACGTATAGACGCGGGACAGAAGTGAGGGCGGCCTGTGTTTCTGGTTCAGATGGGGCGGAGACTGTGAATCCTGAGACAGAAGAAACAAGGAGGAGGTGAGGCAGTCCATGGTGGTTCCTGAATTTGCCTGTGGTTCTACACACACACACACACACACACACACACACACACACAGACACACATGCACACACGCACAATTGAATAAATAAATAATTTATCTGTAGATCAGAGTTTTATTTTATTATTATTATTATTATTTCCGCTCATACAAACTTAACACGTACACCGGTCCCTTCCCTCCGTCCACTTCCTTCAGACCACCCTGCTCCCCCCTTCCCTCGCCCTCCCTCCCCATCCCCCAGTGTCCCCCCCCCCAATCCCCAGAGCATCCTTTAATGTGCAAGCCAAACTCTCCTCTGGGTTCTCCTCTCCGATGAGGTGCAAGGACCCAGGGGCATTTCCCAGAACTCTTTCCTGTGTTCCCCTTAAGCTTAGGAACACTACTGTGACTGTCAGTCCCTAGCCTCCAAGGATCCTAGTGCCTTTAGTCCATGCTAGACTTTGTGGGGTCAATACTGTGTTGGACATAGCGCAGGTCATGCAAAGCCCTATTATGATTGCTTCGGTCCTAACTTGTGTGGAGTATCTTGCATATCATTACTCCTCCCATCCTTGTGCTCTTACAATCTTACCTCCCCCTCTTCCCCAAATTTGCCTGAGGTTCAGATGGGGAGAAATTAGGCTGACCCAGTTCCAGGTGGTTGATATAGAGTCTCTGATGTTCTGAATTATGGTTTGTTGATTTTTTTTTCAGTTTTGCTGCTCCTGAAATGCCCTTCACTCCATCCTGCTGGGTATTGGATTTCACCCCCTGGCCAGAGATAAAAACCTGTTAAATAAGAGTCTGGTTATAAGAGTATATTCAAAGGTAGATGGTATATAAGTAGGAGACCATGGTGAGAGAGGGGTCAATCACCCATTTGCAAAATGGTTACCTTCTATCTGGCAGCCTATATGCCCTCCCCTTCTAGTAAGATCGTATCCCATCAATTGGAAATGATCAGGAAGGAAAGTCTGTGAACTTAATCAGATGTCTCATTACTTACTTACAGTCCTTAATGGTGGCCTATTTTCTCTGCTGTAACATGGTCCCCTCTGTTTCTGGTGGGGCCCTCTTTCCCCATCCCTCCTTTTTATAATCTTTACAATTACTGTAGGTATTACAGAGATTTGTCTTTGAGTTTCTCTAAGAGAGTTTGGTACTAGGATCCACCTATTAGGGAGTACATACGGTGCTTAATTTTCTGTGTCTGGGATACTTCACTCAATATAATTGTTTCTAATTCCATCTATTTCCCGGCAAATTGCATTAATTCATCATTTTTGATGGCTGAGTAGGATTCCATTGTATAAATGAACCACATTTTCCTTATCCACTCGTGAACTGTTGGACATTTGGGCTGATTCCATGACTTTGCTATTGTAAACAGTGCTGCTATGAACATGGTCGCACTTGTGCTATCGAGGTGAACCTCTGCTGCATGGGGGGTTATTACCAAAAGTGGAATAGCAGGGTCATATGGCATTTCAATCCTTAACTTCTTTAAGAATCGCCACATGGCTTCCCAGAGTGGATGTATGAGCCTGCACTCCCACCAGCAATGTAGGAGAGTTCCCCTCTCCCCACATCCTCTCCAGGATTTGGTGTTGTTTGTATTGTGGATTTTTGCCATCCTGACAGGGCTGAGATGATATCTCAGGGAAGTTTTGATTTGCATTTCCCTGATGGCTAAGGATGTGGAGCATTTTTTAAGATATTTGTTAGACATTTTAATTTCGTCTTTGGTAAAGTTTCTTTTAAGATCCAGAGCCCATTTTTTAATTGGGCCATTGGTTTCCTTGTGTTTAGTTTTCTAAGTTCTTTGTGCACTCTGGATAACAAAGCTCTATCAGATATGTGGTTTGTGAAGATTTTTCTCCCATTCTGTGGGTTGCCCTTGTGCACAAGTTGCAATCTCTTTATCTGAACAGATACTGTTTAATTTCACAAGATCCCATCTGTTGAATGTTGTTTGTAGTGACTGTGCTATTAGATGTCCATTTAGGAACTGTTGGCCTAGCCCAATCAGCTCGAGGTAGTTCCCTACCCTTTCAACTATGGTTTCTATAGTCTCTGGTCTTATATCAAGGTCCTTGATCCATTTGGAATTAAATCTTGTACATGGTGACAAGTACAGGTCCAGTTTTAATCTTCTGCATGTGGAGATCCAGTTTTGCCAGCACCATTTGTTGAAGATGCTGTTCTTTTTCCATTGGATTCTTTGGGCCCCTATTGTCAAAGATCAAATGGCTGTAATTGTGTGGGTTTATATCTGGTTCTTCAACCCTTATCCATTGATCTGTGTGTCTATTTTGGAGCCAATACCAAGCAGTTTTTACAACTATGGATTTGTAGTATAGACTAAGGTTTGGTATGGTGAAACCTCCAGCTGTGTTTTTGTTACTCGGGATAGTTTTTGCTATCCTGGGTCTTTTTTGCCTCCATATGAATTTTGAGATTGTTTGGTCAACTTCTTTAAAGAATTGCTTTCGGATTTTAATTGGTATAGCATTGAATCTGTGCATTGTCTTTGGTAGAATGGTCATTTGTATGATGTTGATTCTGCCAATCCAGGAACATGGGAGGTCTTTCCACCTTCTGGTGTCTTCTGCAATTTCTTTCTTTAGGGTTTTAAAGTTTTCATTGTAAAGGTCTTTCACCTCCTTGGTTAGGTTTATACCAAGGCATTTCATTTTTTTAGGGGCTATAGTAAATGGGATTGTTTCTCTCAAGGGTTTTCACTTCTTTCATTCTGGGCATATAGGAAGACCATTGATTTTTGAACATTTATTTTGTATTCTGCCACCCTGCTGAACTTCTGTATTAGTTCCAGGAGCTTCCTGGTGGAGTTTTTGGGATCACTCAGGTATAAGATCATGTCATCTGCAAATAGAGATAACTTGACTTCTTCCTTGCTGATTTGAATGTCCCTTTCTTGTCTTATGGCTTCAGCTAAGACTTCAAGTACAATATTGAATAGAAGTGGTGAGAGTGCACAATTAAGGGCCGAAGCAATCATAAATGGACTTTGCATGCCCTGTGCAATGTCCCACACACTATTGACCCCACAAAGTGTAGCATTTGCTAAAGGCACCAAGATCCTTGGAGGCAAGGGATTGACAGCCACAGTAATGTCCCTATGCTTAAGGGGAACACAGGAAAGGATTCAGGGAAATGCAACTAGGTCCTTGTACGTCATCAGAGAGGAAGGCCCAGAGGAGAGTCTGGGATGCACGTTAAAGGATTCTCCGGGGATTCGGGGGGGGGGGGGAGGCACTAGGGGATGGGGAGGAAAGGGTGAGGGGAGGCGGAGCAGAGGGAGGAGGAGGAGGGAGGGAGGGAACCGGTGTACCTATTAAGTTTGTATGAGCGGAAATAATAATAAAAAATGTTAAAAAAAAAAAAAGTGGTGAGAGTGGACAGCCTTGTCTAGTTCCTGATCGAAGTGGGAATGCTTCAAGTTTTTTCCCATTGAGTACAATCCTTGCTGTTGGCTTATTGTATACAGCTTTTATTATATTGATAAAGGTTCTTTCCATTCCAACCTTCTCTAGGGTTTTAATCATAAAAGGCTGTTGGATCTTGTCAAAAGCTTTTTCTGCATCTATCGAGAGTATCATGTGGTCTTGAATTTTGGACTGGTTTATATGGTGAATTACATTTATTGATTTGTGTATGTTAAACCAACTTTATATGCCTTGGATAAAGCCTACTTGATCCCCGTGGATGATCTTTTTGATATGTTTTTGAATCCGATTTGCTAAGACTTTGTTGAGAATCTTTGCATCTGTGTTCATCAGAGAAATTGCCTGTAGTTTTCTTTTTTAAGTGTATCTTTATTAGGTTTTGGGATTAAGATGATGTAGCTTCATAGAAGGATTTGGTAATGTTCCTTCCTTTGCTATTTGATGGAACAGTTTAAGGAGTATTGGTGTTATTAGCTCCTTAAATGTCTAGTAGAACTCTGTGCTGAATCCATCCGGTCCAGGACATTTTTTGGTGGGAAGAGTCAAGATTACTTCCTCGATTTCCTCATATGTTATAGGACTATTTAAATAATTCGCAACTTCCTGATTCAATTTAGGTAAGTTGTGTTTACTTAATAATTTATCCATCTCTTTTTTGTTGTCAAATTTCACCGAGTATAAGTTATTGTAATATGACGTTATAATTCTCTGGATTTCTTGGGTATCAGAAGTGATACCTCCATTTTCATTTCTAATTTTGTTAATTGGGCTTTCTCTCTCTTGCTTTTGATTAATTTAGCTAAGGGTGTATCAATCATATTGACTTTTTCAATAAACCAGCTTTTTAACTGGTTGATTTTCTGTATCGTTTTCCTAATCTCAATTTCGGATATTTCTCCCCTTATTTTGTTAATCTCCTCCCTTCTACTGCTTTTGGGATCAGATTGCTCTAGTGTCTCTAAAGTTTAAGCTTCATTGTTAAGTTATTTACTTCTGATGTTTCCATGTTTTTGATGTAGGCATTAAGAGCTATGAACTTACCTCTTAGGACAGCTTTCGTTGTGTCCCAGAGATTTTGGTAAGTTGTATTTTCATTATCATTCACTTCAGGAAATCTTGAATTTCCTTTGTAATTTCTTCCTGAATCCAATTCTCATTTAGCATTATAGGGTTAAGTTTCCAGGAATTAGTGTATTTTCTGTTGCTTGTTGTGTTGTGGATGTCAAGCTTTATGCCGTGATGGTCTGATAAGGTACAGGCTAGAATTTCAACTTTCCTGTATATGTGGAGATTCATTTTGTGGCCCAATATGTGATCTGTTTTGGAGAAAGTTCCGTGTGCTGCTGAGAAAAATGTGTATTCTTTGGTGCGTGAATGAAAAGTTCGATAGAGATCTGTAAGGTCTATTTCAGTAAGGGTTTGATTAAGCTCCAATGTGTCTCTGTTAAGTTTTTTACCTGTTGATCTATCCCATGTTGAGAGGGCAGTGTTGAAATCCCCGAGAATTATTGTTTTGGGATTGATTTCTCGCTTTAGACATTGTAGGGTTTGCTTAATGAATGTGGGGGGGGGCGTATTGGGTGCATATGTGTTCAGTATTGTGAAGTCTTCCTGGTGAATTGTACCTGTGACTAAAATGTAGTACCCATCTATGTCTCTTATGATTTTTTTTGGTTTGAAGTCCACTTTGTCCGATAGCATAATGGCTACCCCTGCCTGTTTTTTGGTTCCATTAGCTTGCAGAATTTTGGACCAGCCTTTTATTTTTAGGGTGTGCCTATCTTTTGTGGTGAGATCGATTTCCTGTAGGCAGCAGATTGATAGATTGTGATTTTTAATCCAAGTTTGTAATCTGTGTCTCTTGATTGGTGAGTTAATTCCATCAACATTTAATGTTACAATGGAGAAACTATTTTTAATTCTGGACATTTATTATGTTTAGTGGCTTTTGTAAGTGTATTGTTTCACTTTTAGGTTTTGGTGGTATTATACTTCCCTTCTGTTCTCCTGGATATGCCTGTTTTTTTCTTCAGACTTGAGTATCATTTCTAGCATTTTTTGAAGGCCTGGTTTGGTGGACATGTATCCCTTCAAGTTGTCTTTGTGCTGGAAAATTTTTCTTTCTCCCTCGATCATGACGGATAGTTTTGCAGGGTATATCAGCCTGGGTTGACATTTTTGCTCATTCAATACTTGAAGTATGTCTCTCCCTTGCTTTTACTGTTTCCATTGAGAAGTCATTTATTATTTTCATAGATTCACCTTTAAAAGTGACTTGTTTTTTTTTCCCTTGAAGCTCTCAGCACCAGTTCTTTATCTTGAATGTGGAGTGTTTTAACTATTATTTGCTGTGGCGAGTTTCTATTTTGGTCATATCTGTTTGAGGTGCAGAATGCCTCTTGTATATGGATGGGCCTCTCTTTTTTTTAGATAAGGAAAATTTTCCTTGATGATAGTTTGAAAAATTTCTTCAGGTTTGGTATTTTGGGATTCTTGTTCTGGTATTCCATGAATACTCATGTTCGGCTTCTTCAGGGTGTCCCATAACTCTTCAATATTTCTCTCAAGTATTTTTTTGGCTTTAACGACCTCTTCCATTGAGCTGGTTAATACTCCCACTTTATCTTCAAGGTCTGAAATTCTATTTTCTGCTTCATTAGTTCTGCTGATAAGACTCTCTGTTGAGTTCTGGGTTGAAGATAGCTTCTCTTTTAGTTCAGTTTTAAACTCTGCTTGAGTTTGTTTTAACTGCTCTATGCCTGTTTTTGTTTCTTGAACTGTTTTTCTCAACTCCTCCAAGTGTCTATTGTGTTCCTCTACAAAGTGATTGATGTGGTTATTTAATTCCTCCCAGATTTCCTCTTTCATAGTATTGAACTTGGTAATGATCATATTTTGAAAGTCGTTATCCTGGGTCAGGCTTTCTTGGCTATTTTCCATGGTTTTATTCTGGTTGGAGTCTATCATTATGGGATTAATTCCTTCAGTGGGAGATTTGTTTTCTTGGGTGTTGTTTCTCATGGATTTGCACTTTGACTTGGGCATTGTTGTTTTAACTCTTAAGACCTTCTTTCAATTTCTGTGCATTTTTCACTGAACTGAATTATTTGGCCTGAGGTTTGGGGTTAGGCGGGGGGAGCTTACCTAGGTCACCATGAGTCCCGGCTGGACTGCACACGTCCCGGGATGCGTGGGGAAAAGAAATAAAAAAAAATTTTAAATCTAGACTCTGCATGTAAGAGAAGACATGCAATATTTTGATTTTTCCCCATTACTATTTCTTGTTCCTCTACCCATACCTTTATTATATATATATATATATATATATATATATATATATATATATATACTCTCTATATATTCTTATTTCACATATCAGAGAAAATATGCAATATTTGCCTTTCTGAGTCTGTCTTCTTTGTTGATATGATGATCTCCAGCCCAATCCATTTTTCTTCAAATTACATTATGTCATTCTTCACAGCCAAATAAATCTCCATTGTGGATATATACTATATTTGTCGATTTAGATGGTCATCTAAACTCATTCCATATCTTGGCAATTGTGACTAGTGCAGTAATAAACATGTGTAGATACCTCTAGTCTCTAACTCAGCTTTGACTCATGAGTATATAATAGTATAACTATTTATACCAGGCTAGTCCAAGGCCTGGAGGGAGATAGCAGCAGTTATAGCTGATCAAATGTGTATAACTCCTGCTAAGTAGATCATTGCCCTCTTTACTGTCATTAAGTTTTTCCTCTAAATATATGAAAGAATTGGGATGGGGATGACATTCCACTAAAGGTAGGGCTTCTGCATTCAGAAACTTACTGCAGTGAGATTTATCCTGACCAGATCTGCACTATGACTGACATTCCAACATTCCCCTATAAACTAATTACATGTGGGTTGAACCTTCAGGGCTAAGATTAGACAGGTAAAGGAGAGTACCCTTATCAATGGATCCACCCAAGGATGGGCCACTTAATCTGCCACAGTGACCTAAGACCATACTATACAGACAACCTGAAGGAAACTCTGTAATCCACACCAGCAGACAGCAAGGTGGATGGAAGAGGGATGGATTGGTGAAGGGATGGGAAGTTGGGAAGGGAAGGGGAGGAAGGGAGAATAGAGGAACAACCACCCATTATGTATGTAATTAAGATGATTAAATATTAATAAAAATAAGCTCAAAAATATGTGAAGGGAGTAGTATGCTTACCTGCTGCATTTGCTCCAGTCAAAGAGAGTAAGTTACTAGCAGAGTTTATAAAGGAAGTGTTCCGTAACATGGCTCCAGCAAGTTTTCACCATGGAGCTAGAACTTGAGCCCAGAACACCAACACTCAGTTTTCTTTGTGCTAGCCATCCTGGCATTGTGAATCCTTGGCTATAAGTTGTCCATCTCTTAGTACTCAGCAGATCTTTTTCCCTCCCTATTCCACTCCACTCTCATGTATCACATAAAAGTGAGGTATGCTGCCCTTCAGGTTCCAAAAGCAGCTGAAAGACTTAAGTGACAGTTCACAGAGAAACACTTTGAACACGTGAGTGACTAAGCCACCTATTTTCCCACCTAGAGCATCAGGAACTGAGCTGAATATTGCAAAGGACCAGCAGTAAGATAAGCAACCAGGGTGATCAATCACTCCTTGCCCTGGTTTCTTCTGTTTGATCTTGACTGTTAGTGTTCCCACACTGGATACTATGCTCCACTCACTCTAAATAACCATTAATCCTTGTTGAGTCTTGCTCCAACCTCCTTTGCCTTCATACAAGTTGCATCGCTTTGGGAAGCCTGCTCTCTTTCTACTTTCAGAATGCTCTGATTTCTAGGTTTCTGTGAGACCTGCACTCTGTTAATCTTACTTCCCTGACTAGGTCAGGCCCACAACCTAAATGTTCTCAAGTTCCCATGTGGGCTTCTGAGACAGTATTCATGATTTTCCTCTAGTGCACACTCAGGAACCTGCAGTGTCTGTCACAAAACAAGGAGTGCACAAATCCAAAAAAAAAAAAAAAAAAAGATGGTGCTCTTTTTACTGTATGTTCTGAAAGGGGTTTCATAATCTCCCTTATCTTAGGTTGCGATCCCCAAGGGGAGTCACACAAGTTGGCCCAAATCTAGGAGGCCATGTGTCACAGAGGCATTCTTAGAAATGCCTTCACATTAACTGTGGTCAACAGCTGCAGAAACAGACCTGAAAAGATTGTTGAGTACATTGGAAATATTCAGGGCTGCAGCACTGGTACAGAGTGGGAAGATCAGTGAATATGTGCAAACAGCCCTTTATTTCGTCCATTTGGACTCTACTTTGCCTTCAGAGGTAGTCTGTGATTTCTTAAGTGTTTTTGTGTGTTACCTGTGTTACCGGAAATGCCCAGATTTGACTCTTTAATCACTTCCTTGTTTGCAATTCTGAGCTAATTTCTAATTTTTGTTGATAAGACCAACTTCAATTTCCTACTTTGATGGCTCAAGAAAGTCCTTATACTTGGCATTCAAGCAAGACATCTGATAAACATGGTCTTAGCAATTTATTAAATAAACCCACAAGACAGAGTGAATACTTGCGACTAATCTTAGGATGGTGCATAGTTAGCTCTTCCATGTTTGGTATCGTGGTAATGGTGGGAAAGGGGTGTTCCCCATAGTAGATGTACAAGATTTTCTGACTAACAGTGACTCTTGACCCTGGGTCATGAGGAGAAAGTCAGCCACGAAATTTACAGAATGAGAGTTTGCAAGAGTGCAGAGGTATCAGTTGAATAGCTGTCATACCAAAATTGGGTAGCTTTGGTGACTGAAACAGACATTTATTTCCTCAGCGCCATGGAGGCTGTGAGTTCAAAACAAGCTGGTTATTTCTGGTGAGTCTGTACTTCATGACTTGCAGGAAGTGTCTTCTCTCTGTATCTTCTGCTAGTCTCTCTTCTTATTAGGAAGCCTCACTTTCATGATGTCATCTAATACTAATCCCTCCCCAAGACCCTACCTCCTAATATCACCTCTTTGACTTCAGTATGTGAACTTACAAGAACATAGTCAGTCATTTTTAAAAGGATTGAACCAGGCTGTCAGTAGCTGGCCTGCACACTCAGGTTGCCCACCCAAGTTTCCTTAGCTTGGTTGGTAATCATGAATATCTCTATTTTCTGTTCTAAGAAAACAGAACTTCAAGGTACCCAGAAGACCAGAAACGATTGCATTTTGCTCACTCTGAAATAAACATGACTTAGAAGGAAGAGGACTGTTCTCTGACCTCGCTTGTCCCCACAATAAGACATTCCAACATTGAACTCCTATTGACTGTTAGGGACTAGGATAGCTATAAGGACACCACTCGCTCAGCCTAGAGAAGTCACACTTCATTAGGAGGATGCAGGTAAGCAGAGGCGTAGATCCAGATCAGGACAGCTTGAGTTATGTCGACAGGGTCCCCTCAAAGGAAAGCAAGTGTCATGTCAGTAGATGAAGCATCCCTCGCTGTCGCCTTCCGCCCTGAGTAAATGGATGGCCTCGCATCTCGCCATCAGTGACATTGCCGTCTGGGGAAAAATGGAAGAGTTGAATTTGATGTTATAAATCACCATAATTTGTTACAATTTCCAAAGACAAATATGACAGGGTGGAATTACTTTGCAGGGCCGAGGCAGTCATTTGCAGAAGCCATAAAGTGCCAGAATAAATCTGAAGATGAGATATATTTAATCTGTGGAAACACAGTGCAATATCACTTCGGTATATTGTGTTTACCAAGAACTTAGCTACACTGATGCTGAAGTATTACCGTACATCCATTTCATTTCGCCCTACGAATCAAACTGACGGTTGTATAAAGATTGTATTAACAGCTGGAAGGATGCTCCTCAATGTTTTACATTTGCTCAGCCAGCGGAGAGAGGAGCTGGCTTCTCCGTTGCCCCAGGATGATGTGAACTTCTTAGAAAAATGCATGATTCCAGGCTAATATCCTCTAACTGCTAATCTCGCCAACTTGACTGACCTGGAGTTAACTAACAGATCAACCAGCTGCTCTGCAAACTGGAAGGGACTCTGGATAAGCTGTTAAAATACAATGACCCATCTTAAATGAGGAGAGCACCTTCCAGTAGCTGACCAGATGAAAGGAAGTGCAAGAAAAGAGATCGCTCTCTCTCTCTCTCTCACTCGCTCTCTCTCTCTTTCTCTCTCAACAAGTTATCTGTCTGTCACAAAACAAGGAGTGCACAAATGCAAAAAAAAGATGTATGATTACTGCTGCCACCTTTCTCTGCTGGCATTAGAAACCAATTTCTTCATCCTTCCAATATGGACTGAAGACCAGAGACTCTCCAGGAATCCCCCAGCCTTCAGCACCACATCGGAACTGTTGAGCTAATCAGCTAGCGAACAGAGCAGCTACAGGCAGCCATTGTTAGACTACTTAGCCTTATCTTGCTAACCAATTCTATAAATTCTCTATGTATGCATTCTGTTAGTTCTGTTCCTCTAGGGAACACTGAGAATACAGCACTACAGTCTGGAAGAGTAGGCAGGATATGCACGCTACTTGATCTGGAGTCCGTGGAATTTGTCAGCAGTACATGGTAGTTTTTGTTCCAAGTTAATTCTCATTCATGAAACAGATTTTTGTCCCTTCCCTTGTTCACATCGTTTCCATCTCGATTATGAACCTGCTTGCACGTTCATAATGCTTAGAATCAGATGATAGTAAGGGCATTCCCATATGTGAGCACTAATTAACATAGGGAACTAGAGTGAACACAGTCAGTGCTGCAAATGAATTCAGGATTTACCTACCATGGGAGACAGTTTCAGGAATACTAAAAAAAGGAATCAGGGATGAAATGAAGAAAATATGACTTAAAACTCCTAAAAAGTCCACGTGATGGATGATGATTGTTCTGTCCCATTGAGATGGTTAATCTTCTTTGTTAGCTTGACTGAGAGACACAGCTCAGGGAACATCTTAAGTTCTCACCTGAATTAAAAAGAAAAAATAGAAGTGAGCTGAGTCTAGAATTCATCTATCTCAGTCTCCCAACTGCTATCAGCCAACTCACATTCCTTCTACCTTACCATGATGGACTATCTTTTCTCAGACCATGAGCCAAAATAAACTCTTCTTGCTTTAAGTTGCACTTGTCAGGGGTTTTGTCAAAGCAATGAGAAGTTACTAATTCACCCAAGTAAGGGATTCACTTTGGTTCTTAACAAGTGTAACCTGACCATGGACATAATATTCATTCCGGGCTCTCTTTGGCTGTGCTGTCAAATGAGCTCTGAGACAACAGACTTTCCAGAAGTGGGTCCTAGAGCTTCTCAAGTCAGGAAATATTACTAAAAATAGAAAAGTAATCATACCTCACTTTTCCACAAGTCAGTAGAAGTTTGCAAGGCAGAGACAGAGTCACTATGAAAATAAAAAAGGTAATACTTATAGCTGGAAAGGGTTGCAGGACACATGAGCTTCAAGGACTTAGAGTGACCCCATGCTCCCCACATTAGAACTGAGAGTATCCAAAGGTTTCCTGCAGGTTATGGGAATGGCTGCTGCTAATGACATCCCTGTACCAGGCTTGTTACCTGATGAGCCTCTCAGGTCTGGAGCATCCACACTATTCATCTGACTTCTAACAACAGCACAGTTCACTCATGCTTATTTTCTCTCCAAATCTGATTGTACAGCCATATTAGGAAATGCTTTTCTGAGTAAACACTATAGTTTTCCTTATTTTTATATTTATATATGTGTGTTCATTAATAGTGTATTCATATGACATATACAGAAGCCTCTCCATACAACAGGGTAAAGGTTTAGAGGCAGCTGTATACAAATAGTTATCTTCTGATCTCCACATGCAAGTGTGTGTGTACATGCACATGCACAAAAATAATAAAGAAACCCTGTCTCAAAGAAAAGATAGATGGAACTTGAGAAGTCACACTTGAGATTGATTTCTGACCACCAAAAGCATAAACGTGCATACATGTTTGCATACACACACAATCCCCTACAATCATTCATACATATTTTCTCTCTCTCTCTCTCTCACACACACACACACACATACACACACACACACACACACACGCACAAACAGGTGCACCCCCACACTAACACACATGTACGTACACATACACATATGGTCAAATTACAGAAGCTATAGATGTTGATTGATTATATGTTGGGGAGATAATGATCAAATAATGTGAAAAATGAGGAATACAAAAAAATTCTTTCAACATAGAAATTATCTGGACTTTTGTTATACTGGTGCCATCTCCACAGAAGAGACAGGATGTTTATCAAAAATTTTCCAAGCTTTTTAACTCCTAACTCTCATAGTGCTCTTTGGAACATAGTTCTGGGAATATCCTTGCAGAACATAGTAATCCCCCCTGTGTTCACCTTACTGAGGGTCCTGGGCTTGCCTCCATGCTTCCCTATGCTCCAGAATTAGATCAGCCTGGATGCCCTGAACATTCTTAAAGTAGCTGTGTCTTCCAGGTTGGCCCTGCACCATGGTGCCGCCCTGTCACAGCTGACACATAAGCTATTAAAGGATGATGTTTACACAGATAATAGTGTTCGTGGCTTGCTACTCTCCAGGGCAAACAGGAACGTATAATGAAGATTTGCTTCAGTGAAGGTTGGATGCCAAGACCCCAGCCCTACATCTCCCCTGGGATAAGGAAATGCAATGCCATTTCTCCCCTTCGCTTAAGTGGGATCTCATTATAGGTGCTGCCTGGATGCCTGCAAGTTCATGTGAGTCTCCTGGGGATGAACCTGGGGTGTTGAGATGTGCCCTATTATCAAGATATATGCCCAGTGGAGATATCTTTCATTCTACATTCATGCATGCACTTATTTTCAGGTTCTGGCCTGATGCGTCTCCATTCACCCACTAGAATAAAGCATTATTGACCAGCTGGAGGAATGAGCCTCAAGCCATTAACCAGCCAGTCATGTCTTCCTAAAGAAATGTTTTAGTTTCTCATCATTACCTATGAGGTTTGGGATTATGAAGGATTCATGATGTCATCTCAGTGGCCTTGGTGGGGTTATTCCACATGGGACTGATAAGGTAATGCATTGAGGATACTGTCTAATAAGGTGTGAGTGATTTTACGATACTGCATTGTTAAATGTATAAAACCCTTTGTAGATGTGATTCCCCAATGCCCTATCAGGAAAGTGAGTACATGTTATTCACGGGATATTTGGAAAGTGGGCAAACACCTGTGGAATAGGAAACCACAGGCTCTCCAGGGGAACAAACTTCTTAGTGTTAACTATAAATACTTGATGTTAAACTACCATCTAAACAGTTATCAATATGCCCATAGATTAGAGAAGTTCTTAGCACTTGACCAATAAGTGTCCTTTTGCAATGGAAAATGTGTAATACAGAAAACCACAACTGGAAAGTGGCACCATAGAACAAGAAGGTGCTTGCTATGATAACCGAGTCTGGGGTACCCAGCCTCAGCTTCATGATGCTATTTACTAAACCTGTGATCAACATATTGTCTGTCTGGCCAGCTACACCCTCCCATATTTACTGTTAACTGCTCTTATGTAATAAACCATTGTTCATTTTACTGATTTACATTGAGTGTTTCACATATAATTCCTGAATCCACCACCTGTTGAGGATGAACAATATTCCTCACTCCTCTATCAAGAGGACCACAGAGGTATTCATCTTCATTTTCTAGTTGGGAACTAGAGCTCAGAGGCCATGTGACCTGACCTTAAGTGAACTTCCCTTAAAGCCACAAACTCTACTTCATCCCACAAACTTGACGTTCTCAAGGCCATATGGGTGTGAATATTCACTAAGCCAAATGAGCTTCCTTTAGCAGTTAATGAGACAACTTAAGTAGACTAAGGATGTTTTGACCTGTTCTCTGGGTTTCATTCCCATATGCAGGGAATAGAATGGTATCAGAGAGAACTGTACCCACTGGGAGTCTTGTGTTTGCAGAATGCTCTGCTGAGATTATGGCCAATATAAGGTACCCTAAGAAGCTCTGATCCCAGAAAAATGGTGGATTTGATCTGAGTCAGGAGAGGTGACCAAGAAGGAAAGTTAACCAATGATAGTAGAGGCAGCAGCATTGCAAGGGATGCATGAATAGATTTAGAACTTGGATTTTTAACTGACAGAGAAAAGAGTATAGGTACTCTGCAAGGAATCTGTCAATAGATCTACCTGGCCACACAGTGATGTAGGGATCAGAATTCTGCACTAGATTTCTTATGGTTCTAGTCTTTGCATGACCAGCTTCAACATTCCAACCCCATGACTCTTGAAATAGTTCTGAGCCCCAAACCTTCCTGATGCCTTACCATCCTTTGAGGTCTGAGTGATGTGTTTGAACCCTTCTCATCACTACGAAAGGAGGTACAGGATGCTCCCAAGTCTGGCACGGTTTAAAGCAAGAGTCAATAAAAGAGAGAGGGAGGCAACATGCACATATTCACTTATACTTTGTATTTTTCTGCTCCAGGCCTTTTTTTCCCTGCCAGAACCAAAGGGCTTCCAGTGATGTCCAGGCAGCCAACTCAGCTGTATCATCAGACAATAATCTGCCTGTCTGCTTGCTTTCCACAATTAAATTATCTCAGACTTGCTGAGTGCTTTCATTTCAAATTAACTATATGTCATAGAAAAGTCCAGCCTGTTTCTGCTTGTTTTATGCCTGTTTTCCACACATGTATGCAGACCAATATTTAATAAGCCTATTTCTAAGATGTCTCTTGATCAGAAGAGATCATTTCACCAAATTTTGGCCCATGATGGAGACACTGAGTCCATAGGACAACACAGAGTCACATATGTATTGGGCTTCCGTGGTTTGATTTGATGGCCTATCTGTGCCTCATGCCCTACTTCTTAAAATGAAACACAGTGGAAACTGGAAATATGGCTCAATTGGTAATGTGCTTAGCATTCAAGTGTGACAATATATGTAAAATATACATAAAAGTTCAACCCATGTAAAAAACTGAATATAGCAATATGTGCCTGTAATCCCAGTGTAAGGGAAATATAAACAAGAAGATCCCTGGGACTAATTGCCTACATGTCCAGCTGACAGTGGGAAAATCCTATATATATAAGGTGGAGAACACTTGAAGAAGACACCTGCCATCAATCACTAACCTCTGTATGCATGCACAGCTGTATCCACACACACGTGCGTGCACATGCAGACATATACACACACATAAGTGTATGTGGATACACACATAAGCACCCACAATAGTAACACAGAAAGATGATGACATGTATATGGATTTGTAGAACATTTGTAAAAGGTCTTCCAAAGAATAAGTGGCACATGGAAAATTGATTTTACAGAAGACCAATCACAGGTCAGTTTAATGAAAAATGGTCTTCATTGGCCTCACTGACAACATGGATCAGAATTGGGAGTGGAAAAATTAATTTCATATATATGTACAAAAGCACCTCTGGCTAGTGAAATCCTAGAGACAACAGCCAAGCTGCTGCTATGAGAGTCATCTGCAGGCTTTATGAACTGAGAATTACTCTCTCCTTATTCAAGTCCTTGGACCACTTGGTTTTACCAAGGAAGCATCTGTGATCAACAAATGGAAAAGCTCAATCCCTGTTATCCTAACAAAAGTTGAGGATGTTCTTTGCTTCTCATCCCTCCATCAAGGAGACCACAAGGGTGTTCAAGCTCATATTCTAGGAAGCAGGAACTGGAGTGCAGAGGTCCTCTCTTAGAGGCCACAGGCCCTACTCCAACCCATGGACTTGGAGTTCTTATAGGCCCTTAGAGGTGTGATCAGTGCTAAGTCAAAATGAGTTTCCTCAGAAGTTAGTACATCAGGTGCCTGGACAGCCATCCAAGTGGACTAATGTCCAGATGTGAATCACTTGAGAAGTTGGAGACTTGTTGAAGATAAAAACAACTAAGCTCATTGACAACATCTGGTCTGCCTAAAGACTCTGCCACCAATGAAATAAAGAAAGAAAAGAAAAAAGAAGACAGACAAAATCAAGAACTTCTGTTCCAAAGCCTCCAGTCTAGCTTCCAACCAGCATTTTCTTAAGCTGATTGTCAGAACTGCAGTGTTTTGTTTAGCTGGAGTACAATTTATAGAATATGCAAAGAGAATTCTGAAAGTAATTTGTTTTCCTCTGAGTCAATAGCATGTAACAAGGCCCTGCTGTGCAGAAGGGCTGGGACTTGCTGTAGATGCAGTCTTGTGTTTTTCATTTCATTATTGTTGTAAGAGTCCTAACATTTGTGTCTTATGCTTGTAGACTTGATATAAAATAAACTGTAGATACATGATAAAATATACAACTTTAGCTTTTCTAAATTGATAAAAATGTGTGGGTCTCCTCTTCTTGTGTATGCATGATAGAGAATGAAAGAACCACACATGAACCATTTTAAGATCCCAACAGATTCCCACCGTGCTGGAGACTAAATGTACAGATATGTTTCTGAGAATTTCATCCAAATCCAACTTGGGACTCACCCAAACTGTAAATGCTAAGTCCTATCAGATGTTGGGATTAGAATCCTCAAGCTGATGGGAAGCATTATAACCACAAGGACAATCTCTCCAATTATTCTGGTCTGTGGCACTGAATGCCTTCCAGGAACATGGACCAAATCAACTTTACATTTGACGATAACATTATAGAGAGATGCAAGGACCTGCCCAAAAGCATCCAGTGAGCTCAGCCTAAATTTCCATGAGAGAATTCATAGCTCTACTAACAGACCGAGTTAGATCTGAAACTTATCATCTAATAGTCCACATGAGAAAGCTGCTGAATAGGAAGAAGAGAAGACTGGGAGGGATGGTCATGGCCAGCTCCTGCCACAGGCTCTGCAGAGCTTTGCAAGCAAATAGAGATTCCTCTGTGAAGAAGCCCAGGCAACACCAACCCCAGCCAACAATGGAACTGCCTTCCTAGAATGTCTCTTATCTACCAATGTTTACTTAGCAATTATTTTTTAGGAGGGAGGCAATTTTTCTTTATGTGTAAAACTTTCAGTATCTCATTTGCTAAATATCACTGCCATTATAAATGAAAGATGATAGCAGAAAATGGGATTAAATCACTGGGGGATGGGAAGGGAGAGGGAGGGGAGATGGGTGCAGGGCGGTGGGAGGTAGGAGGGAGGGAGGGGACAGGTGTTAAGTCTGTATGAGTGGAAAGAAAAAAAAGAAAAAAAAAAGAAAATGGGATTAAAAAGGAAACCTTTTAATTCTTTAAGTTAAAAATTTAAAACAATTTTATTTTAAATTAAAATTTGAATTCTTACCCTGAAGACAAATAAGTCTTTTTGAATGATTTACTGATGCTATTTTTTTACATTTTTTATTATTATGTCAGCTCATACAAACTTAATAGGTACACCCTCCTCTTCCCCCCGAACCCCCTGCTCCCCCTTCCCTCACCCTTCCCTCCCTATCCCCAAGGCCTCCCGCCCCAATTCCCAGAGAGTCCTTTCTTGTGCATGCCAGACTCTCCTCTGGGCCCTCCTCTCTGATGATGTTCAAGGACCCAGTGGCCATTCCTTGAACCCTTTCCCGTGTTCCCCTTAAGTATAGGAACACTGCTGTGGCTGCCAATCCCTTGCCTCCAAGGATCTTGGTACCTTTAGCAGATGCTAGACTTTGTGAGGTCAATAGTGTGTTGGACATTGCGCAGGGCATGCAAAGTCCAATTATGATTGCTTCGGCCCTAACTTGTGTGGAGTATCTTGCAAATCATTGCTCCTCCCATCCTTTTGCTCTTACACTCTTACCGCCCCCTCTTCGGCAAATGTCCCTGAGCTTCAGGATGGGGAGAGATTAAGCCGGCCTAGTTCTAGGTGGTTGATATAGAGTCTCTGAAGTTCTGGATTGTGGTTTGTTGATTTTCTTTTGCAGTTTTGCTACTCCTGCAATGCCCTTCACTCCATCCTGATGGGCATTGTATGCATAGTTGAAAGGATAGGGAACTCCCTTGAGCTCATTGGGCTAGGCCAACACTTCCTAAACAGACATCCAATGGCACAGTCACTGCTACCAACTCTCAACAGTTGGGATCTTGTGAAATTAAAGAGCTTCTGTTCAGATAAAGAGATTGTAACACGAGCTCAAAGGCAACCCACAGAAGGCAACCCACACATCTGATAGAGCTCTGCTGTCCAGAGTGCACAAAGAACTTAGAAAACTAAACACCAAGGAAACCAATGGCCCAATTAAAAAATGGGCCCTGGAACTTAAAAGAAACTTTACCAGGGATGAAATTAAAATGTCTAACAAATATTTGAAAAAATGCTCCACTTGCTTAGTCATCAGGGAAATGCAAATCAAAACTTCCCTGAGATATCATCTCACCCCGATTAGGATGGCAAAAACCCACAATACAAACAACAACAAATGCTGGAGAGGATGTGGAGAGAGGGGAACTACATTGCTGGTGGGAATGCAGGCTCATACAGCCACTCTGGCGAGCCGTCTGATGCTATTTTCTCCCTCTAAGATGCTATGTCTAATTCTCTGTATTGATGAAACCTACAGAACTATTATCAAGAACAGCCCTCTCTCCCATCATCCTAATCTGCAGGGACTGGTCTTGTCACATGGTTTTCTGTTCTCTCCTTGATGAGCAATGTCTCTGTTTTTGATGGAGAAGGTGGTCATCATGTTCCATATCATGGCATGTCTCTCTGTCTGATCCTGCCCTGAGGACACTCCATCATAACCTGTCCCTGTGCATTTCTCCTTTCACCTGTCTTAACAATGAGCTCAAGAAACCTTCTCAAGATCTTGAGTAATTTCATCTTTTAGATGTAATCCTTCAGGGAGAAGAAACTCTTTGAAGAAAGGGGGAATGAGTACTTTGTGCACTTTACAGACAGAGATGGGCACCAAAATGAATGAAAGTGTGTCACAAAAGTGGACAGACAGCTAGAACACAGTGTGTAGAGAGCAATGGTCTTATCTAGTATGCAGACTGAATACTCACAGGAGACAATAACTACACAAGACTCGTTTCCTTGATGTTTGCATTCTAAAAGAATTACAGAGGCAAGGTGGAAGAACAATGTGCTGTATGGTGCAGGATTCATTTCCTATTGAATTTGAGTGGGGTTTTATGGGCTTTTTAGTCCTTTGGGGTTTTGGAGATATTCATATGGCTCAGACTTCTTGCCCTATAATCTCTTTCCCAAAACTTGCTTAAAATAAAACATGCATATGTTCTCAATATTTCTTTTGTTCCATCTTGTGTCCTTCAAATCCTTAAACTAACGATATTGATTGGGGTGCACTTAGTTGGAACCAGTTAACAACAATCAATTCCTACATGTTCTAGAGCCAGTTCAGCAGGTTTGACATACTCATCTACATATTGGGTTGAATTGGGACAACTTTTCATAAAAGTTGTTCATTTCATAAAACACCTAGGGACTTACTGGTACACCCTTTTTCTTTAAATATCAGTTGCTGTGAAATTCTGCCTATCAGTAGAATATTCACTTGTTGGCATTAACTAGTGAAAGATGAAAGCTAAAGTAGAATTAGTAAGTAGCTCTCAATGATCAGGAATTTATCTGCCTTTCTCAGTCCTATTTTTTTTCCCTTTCTACCAATTCTCACTTCCCTTTTAATTCCATTTTCTCACTGAAGCAACTAATTTGGAGGAAAGTGAGAAGTCCAAAAAGAGCTACTTTTTATAATAGAAGCATGAAAACAAATACAAGGTTCCAAAATTGGTAATAAAGATAAGGTTGAAACAAAGAATAAAGAATAGATGACAAAAAAGACCATCATAATACATCTGCAAGAATGGAAGGAAGCAGAAAAGCCTATTTTGCCACTGAGTGGAAGAGAATCAAGTCTCTGATTATTCTAATTCCAAAGAAAGAGTCTCATTTCCCCAAGGCAAGGCTTAGTTACCCAAGAGCAAGGACTCCACATCCAGCACCCACAGAAATGACTCAGTGGATTTTCTTCCTAAATGATATGTTAGATTAGTGAAAATATTAAGTGTGGTTATGGATTCAAAATAAAAGTAGATTCAAACATGGAAAAACCCAGGACCAAGAAAATAGAAGTAGATTGTCTGAAAAAGCATGAAAGTCTTCTCAGGGAGTGCTTTGAACACATGAACTCAACAGAAAGGCGCAAGGGCTGCATCTCACAGTCACATCAGTAAAATGTAAGCAGGGGAGGCAGATCCTTTCATGGCTTCTGGTGGAGTCACATGGTGGTGAAAGCAGCACACAGTCCATTGCTGTGCATTTGGCAATGCATATTGGTGGCTCACAGCTGCCTCCGGCAGCACGGAGCCCACAGAGCACCAGGGCTGTTATTGATGGTGGTCTGATTATATGTGTCCTGCTGTGCAGATATATCAGTCTGACGTTTTTCTACTTTCTCCAGGAATTTTATAAGGTACAATTCAATCCCATTCTTGCTCGGTGAATAATTTTAATTCGTGCATCCTGAATGATAGATTTGTGAATGTTAGCGATGGCAAAAACCCATCACTCATCCACTTCTCCCTGCTGCCGCTGGATCACTTTCTCTGCCCAGTCATCTGTCCAATGTTCTCACTTGTACGACTTCAAATATCTCAAGCTAGAAGGCTTTTCTCCATCTTTTATAAAACGTGTGATCCGACAGAAGGAATAGCTTCCAATATAATATCCCATTCCCATCTTATCAAACCCAATAATGCCATACAGTATTGTCTTTAACTTCCTAATCATCCAGTTCACATATAAAGGGGGTTTACAACACAAGCAATATCCTTTTAGCTAGCCATATTAAAGTCTTATTTTTTGTTTATTATTTTGTTTGACTGATCTAAAATAAAGCATAAAGAGTTTTTTAAATACCAACTGATCAATAAGTTGGTGCTCAGAAAATCTCATTAAGTCATCAAAGCATAGTGTCTGTCACCATCTGCCATCATCTTTGAACCAAAACTGCCTCAAAAATTCTTGCCCATGCTACCTGGATGAAAGTGGCCTTGCAAGGAAAAGCACACTGTGTATTTGCCAATTAGCAGAATTACATGACATGAGAGTGTTAAAATTTTGATAACTAAATGAGTAGATTTCTATAAGGAACTGAAAACAAATTTTTCTAGTAAATACAGTTCTTTTTATTTTTTTCTAGTTTTATAAGCATATTGAGTAATTTTCCTTCCCTCCTTCCCCCCACTTGATTCCTCTTTCCTTCCCTTTTTCATTTGCCTCCCTTCATCAGTCCATACCACTCCCTCTCACCCTCCTGTCTGCTTCTATGGGTCCCAGGGTTCCCTCTGGATCATCTGCTCTAGTGAGGGTTCAGGCCTCTGTGGCAGACCACTGACAGGGTCACTCCCCTTCACCTGTCTAGCTCCAGCCCCTAAGGTTCCCACTGCATGTACTTATTTCTCCTGAGATCCTTGCTAGTCTACGGGGACATGTTGGTATTACACAGGTCTGGTAAGAACAAGTCTCATTGCAGTGAGTTCCTAGATGCAAAAGCCCTGCCTTCAGTGGAATGTCTTGTCCATCTTTAGGCTCTTAATCTTATTGCCCCCTCTTTTGCAATTTTCCCTGAGCCTTAGGATGGGAAAAGATTTGTTTGGACTCATTCCAGATGAGCATTTCAGAGTCACTGCTACTCTGCATTCTGGTTGGCTGTTGTCTATTTCATTGCTCTTCCATTACACTAGGCTGCTTCTTGTTTTGGTGTTAAGATCCTCTTCTTCTGTTGTAGAAGAAGACTTCTCATTGAGTGCTAAGCGCTCTTCCAATCTATGGTATAATAAGAAGTATTTAGAGAGCAGTTTGGTATGCTGTCTTCATACCTATAGATTCATAGTCTATTTTCCCCTAATGATCTGTTTCCTTCCCTTTTATAGGTTCTTGTGCTAGTTAACAGTAACAGGAATGTGTTCCATTCTGACAAGCAGGTCTTCAGTTCAATCAGAAAACTGTTGGTTGGCTCCTGATATTCATGCCATTCTTACAGTGGTAGCCAACTGTTGCCATGGTTATTTTTATTGCAACTAGCAGACCTTTTTTTTTATTTCTTCCATTCATACAAAGTTGATAAGTACCCCATTCCCCTCCCTCCCTCCACCCTTCCCTGGATCCCCTTGTTTCCTCCTACCTTTTCCTTTTCCTTTTCTCCCTCCCTCCCTTTCTCCTCTAGTGCCCCCCCCCATTCCTAGAGCATCCTGTAGTGTGCATGTCAAACTTCCTCTGGGTCCTCCTCTCTGATGAGGTATAAGGACTCAGCGGCATTGCCTAGAGCTCTTTATGTGTGTGTGTGTGTTCCCCTTTAGTATAGGAACACTATTGTGGCTGTGAATCCCTTCCTCTAAGGATCGTAGTGCCTGTGGTTCATGCTAGACTTTGGGGGTTCAATGATATGTTGGTCATTGCACAGGTCATGCAAAGTCCTATTATGATTACTTCAGCCCTAATTTGTATGGAGTATCTGCAACTTGCAGATCTTGTAAGTTGATGGGGACTTTTATTATTTTTCTCCCCTAGTAGCTTCTACAGTATTCCTTGGTACTGTATAAGCTATCTAGCAAGGAGTAAGCTCTCAAACCAGTTCCAGTTGGTGCATTTTGCACATGTCCTATGATCTATGTGTTGTAATACCATATTTCTTTGTTTTCAATTTTTTTACCTAATTATTCTAGCTCAATGGGTAGGTACCCTCCCCCTTCTCAATTCCACATTTCTTAAACTAGATCTGCTTTGAATACATTTCTTATAAAAATAATTTCTCTTTGTCATTCAGGTTAAAGACTATTCCACTCTCCTCTCTGTGCCTTTCTGTTTCTATGTGTGTGTCTGCTTCTTTCTCTAATTCTATGTCTCTCTCTCTCAACTGACATCACCTCGAAATTAGAAGATTTCAAATACATGAGGAAGGACTTGTTTCAAAAGTCATAGCTCTGAATAGAGGAGTTACTGTCATTATTTTTTCATAACAATTAGCAAAGCTCAGAATAATTAGCTCAAACTCATTCTATGAAACATGTGAGAGAAGATGGAATAAACAAGACAGGAGCATGTGCTTGTTTTTGGTACATGTGTTATAGAGGAACAAATGTGTGACCTAGGGAAGTACAGTGAGGCTAAAAGAAGAACCAAGACACAGTGACCTCATTCTATTTATCCTGCTACTCAGGAGGCTGAATGAACAAGTTACCCACCTGCTTCATAAGACTTGACAGTATAAGTTGAGTTGGCTCACACCTGTTCTGCTGGTCTCAAACTGTTCATCTGACTTTTCTTCAATGCTCACTAGAAATACTTTATCATGCTCCTTTGAAACCTGATGATTCTACCAAAGACCACTTTTGCTTACCTTAAATTCTGGGCTACTTCCCTCCAACAGCTCCAATGCCTAGTCAGCTTGTTCCAACAGCCACTAAAATACAATTTTATGCCTATGAGAGATTTATCTTTGTGAAGAGGTACCATGATCTGTAAGACTCCTCAAGAGCCACAGACACAGCCCATCAGGGTTGTAAAAGAAAGTACCACACTGTAACAATGGCAGAATCTGTGTCAGTAATGTTAGGCTTTTGAAACACTGAATTGAAAGACTGTCCAATTTAAGGCAGTTGCATATGAATTCTGTGAAAAAGAGATAGGAGTATTTCAGTATTGTCAAAGAGGAACTAAAGAAGTTTCTATTTTAAAAAAGATAATTAAATGAAATAAATGTTTTCAAATTTCAGAACTACTTATCTCTATAAAGTTATGAGATTTCTGGAGGAAAAATGTGGAAATAGTTTGCAGTTTTCGTTATAATTATTTCAAATATTCAGAATAATAGATTAAACTAGTCTTTAACTTGACTTGCACACATTACAAGTAGAACCTGAAATTCCTCCTCCTCCAAATATAAGCAAGGTCAGGAAATTATTTAAGAAAGTCAGATTCTTGACTTTTCACAGCTGTGAGCTCTTACAGCATTTTCTTTTTCTTTTTTTTTTTTTTGGTATCACATATGCTTTTTTTATTTTTACAATCATAGTAAGTAAGAATGCCTACAGGTTCCATTTTTTCGATATTATAAATAATAAAAAGAAAAAATTCCTGTGTCGATAATAAGATGGTTCTGAGTGTAAGAGTGCCTGTTTGCAAACCTGACAACCTGGGTTCAATCCCCAGAAGCCACATGATATGAGGAAAGAACCAACTACTGAAAGTTGTCTTCTGACCTCCACATATACATCTCTACATATGCTCTCTCTCTCTCTCTCTTTCATTTGCTTTCTCTCCTCTCTCTCAAATGAATAAATAAAATATGTTCTTAAAAAGAAAAAAGTGAAGTACTATGTAGCACAGCTTCAAGTTCTCAAGTAATTATATTTGCATAAAAATAATTTAAAAGAATACATATACAGTGCTAACTACTGCTGTGTTTGGGTAGTGGAGTTAGTAGTTACAAAATCACTTTTTACTGAGTTTCTACCATAAATACTTATCTTGGTCAAATTCAAATAAAGAGAACAGTTCTTACAAGGTATTTCAATATTAGGAACTTGCTATGGAAAACCAGAAAGGAAAGGATTACAGGAAATGATAGATCCTAAAAGTACCTCTCACCTTCTACTGGGTTAAAGATTTCTCCTACATATGAACTGTATTACTTGGTATTTCAGCAGATGATCACCTTCTCCTGAAACAAATAGCTAATTTCAACCAATCACAAACCATTCTCTAATGACAGACACCAGCTGTAATCCATCAGGCCCTCTCTGTACCTCATTTCTGGTTTCTCTATGTCACTTCCTTTGCTCTGGCTCAAAATAAAACGGGCACAAACAAATTATATCAACATAAAATGTAACTGGGGAGGATGTTGCTGAATCATTTGGGGTCAAGACGGCTGTTAGATTCTAGAATGAAAAAGAAAGTCAATTTGAATCTGTGGAAGTGGATTGTTGGTTGTAATTTTGCCTCCAGCACAGGGAGCAATGGGAGAGTCCAATGATCAGAGGCAGCAGAGACACGCCAGAGAGTCCAAGATGGCTGTTAGGCCTCAGCGTCTTCAGACTTTATACTTGACCAGAACACAGAGCAGATTAGAGCGCTCAGAATAAGCCCCTGAAGTAGTCAGCAAGACAACAGAACCACAGCCTCGTTCTCAGGGCTGCCATGGGTTGGTTTTCGCCAAATATTGAATGCTCTGAGAAGGAGAGACTAGGCTACACATGGGAATATCCTGTGTGACACCCCACTTTAGCAGAGACCTCAACTAACCCCAACTCAGACTACACACACACACACACAAGCTAAGATGACAGATCTGTGTTTCTTTGAGCCACTAAATGTGTGGACATTTGTTCACGGCCATAGAAAGCACACACATTACGTGTCATGTGTACTAGAAACCAAGGCTGATTGAAAAAGCCTGCTGAGGAGCTAAGACTTCTTTTTTTTTAATTTAATACATTTTTATTATTATTTCAGCTCATACAAACTTAATAGGTACACCAGTTCCCTCCCCCCTCCTCCTCCCTCTGAACACCCTGCTCACCCTCCCTCCCTCCCCATCTCCCAGTACCTCCCCCCCCAATTCCCAGAGAGTCCTTTATTGCGTATGCCTAACTCTCCTCTTGGTCCTCCTTTCTGATGATGTACAAGGACCCAGTGGCATTTCCCTGAACCCTTTCCTGTGTTCCCCTTAAGCATAGGAACACTACTGTGGCTGTCAATCCCTTGCCTCCAAGGATCTTGGTGCCTTTAGCAGATGCTACACTTTGTGAGGTCAATAGTGTGTTGGACATTGCGCAGGGCATGCAAAGTCCAATTATGATTGCTTCGGCCCTAACTTGTGTGGAGTATCTTGCAAATCATTGCTCCTCCCATCTTTTTGCTCTTACACTCTTACCGCCCCCTCTTCCGCAAATGTCCCTGAGCTTCAGGATGCGGAGAGATTAGTCTGGCCTAGTTCTATGTGGTTGATATAGAGTCTCTGAAGTTCTGGATAGTGGTTTGTTGATTTTCTTTTGCAGTTTTGTTGCTCCTGCAATGCCCTTCACTCTATCATGATGGGCACTGTATGTCACCTCCTGGCCAGAGACAAAAAGCTCTTACAGCATTTTCTATGGTGATTTCCTGCTGTGAAAGTCAGGATTTATAAATCTAGTCCTATTTGTGAAGTTATTATTTTATTATCACAACCCATAACTAAAACAAGGGTGCTTCCTTAAATTGGCAGTAAGTTGTGAAAAGGGAGGGTAAAATGGATAACAATATGCAAATATAAATATCTTCAAACCTTGAGGCTCAAGCATAGGTTTGGTTTGCTATCTGTAATGCACTTCATTTCAATAGACTCCAAATTCTAAGGCTGCTACAGGCTTCCTCTTGTCTCTATGTAGATAACCCTTGATTCCTGAAACACCACAGCACACATACACACCATACATGACCACATACATGCATGCATGCTCATGAACACTCATGCATGCTCACATATATACATGAATGCACACATGCATACACACATTCACACACTCTGACCCCATTCCTACCACCACACTGTGCTGTTCTCTTAATCAAAAGCTAAGAGAATGAAAGCACCTGCCTACTGCAAACATTCAGAATTGGATTCCCATGAAAACCAAACAAAAAGGCAATAGAAGGAAAAAGTGGGGGATATTAAATTTTTCATTAGGTCCATTGCTTTGAAGCTTTCAGGCTTTGGGCTGAGGAAGAGTGTTTTCTTGCTGACCCATCTCTAGTCAGACAAACTTAGTAAATGCTCAAAAATCACGATATCAATGTGCTTTGAAAAAATGTCCAAAGGAACAGGAAACTGGATGGATGCCAGTGGTGTTAAAAGAGATGAGTTAGCAATCTTTAAAATAACACAGATTTTATTTTATATTTTTCTCAGTGAAGGATAGATATGCATGGGATATCATCTTGGTGAAACTTTGAAATAGGAATGCTTCATAGTTACAGTCTCTCTAAAAGAAAAAGCTGTACATCCTTTTAGAAAATATAAATTTTCAATCTATTATCTATCTAGCCATCATTTACTGAACTATTTGCTATTTATATTGATTGTTTTGTTCCTGTGCATTTGTTCTAACATGGTAAGTGCTGACTAAATGAATGGAATGTAGAGTATTGATACAGGTCCAGGCACTTAAAAGAGGGAGGACATTAGAAGCATAAATATTCAGGATTTTTGTTGGTGGGATGATAAAAATAGGATGGACAGTTTTTAACTAAGTTTTAGAGGGAATTAAACCTCAGACTGAATGTTACCTTTATTCAAGTGAAAATTGAAGCTATTGGCTATTTATGAGTCACTATCAACTTGGAAGATATAAGATGGGGGGAGCTATTATTTTACTACTATGACAAGGATAGAAGGTGGCAAGATTCCATCAGAGTTAAAATGTAGGACCTTGTCACATAGACTGATGTGAATTAATGTGATGTTTCAGACAGAGGCTCAGGGAAAATCTTTGGAACAAACCTGACATGGGTGAGTCAGCTCAGAGAGCTGACCAACAGCTTTCTGTTTTACTCAGCACAAAGGATATAAAACCATTCAAAGAAATACAACCACACTGGCATTGAGCTTCCTGATCTGCAACATAGAGGTGATTATGTGATCCATTTGTTTACACAAAAGTATGGTCCTAATTTATGATAAGATCTATTTTCAATGAGATCTCTCAGCAGAAATCATCATTCCTTATTATTATTGATATATCATCAGATTTATACATAACACTTTTATTTATTTCCCTTTGAAGACAATTGGAACTAAAGACGAGGAATAGTCACTGCCAATTTTAACTTTTGTCCTTCATCATTAGCAATTTGCTAATAGAAATGTTCACTGGTTTACTTATGTACAAGCAGTACAGAGAAGAACAAGATATTGTCAAGCAGTCATTCTCTAACAATTGTCCGTCTAACTGGTGCAAGCAGAGAGCCTGGATAGTGTGAGGAGATCAAGATCTGAAACACACCCAAAAAGAGAGCTTAAAGGCTTTATAACCAATAACACTGTAATCCTCACTCTAGTAAGAGCGAGCAGTCTTAATACCACTGGGAAACAAGAGGCACAAATGAGGCACATGGTTAGGGGTTGCTGATGAGGCTCTGAGCTACAAATAAGAAGCATTGTGAGGGATGAGGAGTGCACACCACTCCCACCCAAGGAAATGCAGAAATGCTCTAAATAGCCTGTAAGAACTACTAAAATTAAGGTTAAAACACATTATTTAAAAAAAATAGTACATAAAAGTTCAAAGAAATAGATAAATTGTTATAGGATCTATATCATTGTGAATAATAATCTGTACTACGTAAAGAATATTTCCAACTCCATCACATCCAACTATAATAGTGTGTGTTCGGATATCTATGGTACCTGCATTTACCCTGGCTAGCAAGATGCTCTCTCCTCTACCATTTTCACTGATGCCAGTTCACAGGGGCAGCATTTGACAAGCCTCTTATTCCACTGGCTCAGTACTGCTCTGGAATCAGATGCTCACAATTACTTTTCCCATCTTTAAAGTTCTTACCCTCCATAACATGTCTTCCTCTCACCAATACTTGCCATTCAGAGGAGAAAGGTGGATGATTTCTCCATGGGTTCTATGAATTGTTCATATCTGTTATTTTAAACACAAAATTTTGAGGATGAGAATTTTCTTTATACTTATTTTAAATATTACATTTATTTATAATAGCATTTAATTAGCAATAATATAATATCAGCAACAACTAGCAATAATATAATATCAGCAACACCAACATGAAAATAGTCTGTCATTTTTAACATTCATCTTAATTCATATGACTATGGTTTTGGAAATTTTTTTATCTTTACAACATTTTGATTACATGTGAACGTACTCAAATTTATGGAGATTTTTTAAGATTGAACATAGGTGATTAGCAAGTGAATCAAGTTTTATTCCCAAATCTGTTGAATGCAGAAACTTGTTTTTAACCACTGCAGAACTCCTGAAATCCTAAGTCAACCATTTAAGGAAGAAATAGTACTATTTACACTGATGAACAAATGTTAATAGATTTTAAAATACATAATTTGTTTGCCTAATAACTAATTTATGCCGATATTCTGACTTGCCTACTTTCTCTAACTGTTGAGTACATAGTAGCAAGGTCTTTCAACTGAATCACAGTACTTATTCCAATTGATTCGAATACTGAAAAAAAAGGAATCAAAACTAGGCTGGGGAAATTGTTCAGTAGTTAGCTTGCTATGCAAATAAAGGACTGGCATTCAGTCTCAGGATCTACAGAAATGCTGTATGAGCCTGGTAGCTTGCTTTTAACTCCAGCCTTGAAAGGCAGAGACTAGTGATCCCCAGAGCAAAATAGCTAACCAGATTAATGCCATAGGCAAGTTTAGGGTTATATCAGTGATCCTTTCTCAAAAGAATACAGTGGAAGAGCAACTGAAGATGATTCCAGTGTCAACCTTGTCTCTTGTGTACACATACACATGCACGCATGCACACATGTATACACAAAAAGGAAAATAATGAAAAGTAAAGGTGATAACAGAGCTTGACCCAGATTAATTTGGCAGACATTTCTGACATGTGTTCTCTTATTAAATTGTGATCTTAACTTATTGTCTGTGTTAACAAAGTTTTCAGGAACACCTTGAAAAATCTGTATCTTCATACCCGATGTTAGGTAAATACTTAATGATTGTGTGATGTCTTCATTGTGTAGAAAGCAATGTCTTTTGTGAAGGAAATCCTTTTCCTAGAATTTTCTTCCTATAGACAGTAAGTCATATCCAGCAAAAATGAATGCAGGCTGATACCATCTCATTATGGGCTGTTTCCATCTGCTTTGTGGTTTTTGTTTTTTTTTTTTTATTTTATGTAGATACCTGATCAATGCCTAACCAGAGTAAAAATCTAGGCACTTCAAGTAAACATTCAACAGTTTAGGCAAGTAAAGAAAATGTAAGTGAAAAGCCATTCAGCAGCTATCCCATCTGTTTTCATCTTTCTAGACATTTTAACATATTAATATACATGAATTTGTTATACAAATGGGCTTATATAGTGAAAATAATTCAAAATTAGAATTATTTTAACCTAACAGTATGCTCAATTCCTAAATAAATATACTACCAAGTGGAAAGTTGTTTATGCTCAGATGTGGAGCCATCATTTTAGACTCTGGGAATATTTTTGCTTTTTATAGCTTTTTATCTTATTGAAAACATTAACAAATATACAGCATGAGTTTTCCTATTGCCTCTTTGGAGAGAGCTCTTTAGTGACAGTCTTACATCAGAGACCGCACTGACTACTTCTTTCACTAGTATACCTAGGCCGTTTAGGCCTCTAAGAGAAACTTTCTGTTGGAATAATATGGTGCACATGGCTATTATTTTAATATCCTGCATTTTCTAAACAACAGGAAGGAAAGAAATAGTTACAGAATACATGCAAGATGGAAAAACAGTTGGATGAATGATTTTGGCAGCATTCTGTAACAGCCACAGGTCTAGCAATAACATGAAACTATCAGAAAAATAGAGCAGTCAAGTGACCCCCACATGGAATATACGTGATCTAGTGCTGTGAAGTGTTCAGTTGAACCTCTTTGGAAGCACACCCAAAGACACCTAGTGATTTTTAAATCACTATCTCAAATTAACCACGAAGATCAACCATCTCAATATACAAATTTAAAAATAAAGGTAGATAGTATGCAAGCTAAGAATACAATATCTCGAGTTTGAGGCTAGTCTGGGCTACTCAGCAAGACTTTTTCTTGTTTTCTTTATGTTTAGATAAATAAGTAAATAAACAAAAATAACAATTGAAGCCATCATCATTATACAACTTCTAAAGATTTCTTTTGTCTTGGAATTAAGGAAATCTTCCAGTTTCTTTTTCTTTTAGTAAAAATAATGGTCAAATTAATTAGTGAAACAGTTTATCACATGTGACCTCATTTGCTTTGATCCTGTTATTACATTCCTAAAAATAAAATAAATATATAAATAAATAATCTTAGGCCTAATGGTCAGGAGAGCCACACATAGTAAGAGTCCATTGGGCTCATTGCTAAAATACTTTTAAAAATATTAGATGACTTTTCACAGAAAATGAACATTGTCCACTATGCTTACTTTTTCTATTCTTGATTTGTTTCCACCATCCCATTGAGAAAGTCAACAGAAACCAACTTAAAGCTGAAGGATGTGAGTTGTGTTCAGTCATCATTCAAAAAAGCAATATGTCATGATTACATATAGAGTACCAAGCATTGTCTTATGCATTGGATTGGTAGCTGAGAAAGTAAAAACAACATGCAACCCTTTCTTTATGTGAGGTGGCATTGTGTTATGTGGCTGGGGTAGCCAGAGGAAGAAACAGAGACCCGATGGAACTAAGAACTTCCTTGCTAGCTAATGATGGTGTTGGAATCAATTCCCCATCTCTCAAGCCTCAGGCATGGTCTTTCCCCTGCTCTTCGCCAGAGCAAGTTGCACTTTATGAATCCAAGGCACCTTGGGCAGATGCTGTGGAAGCCTTATGTATGTATCCTGACAAAATGGAAGTCTTATGTATGTATCCTGACAAAATGCAGTAATACAAACCAGTGTGGAAGATATTGCTAGCAAATTCACTAGACGTGTGTTGGCAGAAAGCAGGTCAACAAAGTGAGAAAGAGAGAGAAGAAATTTTAAAGTGAAAATTCCAGTATATGAAAGAAAGTCTAACCCTGCCCCTTGCTTGTTGGATCAAGAGCTGATTAAGCACTTGAAATGTCCATTTAATACTTAGGAGAGCTGGGGTCCAATAATACCAGCTCATAATTCCTTTTCCCGGAGAAAATAACAGCTATCCAGGATTTCTCTACCTCCTATTGTTTTCAGTGGAAGGATGAAGAAGCAAAGTAAGTTTGGATATTTCAATAATCTGACACAGAAACAAAAGGAATCAGGATCATCCCTTATACAATTCCCTATTAAAGCAATAATGCCGTTCTCTAGTAAAGAAAGATAGAGTGCAAGACATGTCTAGAAGTGGCATCCAAATAACTATTCCTCACACATTCCATGAAGCCAACTCAAACTCAGAATTTGAAGTCTCCTAATGGAAATCTTCCCTCCAGTGGTCAGAGAATCTGTCAGCCAGAATCATTTGCTCTCTCCACAGCAAGTGCTCCAATGAAAACTCAGGATTCACTGGCCAGCAAAATAAAGGAGACACCTGATCATTCTGTTGCTTCCAGTGAATATTGACTCCTTACTCCCAAAATAGTCAAGACTGAGTTATAAACAAGCAAATTTAAAATAAACAAGATATAAAAAAATCTCATATTTGTTATCATTACCCAAGAACTTTAAAATCCAAACACTTTAAGGGAGCCAGAGAGCTTTAAAAATCTAAACATTTCAAGAAAGACCATTTATAACCCTCTTGTTACCATATTGTAGATTATTTTCATACTTAATTTATGTTGCATTACATCTGAAAATGTACTTTAGGCTGTTTGTAGAGAGTTGCATTTTGGACAATATTAGCATGCAATGCCATTAAAATAAGCATTTCTTTTTGGGCCTCTATTATGGTGTGAGACAAGGTGACATTATCACAAGAAATTATGTCAATCTTCATTTTATCCAGCACAGAGCAGCCAACATAGTGACTGAGCAGATGTTCAGTGTGAAGCACATGTATCAGGAATGTGCACTTGAGTAATGAGTTGTCCAAAAGCCCCTACTGAAATTTCTACTTCATGAAAAGGAGGAATGAGGAGAAACGAGAAAGGGAAAAGGGAAAAGGGAAAGCAGCCTGTGTTTTAATCTGTGACTATTAAATATGGTGATCAATCAGAGATCTCCAACTTGTCTTTAGTACAAGAGCTTTAATATGAGAGAGGAGTGTAGGAGTCAAGTTGGACGTGGCTTGTTTGCAGTATGGGTGAAGCATGGGCTAATATGCAAAGAGGAATGGCAGCTAATAGTCAGTGTATACTAAGTCAGCTTCCCCTCTGGATAATAGTGAGGTTTAGTGTATACAGCAGCTTCCACAGAATTGCAGCAACCCCCATTGGAAAGAAGGGAGGAGCCAATAACCATGGACCATTTGCCCACTATGAGTATGAGTGATACATGCTGCACTTGGTGTGACTTCGGTTGGTTCCACCCCCCTCTGAAGCTATTATTAACCTTCTACATTTACAGCATTTGTAAGATTTACAAAAATAACAGGAAGAAAGAAAAAGGTATTCTGAAGATGAACAAAGAACAAGCTCAAGAACTAAACTCAAGGAACAGTAGGATGCAGGTTTCTAAAATCTCACAAAAAAAGAATTGAAGAATCAGAGAAACTTTCTCACTTCTCACAAAATACAAATAAAATAAAAATACTTAGGGATCTTGTGCCTTTCCCCCGGGTCTTTGGAGAAGTGTGAGGACATGAGCCCGTGTTCAGGCACACCCCTATAAGGCAAGAAGGTCCAACCTTCCACCTGGGGAATAGAGCACTAATGTGGCTATAAAGAAGACTGCAGCCAGGACTTGGGATTATCTGGAAGCTAACATGTTTATTCCATTTCTTCAACTTCTTCTGATAGGATCAGTATCAGCATGTGACTAGAATATATGATAAATTTTTAAGTCTATCGTAACTGGTGACATGATTTTGAGACAATGGAATTATGAACTAGAACTACATAACTCGTGGTGACAGTCTAACAGAATCTCCTGCTTGGAGCATAAAGAACTGAGTTCTAGCTTGTGTGGATGACAACTTAGGCCCTTAGAGTCCAAGGACCAAAGGACCCCAAATGTGCTCTGCTCTACTCCACAGCTGGGAAGATAAAGGCATGGTGTCTTCCTCTGAGTGAGTCTGTCAATCCCCTGTTCTGTTGGTACAACCAAACATTTTCTACCTTACTAAAGAAGAAACTCAGGCTGTTCCCTGGTATCGCGCAGCTTTCCCATCCAATGACCTGCTTTTTTTTATAGAACTATATTACTGTTGCTGCAACAATTTCCACAAAAAGTTCCATAAAGCCTTCAGCTAAAACAAAATGTGAATTTGATCACTAGATTTGTCTTACAACTATAAAGCAAGAGTTTTTGATTCTCGTGAATGAGAAGCACTTGTCCATGCTACGACCTCTCCATTTTGTTCATTCCCTTGCCTCTGTGGTTTTCTTCTTCTTCTGGGGCTGTGTGCAATGATCATGTTCTGCTTCTTGGGAATCCACAGGTGCTCTGCCCAGCTGCATGTTTCCAGCATTGCTGGGCACACTCGGGGTTCCACCGGTCCCTGCGGCATGGCCAAACTGCATAATTTCTCATGTACTTGGCAAGGGATAAATACCCCTTTTATAAAGGATTGCCTATTTTCACAACAAAAACAGCATTAAAAAATGTGAGTGCAACAGAATGCTGAACCCCCTCCCCCAGGTGGCAGTCTTTGATATTAGTCTAAATATCTGCACCTCTCCTTGCAGTAATTTTAACCACTTTCTGGCTAATTGAGTTTAATTAAAATTAAGAAAAAATTATTTCAATTTATTTCAAATCTATTTCCTCTGTCTCACCAGCCATTTCATTTGAATAAAAAGTATTATTTTATTTCTAGTTGATAATGGTTGTGCATATACATGGAGTGCTGTGAAATTCTTTAGTACTGTTTGCATTGTGGAATGGCAAATAGGGCTAATTTATATGTTCACCACCTCACGTACTTATTATTTGTGCTAAGAACTTTTTTATTTGTAAATATAAGTAACAATTTATTGAGTTTCAGGCTTGCTTCAGGAATGAACGAATGAACAGAGATGAGGTTTTGAATTTAAATCCAGTAAAGAATTTTGAAAATTAAATATAAGTTCCACATTAGACATAGGAATTAGTGCTTGACATTATCTACAGAAAAAAGAAAGGAAGGAAGGAAAGAACAGAAGTAAGAAAGATGGAAGGACAGAAGGAAGAAAGATGGAAGGAAGGAAGGAAGACAGGAAGGAAGACAGGAAGGAAGACAGGAAGGAAACAAAAAAAAGGAAGAAGAGAGGGGATATGCTAACTTCTTAAGCTTGATGATTACATGTACTAAGAACAATTGACAAACCATTCTTTTAGCTATTCTGAAATATAAATCATTATTCACTATGCTCACTATACATTGATAATCAAAACCTATCTCTCCTCTCTGAATGAAACTGTGTAGTTTTTGGGCAACTTCTCCACTTTCCACATCAAGTTCTTTTATTTGACATCTGGTGTACACCATTCTAGCTTTCACTTCTTGTAGATTGCACATATGAAATCACATAGTATTTATTTGTCTCTAACTTATTTGAGTTAGTGTGTACATTCTAGATCCATCCATGTTGCAAGTGATAGAATTTCCTGCTTTAAAAAATATTTTAATGCTGGTTTATATTTCTACCCAAATAATGCAGGTTAAATAACTTTCATACATATCCTAGATGTGTCCTAAAAACAAAAATCATAGTGAGACAGCATCATATGTATTCATAGGATAAGTACTCTGTACATATCATCAAATTTAAAAATATGTGAAGAATTACTATTCAGCTTTATACTTGTATATAAAAGAATTATGTATATAGATACACACATATGTATAAATAATGAGAATATGTATAATATCTTTAACATATGTATGTAAGTATCATATTTAAATCTATTTATCTGCTGATGGGTTAATTACGGTGTTTCTATATTTTGGGCACTTTGACTAATGTTCCTGCAATTAACATAGGAATATAGATATCTCTTCACCATATCAATTTCAATTCTCTTAGATACATACTCAATAATAAAATTGCTATACATATGGTATTTCTATTTTTAGCTTCCGAGTATTCTCCATACTATTTTCCAATATAAGTAAGCTAATGTACAAGAACACCAATGGTATACAAGAATTCTTTTCTCTACAGCCTCACCAACAAAATATTGGTTATCTTTTATCTATTTATTAACTTTTGTTTATTTATCTATTTGCTATGTAGCTCAGGTTGAGGGGAATCTCCTTCGAGTCCCATGAGTCTCAAGCAATCATGAACCACTGCATTCATCACCATCCGCCATCTGCTGCAAAGAGAGACTTATAGTCTCATAGTATCATTTGTTTAGAGTTCTCTTCCTAGGGCCTATGTCCTCCCTTGCCATGAGTTCTTGACTGGGTTTGCAGTACCATGCATGTATGTATTCTCTCCTGTGGAGTAGGCCTCAAATCCACTCTGAGAGTGTTACTCTCATAACATTCATGTCATGGGCATGGGCAGATCTTGCCTGGTAGGATGGTATTGTATTTCATAGGCTTATGATCACATATGTAGTTCATAAAGTCACACTTAGATTAGATGTTAAATTTTTCGCTCCCCCCCCATGCTAAATAGCTTTCATAGCACCTTGAGGGCTATGCAAGAGGGAGGAACTTCCAGCTCACTTCCAGGTTTATTTCTGCATATCTTTGTATTAGTCAGGCTTCTCTAGAGTCACAGAATCAACAAAATGAATATGTAAAAAAGGAATTTTTTGCATTGGCTTATTAGATATGGCCAACAATGGCTGCTCAGTCCAGTAGACCAGTGGATGATTGCTGAGGACTAGAGGATTCCTAGAGAGTCCTTAGTCACATTGAAGATTTGGAGGATTGGAGAGCTGAAGGGTCAAAGAAACTGAGCAGCAGGAAGGAAGAGCACAGCTTCAGAGATTCTCTCCTCTACTTAGTCTCCTGTTATATGGCTTCTTTTATCTGGTTCACTACTGGAAAGTTCCAATGGGATCTAGGGCTGAACTCTGAAGAGATTCAGATAATCTCTTCAAGTGGTCTCAGCTGATCTTTCCAGGTATGGTCTTAGCTAATCTTAGTTAATGCCAGGTGTGTCAAGTTGACACCCAGGATTAACTATCACAAGTCCACCCTTTGTCAACTTGACACCAGATCACATTTCCTTAGCCATTTTTAGTCTCCACAATAAAATAGTAGTATTCCTAGTTCCACCTAACATAATGTAGCTATTCACATACAACCATACATACATTATTTTTCCCAAGATAAGTAACAAACTCCCTTGAGAAATACTTAATCTTTAGTGTCCCATAACACAATATCATGATGTAGATTACAAAATTTTACCATGTAACTATAGATTAACATTACATTACATAAATATCTTCTTAATGCAATCCATACTCAGTCCAATTGTAAAAGTCTCTGTGTAGTCTAAAAGTCTAAAATCCAAAGCCTTCTGTAAAATCAAAAGACAAGTTACGTACCTCCAACAAACAATGGCACAAAATAAACATTCCCATTCCAAAAGAAAAGAATAGGGGCATATCCAGGAGAGACCAGTCTATAACAAGACCAAAAACCAGCTGGATAAATTCTAAATCCCATAGCTCCAAGTCCAATATATGAGCTTCTTGTTGAAATCATCTCAGTTCTAAAGAGCTTTAAGTTCCATCCCTCCAACACAGCTGCCCATAGAACACATCATTCTCTTGGGCTGACTCCTTCCAGAATATACAGCTCTCCTTAGCAGATGTCCCACATAGTCTCTGGCATCTCTAACATCTTCGTTTTTCAATGGCAAACCAGACTTTAATTCCACAGCATGAATTGCTCTTCTTGGGCCTCTAAACTACAGGCTTCCTGCCATATGCTATCTGAATTCCATCATTTTCTGAAATCTTGGAGGAAGAATCCATGATTTCCTCCCTTTAAAACCATAACTATGTGAATGACTTTGCCAAGTTTTACTATAGTCTTAGATTAGAGATTGCCCCCTTCCAATCACAGCTGATTCAGCTTCTCTGTGCTGACCTTAGGAAAAATCTCTTTCATTCATGGGCAGCTGCTTTGCAGAAGAAACAGAAACTTGGTTTAGAACTCCACCCTTCTACTCATCACTTCCTAACAATCCTGCCTTCAAGCCAGAGCCTCTCCTATTATTCAAATTGAGAGCAGGCTTTGATTTACTAGTGGAGCTAGTCTCCTTTTTTTTATTATTTGTTTATGCTCATACAAACATAATAGGAACCCTCTGTCCCCTCCCTCCCTCCACCCCTCCCTGGACCTCCCTGTTCCCTCCCTGCTTTGTCCCTTCCTTTCCCTCCTCCCTCCCTTTCTCACAGTGCCCCTTCCCCCCATCTCTGAAGTATCCTTTAATGAGTATATCAAACTTTCCTCTGGGTCCTCCTCTCTGATGAGGTGTAAGGACTCAGTAGCATTTCCTAGAACTCTTTCTTGTATTCCCCTTAAGAATAGGAACACTATTGTGACTGCTAATCCCTTGCTTCTAAGGATCCTAGTGTCTTTAGTCCATGCTAGAATTTGAGGGGTCAACAATATGTTGGTCATTGCGCAGATCATGCAGAGTACTGTTATAATTGCTTTGGCCCTAACTTGTATAGAGTATCTTGCATATCATGACTCCTCCCATCCTTGTGCTCAGTACAATCTTACCACCCCCTCTTCTGCAAATTTCCCTGAGCTTCAGGATGGGGAGAGATTAGGCAGGCCTGATTCCAGGTGGTTGATATAGAGTCTCTGATGTTCTGAATTATGGTTTGTTGATGATGTTTTTTCAGTTTTGCTGTTGCTTAAATGCCCTTGGTTCCATCCTGATGAGTATTGGATGTCACCCCCTGGCCAGAGATAAAAACCTGTTAAATTAGAATCTTGTTATAAGAGTCTATTCAAAGGTAGATGGAATAGAAAGAGACTGCGATGATAGAGGGGTCAATTACCCATTTGCAAAATAGTTACCTTCTATCTGGCAGCTTATATGCCCTCCCCTTCTAGTAAGATCATACCCCATCAGTTGGAAATGATCAGGAAGGAAAGTCTGTGAACTTAATCAGATGTCTCATTACTTACTTGCAGTCCTTGATAGTTTCTGTGCTGTAACTTGTTCCTCTCTGTTTCTGGTGGGGCCCTCCTTCCTCCTCTCTTCTGTTTATAATCTTTACAATTACTGTAGGTATTACAGAGATTTGTCTTTGAGTGCCTCTAAGAGAGTTTGGTACAAGGATCCACCCATTAGGGAGTACATATGGCGCTTAATTTTCCGTGTCTGGGATACTTCACTCAATATAATTGTTTCTAATTCCATCTATTTCCCAGCAAATTGCATTAAATCATCATTTTTGATGGCTGAGTAGTATTCCATTGTATAAATGTACCACATTTTCCTTATCCATTCATCAACTGTTGGATATTTGGGCTGATTCCATGACTTTGCTATTGTAAACAGTGCTGCTATGAACATGGTCATGCTTGTGCTATCGAGGTGAATTTTTGCTGTATGGGGGGTTATTCCCAAAAGTGGTATAGCAGGGTCATATGGTATTTCAATCTTTAATTTCTTCAAGAATCACCAGACTGCTCACAAGAGTGGTTATATGAGCCTGCACTCCCACCAGCAATGTAAGAGAGTTCCCCTCTCTCCACATCCTCTCCAGCATTTGGTGTTGTTTGTATTGTGAATTTTTGCCATCCTGACAGGGGTGAGATGATCTCTCAGGAAGGTTTTGATTTGCATTTCCCTGATGGCTAAGGATGTGGAGCATTTTTTAAGATATTTGTTAGACATTTTAATTTTGTCCTTGGTAAATTTCTTTTAAGTTCCAAGGCCCATTTTTTAATTGGCCCATTTGTTTCCTTGATGTTTAATTTTCTAAGTTCTTTGTGCACTCTGGACAGTAGAGCTCTATCAGATATGTGGTTAGTGAAGATTTTCTCCCATTCTGTTGGTTGCCTGTGTGTGGAGCTAGTCTCTTGAGCAGCCATTTTGTTTACTGTTTCTTCCTGGCTCAACTCTTTAAGTTTGCCATTACATTTTTCATCATCAGATCTTATAGTTTTTGCTTCTTCCTGTCTGTTTTCTTGTTCTTTTTCATAACTCTGAAGACAACTAAAAAGTAGCCATATCACATTGTCAAGACTACATTGTTTTGACATGCAGAAGATTAAAGCTGGACCCGTACTTGTCACCATGTACAAGACTTAATTCCAAATGGATCAAGGACCTTGATATAAGGCCAGAGACTATAAAAACCATAGTTGAAAGGATAGGGAACTCCCTCAAGCTGATTGGGCTAGGCCAACATTTCCTAAACAGACATCCAATGGCACAGTCACTGCTACCAACTCTCAACAGCTGGGATCTTGTGAAATTAAAGAGCTTCTGTTCAGATAAAGAGATTGTAACACGAGCTCAAAGGCAACCCACAGAATGGGAGAAAATCTTCACTAACCACATATCTGATAGAGCTCTACTGTCCAGAGTGCACAAAGAACTTAGAAAACTAAACATCAAGGAAACCAATGGCCCAATTAAAAATGGGCCCTGGAACGTAAAAGAAATTTTACCAGGGATGAAATTAAAATGTCTAACAAATATCTTAAAAAATGCTCCACTTCTTTAGCCATCAGGGAAATGCAAATCAAAACTTCCCTGAGATATCATCTCACCCTGGTCAGGATGGCAAAAATCCACAATACAAACAACACCAACTGCTGGAGAGGATGTGGAGAGAGGGGAACTCTCCTACATTGCTGGTAGGAGTGCAGGCTCATACAGCCACTCTGGTGAGCCGTGTGGAGATTCTTAAAGAAATTAAAGATTGAAATGCCATATGATCCTGCGATTCCACTTTGGGGTATAACCCCCCATACAGCAGAGGTTCACCTCGATAGCACAAGCATGACTATGTTCATAGCAGCACTGTTTACAATAGCAAAGTCATGGAATCAACACAAATGTCCAACAGTTGACGAGTGGATAAGGAAACTGTGGTACATCTATACAATGGAGTACTACTCAGCCATCAAAAATGATGAATTACTGGAATTTGCCGGAAAATGGATGTCATTAGAAACAATTATATTAAGTGAAATATCCCAAATCCAGAAAATTAAGTGCCATATGTACTCCCTAATAGGTGGCTCCTAGTACCAAACCCACCCAGCCCATCTTGAGACACTCATAGGTAAATCTATGTATTACCTACAGTAATTGCAAGGATTATGAACAGGAGGGATGGGGCTGGAGGGCCACACCAGAAACAAGGAGAGAAGTGACCATGTTACAGTAGAGAAAATAGGCCTCCATCAAGGACTGCAAGAAAGTAATGTGACACCTAGTTAAGTTCACAATTCGTTCCTGATCATTTACAACTAAGGGGGTATGAACTCACCAGAAGGGGAGGGCACATAGTCCGGCAGATTAAAAAGTAACCATTTTGCAAATGGGTGATTGACCCCTCCCATTGCCAAATGCCATATGACCCTGCGATTCCACTTTTGGGTATAAGTATTACATCTACCCTTGAATGTGCTCTTATAATAAGACTCCAGTTTAACAGCTTTCTGTCTCTGGCCAGGGGTGACATACAGTGCCCATCACGATGGAGTGAAGGGCATTGCAGGAGCAACAAAACTGCAAAAGAAAATCAACGAACCACTATCCAGAACTTCAGAGACTCTATATCAACAACCTAGAACTAGGCCAGACTAATCTCTCCCCATCCTGAAGCTCAGGGACATTTGCGGAAGAGGGGGCGGTAAGAGTGTAAGAGCAAAAGGATGGGAGGAGCAGTGATTTGCAAGATACTCCACACAAGTCAGGGCCGAATCATCATAATTGGACATTGCATGCCCGGGGCAATGTCCAACACACTATTGACCTCACAAAGTCTAGCATCTGCTAAAGGCACCAAGATCCTTGGAGGCAAGGGATTGACAGCCACAGTAGTGTTCCTATGCTTAAGGGGAACACAGGAAAGGGTTCAGGGAAATGCCACTGGGTCCTTGTACATCATCGGAGAGGAGGTCCGGAGGAGAGTCAGGCATGCACAAGAAAGGACTCTGGGAATTGGGGCGGGAGGCACGGGGGGATGGGTCGGGAGGGGTGAGGGGAGGGAGAGCAGGGGGTTCGGGGGGAGGAGGAGCGAGGAAGGGAACTGGTGTACCTATTAAGTTTGTATGAGCTGAAATAATAATAAAAAATATATTAAAATTAAAAAAAGAATAGCTAAGAAAAAAAAAGAAAGAAAGAATAGCTAAGATTTCAGAGGTGCAAAGAGACAAATTATACTTCCTATTTTGTACAGATATGGACCAATAAATAAGAAATTACCATCCTAAAAAAAAAAAAGACTACATTGTTTTGAAAATTCCTCTGCCAAACACTCCAGTTAATTAACATCAGGCAAGCTTTCAGGATGAGGGCAAAACTTCACTAAACTTTCCACTAACACATGACACCATGTGTCACTAGTCCAGTTGCCAACACAGTCTCTGTTTCCCTCTGGACCATGATAAACTGGGCTTTCACTGACTGCATCTCTCACAGCATTGCTGTCTTCAGAGGTCTCATGAGAAAGGCCCATTTGGCTCCAGCAAACTTTCCCAGCACAAAGTCTCAAAGTTCTCCATATTTCTCCCAACAACAGTTGCAGAGACACACTAGCCACATTACAGCGTTGGCCATACTGTTTGGTACCAACTTTTCTCAGTTTCACAAACAGCTTCACGTTGTGGTACCAGATGCTCTTAATTCACAGCAATACTCCACTTCTGGTACCGATTTCTGTAAGAGTTACTCTTAACTATTGCTGTAAGGGAGAAAAGGAAATTGATTCACCTTAGGGTTCAGGGGAAAGATATATTCTTTCACGGTGGATGTGGCATGGCTAGCTGGCTGGCAGAAGCTGGAGACAGGCTAAGTTACCCTGAGTAGAAGGGTGCTGAAGACTGGATTCCTGAAGAGTCTCTCTTCTTCTTCCCAGTCTTCTATCCTGTGGTTCCTTTTATTCAGTCCACTACTGGGAGATTATGGGATCTATGGAGATTCCGATGGGATCTAGGGCTGATGTTTGAAGAAATCCAGATAATTTCTTCAGCTGATCTTTCCAAAGTTGGTCCCAGACGATCTTACTTAATTCCAAGTGTGTCAAGTTGACACTCAAGTTGTATAATTTCTTCAAGCAATAGAGTCTTATCATCAAGTTCTAGTGGGCAACCAAGTGATAGGTCTCTGGGCTCTCTCTAGCCAACAACTTATAAGAAATTCCACACTTGGGGATTGGGATTTTTAGGCTTCTAAAAGCAATATTGTCTAGCCATGTAGGTTATTTCCTTCCTAACCCATTTTTTAACTTATACTCTGTTAATTGACTTATAAATCAGTACATTTTCATTAAAGTCTTTCAGAACACCTTTGTTTTTGGTTAAACAGGGGACCATTTTTAGAAAGTTATTTGATTTCTTGTTGAATTGTTTAAGTGGTAACAAACTGTCAGATTTTCTTTTGTCTGGCAAAGTTTTCACCACTCCATTTCTTAAAAGTAATTTTGTATGGTAAAGTATTTTTTTGCCTTGTATGGAAGGATTTTGCTGTTCTATCTGGCCCAAGATTTCAATGTGTGTATTGCATTTGCTTACACACCATTATCTCTGCTTTGATGATCCCTTGGAGAGTAGAATATGTCAGTAATCAGTAAGGCAGAACAGAGACCTATAGATAGCTGTAGAGGTATCTTCAGACACATACTCAGAATATTCTCTTATTATTATTATGAGATCAGAACTGTCCATTATACCTCATTGAAACAGTGATAAACTCTAGCTCTATGTCTCTCTGGGGTAGAAAGACATTCTAGTATCTGAGTGTCTGTTGTTTGTGCCTAGAGCTTCAGTTGATAAGAATGTGGCATCTGCCAACAGGAGTAGACATTTAGATGGCAAATGATCTGATTGAGATTCATGCACCCTTTGTGATGTTATACATCAAACCCAGAGCCTTGACTATGTTAAGCAAGTGCTGTACCACCAAGTTACATCCCCAGCCCTGGAGTTAAGCATTCTTAGAATCCAGATTTTTCTACTTAATATTGTAAGGCTTGTATCTCTTTGGAATAAGCTTGAGTTCTTTAGGTTTAGGTTTTCTAATCTATGGAATATATGAGTGCCAAACTTAAATAGTTGTTTTGAGGACAAAGAAGTAATGAAACATGTAGACTTATACTTTATACACAAAAGGTATCAACCCTTATACCATCTCACAATTCATATTCAAATGATTTTTTTTTCACTTCAGGCTTCTACTCAAAGGTTTACCTGACTACACAGAGTCTAACAGCAATAGTCTTGTTTCGACTTTGCATTTTTTTGTTATAGAATTTCTTGCCCACTGATATCATATACACACATGTGTTTTCTAAAACATAAGCTGCCTAAAGTAAAAGAATTCTACATTTTGATAGAAAATATACTCTAATCATGAGACTAAAACTTAGCATGAGATGTGGAACTCAGTAAATATTTATCGAGTTTATATCGTTAATCTGATAACTGATCTATTTCTTGGAATTAGAGACTCACCTTAGTATTCACTAAAATTTTAAGTATAGTCAGCCAATATCCTTCCCAATATCTCAACACATACACAAATGGAACAAAACAAGCAAAGGATAAAATAGATTTTGAGTGTGATATTATTTCTTCTATAACAACATTTTATTATTATAGATTTTGTGGCAAAGACCTTTAATGTTATTAGTACAGATCTATGAAAAATTCTACTGAAGAACCAACTACATCAGAAGGGAGCTCTTCATCTAAGATTACCAAAAATCAAATTAAAATTTCATAAGAGACTCTAATAATTTTCCATTTCAACCTTCATCTCCAAGATCTCCAAACAGACTTATCAATATGACATTCAAAAAAGAAAACATTTTTCACAGCTATTTGAATTTCAGCTTGAAAATAACCATTTTAACAATAAGTATCCTCAGGAGTCGAAAACAATAGTTAGCAAAAGTTTTTGAAAGTGAGGTTTGAAGATACTAGAATCTTAGAAATAATATAAGTATTAAAATAAAATTCTAAAAGTTTCAGTTTTTGAGGCTGGGGAAGTGACTCCGTCAGTGAAGTGTTTGCTGTGAAATTATGGAGACCTGAGTTCAGATCCCAAATTCCCAGTAAAAAGCTGGGTACCTTGGTGTGTATTTGTAATCACAGCAATGGAAAGTAAATACAAAAGGATCCCTGGGACTCTCTGATTCAGTTCCATATTCAGTGAAAGTCTTTGAATCAAAAATAAGATAAGAGCAATTCAGAAAGACATGCTGTATTGACATCTGGCTTCCACATGCACACGCATGCACATGTACACCTGCTAATACATGGTCACACGTGCATATCATGTATATTCACATATCCATCACACACACACACCACACACACACACACACACACACACACACACACACACATAAAAATAAGATACAGCACCCAGCTTTGACTTAAGGAATTGTAAACTACCTAGATCTGCCGTTTTGTTCATAGAAAGGACTTGAGCTGATGCCCCTTTAAGATCCTTAGCTATAGCTTTCATGTAAATTCCCCTTTCCATTTCACAGCTGTTAAAACGTTTTTCCAAAAAGACTCTGGAGCTTAATTTGGATTTGAGCACTTTGGAGCCCACACGGACCTAATGAGAAACTGCACATCAGCAGTCTGGTACCACTTACACATCCTTTCCTCAAACACATAATCTAATACCTCTTCTGTGAGTCAATGAATTTATTAAAGACAAATAGTCAGGCCTGTCTGTAGAGTCTGCAGCATGCAGCGTTTTGACTAAATGACATTTAGCCAAGTTGTAACTCTAATGGCAAAGAAAACAGTGGCAGCTCAAGCCTTAAACCTCGGTCCCGCAGTGAGTATCACTTCCAATATCCTGTACAAATCTTTGAAGGTTTCCGACCTGGAAAACCCCAGATGGCTTCTTCAAAATTAGTTACTAGTGTAGAATCATCAGCTAAATTTATTGGTTATCATCTCTCATGATTGCATAAAAAAATAAAATTAAAAGGAAACCTCTAAAGCCTAGTTTATCAAGCTTGGTAACGGTATCATGGCTGACAGTGAGGTCATAAAAGCATATTAGTAACCCCCCAATGGAACATGTTTACTGGTGAAGTCAAAGAGATTGATGGTTTTAGTGAGGAAGTGGCATTTGAGATCAACACACTACTGCTGTTAGTCTGGAAAATTCAGCGATCGTCTCAGGCATGACACAAAATGAAGGTCTGATACAAGACACAACTGTGGCATCTTCATAGACCTCCTGATTCCCTATGGGAAACTCTGTGATATGGTCTGTTTATGGGATTATTTTCTGGAGAAGCTGTAGTGTCTCTTACTTAGTCTCTCCAGCTGGGTTCTGGCGCTAAGGGTCACTCAAGAGGTGGCTGCCTCACATGAACAGACAATAAATCTCAGCAGAACCTGGTCTCCTGCTGGGTATTTTGGAGCTCTCAGACTCTTAGTGTTTATTATAATCAAGGATGCTTTCTGTCTGGTCCATGTTTGCTATGCTAGCCAAATACCTGAAACCAGGTAATGCATTACAGAATTTTATTTCATTCTATGCCAGGCTGAGACGTCCAAGATCAAGGTATTATGTAGATCAGTGTCTGGCACAGGCCTGTTCCTCATAGGATTGCTCACTGAGTATCCTCACACATGGTGGAGGGATAAAAGGACACAACAGGGTCTAGGTAGGGCTGGAAAGACAGCTCAGGAAGTAAAGGCACCTGCAAGCATTTGATGATCAAAGTTCAATCCCCATAGATCACTTGGTGGATGGAGAGATCCAACTCCTGAATCCACTGCATGCATATACCTTCTCTCTCTCTCTCTCTCTCTCTCTCTCTCTCTCTCTCTCATTTTAAAAAAATGTTCTAGGATGTTCACTTTAGCTCCACCTAAAAGTGTCTAGTCAGCCCTGCTTCTTCATACCACTACACTGGTAACAAAGTTTTAACATATTAATTTTGGGGGAAATATTCAGACCATAACAGGTTCTGAGAGATTAGAAGAGTAAGTGTAAATTCCTTTAGAAAAGAACCAGTTCGACTACATTAGCAAGTGAGGTATCAAGAGTCTCACACCATTTCCATGAAGGATGTTTCTCTGACTCTCCTCATCTGTAAGATGAAGAGACTGAACCTTCATGCTAACCTGCAACCCAGTCAGGCCAAGATTCAGACACAGCCTGACAAGCTGTTCCACGGCCCTGTTCCACAGCCAAGGATGACCTCTCCTGAGCCCTACACTCCAAAGGAAGACAACCAGTGCAGGCTTCACATCCATGCAGCGTCCTCTTCAATGAAATTAATTAATCAGAATCGATAAAAACTCTCAAGGCCTTTCTGCCCATGTGTTGTGGTAGGAAATTTCTATGTTTAGGTATAATCTCATCTGATCTTGTTGATAACACATGGCCTGAATATGTGCATATATCTCTATTGTGTGGTTTAGAATTATAATAAAGGGCATAGAACTATTCAATGATTTCCCTTCAGTCATTATATCAGTGAGTCATAGAGCGTAGATCAGACACAAAACTTACAGGAAAAAGTCTTACCACATAAATCTGAATGATTTGCAAAGTTGATGAAATAAACACAGTCTGTTTTCCTGCCCTGTATAGGGACAATGACAAGAAAAATGTTGAGATCCAGATTCTGGAAGGAGACAGATGGCTCTCAGATTTTCTTCTCAACATGACATTGTAGCTATGTAGATACCAATGACATGTCATGTCTGCCCCATGCCTGGAATACAGAGTTAATAACAAAGCCAAGGATTTCCTTCAAACCTCAATCCTGTTCCAACTGTGTTCCATGAACCAGAAAAAGAGTCACACTCAGCCCCATCCCCCTTTCCATCGTGCTGACACCTGAAATGCAAACTGCATCTGTCCGTTTAAATCCTGTTGCTGAATGAAAACTGTCATCCTGATCAAGTGCGAATATCGCCTGAAAAGCCAAACCCCACTTGATGCGATTGTCAGGTTAGCATTAAGAAGAAAGAGCTCAGACTGGATTTGGATATGTGTCCAACAAAGAACCCCAGAGGAGAAGGACCTGGAGCTAGAGGCCAGAAGCAGGTGTTTGCCAAAAGGCTCTACACTGCCCTCCTAGTTCAGGATGACTTGCTTCCACATGCCTCTCTCCAACAGGACCACCTTTTCTCCTTCCTAAGGAGAACATGGGATTTATTCTTCACTTATCATTCTCACTTACACTTCATCAGCATGTCAGGAGAGTTCGTACCAGCATCAAGAGCCAAGGAACTAAGCCATCCCATATCCACATAAGAGCTGAAAGAGAGGCTTACTTTCTCACTTGCCAATATGCCTGTATATATTAAGTAAGAAACCAGCTACCCAATGAGTGGTTCTCCCCACTATGTGGTCATCAAATGGAGGAAATTTTAATATTTTACTTATTCAGTTAGGGAAGAAAGGGAGAAGATGTGCATATGGATCCATCATCTTACAAACATATTTCTTTATTTGAGTTAGTTCTTGTTGTCTACTTATACTATCAATTAATCTACACAGCTTCTTAAAGAATGAGCAAAGGATAGCTTAGGAATCAGAAACATTTCAGCTTCAGACAGCTTGGAAAGACTGCACAAAAAAGCCTCTTGGGATGGATAGCTCACACAAGACACATTTACCTCTCACTACTCTGGAAGCTGAATACAAGATCAAGGGGCTGGCAGAGCTAGTTTTTGGTTTTCAGATGTATACCTTCCACTGTGCTGTCACATAACAGGCAAACGAGAGGGAAGAAATCATTTTCTCTTCTCATGTTAAGGGTCAATTTCTCTGCTTAGAGGAGTAGGAGGTAGCACTGAAGAAACTAAGCTCAAACTTTTTATGTTTATTATTGAATTGTCTGTTTTTTATTTTCTGCATACATGTGTGAATGTGCAGTGGCCACACACATGTCAATAGTGCACATGTGAAGACCAGCTTACAAGAGTATTCTCTACTTAACCATGTGGGTTCCAAGGATCAATCTCAGGTCACCAGGCTTGGGAACAAGCACCTTTCTCTACTGAGACATCTTTCTGGTCCATCCAAATTCAAACGTTTAAAAAAAATCCATGTCATTAATTTTTCCTGACCAATAACCATCATATTATTCCTTTCATGTGGAAAATATCACAAGGGATCCTTGCAATCAACCACAACCATACCTATTAATGATACATGCACATTATTTTACTAGAAGACATGGTAAGGTAAAATAGGTTATTAAACCAAAGGTTAATGCAGACTATCAGATATTAAAAGAAACTATTGAAAGCAATTAGAAGACCATTTCAGCACACTATGCTTTCAAGATCAAGGAAGAGATGAGTTGTGAAACAGTATAAAATTTTAAAATTGCCTCTCTTCTTTTTGTAACATCAGAGAAAAAGAGAGAGAGAAAGAGAAAGAGAGAGATTAAAGGCTGCACAGGCTCCTGGTTTGGAGTTTTCTTAGTGAAAAAAAAAAGATGTTTGTTGAAAACAGATGGCAAGAAATGAGAGCAACAGACCTTGGGGGCCGCTCTGCAGCAAGCTGCCCGCTGGGGCCCTGCGGTGTGATAGTTAGAGCAAATGGCTCAGGGCGGGAAGGTGCTTGGGTTCCAACTCAAGCAGAACGAGTCTTTTCAGTGGGAAGGTGTGTGTGGATGTGTGTCAGACGATGCCTTGGGGAAATCATTTAACCTCCCTGAGATTTGGCTAACCCAACCATAAAACTTCTCTGGAAAGGAAAACTGGCATTTGAGTAATTTGTTGAATAATATAAAAGAAGGACCTACTTTAATATCACTTGCATGAGCCCTCTTCCCTTCCTAGTTGTCATCCTTTTTGAACTTTCTGTTTACACAGTGTGGGTTAAATGGACTGATGCAACGCATGCAGAGTGTTCGCCATTTGCACGGTGCTGCTGATGCGTCCCTAGAACATGGGCTGGTGGACTTTGCAGTCCAGCGCAATTTCAAAACAGGATGTTGGGCGCCACATGACCCTGCCAACTATGCTTGTGTCTCAGTAACAAAACAATAAGTGATAAAAAATTCTTTAAACACTGAAAAAAATGCAACTTTACAAAAATTTCACTTCAATGTTCTTGTTAGTCATGTTTTGTGAAGGACTGAGGGATCCACGGCCTGTCCCACCCTGTAAAGTGACACTGCGAGGCAGTGGGTCTGTGTTGTAACATGTCATGGAGTTAGTATAGGCTCTATGAAAGGCATTGACATGCACGCAGATGGAAGATTGTGCTTCCAGATAGTCAGCACAGCTAGTGCTATGTAGTAAGAAGTGCTAGCTGCAGAATGGATACACCGATGTGTCTGCAAAGAGTCAGACACTAATGTTCTGGGATTCTGAGAGCCAGATAACTTATTTCTCACTCAAGAAAGGAAGAAGGAAGAAGGAAGAGCTAGGATTTGGAGAAGTGAAGGCACTTGGTAGGATTGACCTATGAGATGTGAGGAAAGGGTGCAGGACATTGCCAGTTCATGGACAGTCTGGGAAAGATGGCAAGTCAGATGCTATGGTGGCTGTGCTGAGCAAATCTAAAGGGACTTGGATCTGAGCAAGCTACCAGGTCTAAGACTAACATGGAAGGGAAAAGAACTGATTTGGGTTCTTCCAAGTTTTATGAAGCACAATCTCATCGGTCGCCTATATGTTATCAAGGGCTACGTTCCTGTGACATCAGCAGAGTTGGGTAGAAATGACAAAGATTGGCCAAGAACAGCTATCATCTGCCCCTTTACAGTGAGTATGTGCAAAACCAGTAAACAAAATATATCAGTTAGCATGACTGCCATTATAAGTAGATCTACAATGCCATGGTTTGGTTGTATACTTTGGAAAAACATATCATAGTTTCCAAAGGCACAAAAATCATTGAAAGAACAATCTAGATGTTATCATTACAATCATACTGTGACTACTCAAGGGGTTCAGATGAAAGGTGGAAAGCTAAATAGACCTTACAAAATAAAAGGGCTATGTCCTTTGGTAAAGGAATTGTTGGAAAAGAATGAAGGGAGACCAGATAGAAGCTATGACAAAGAGTGGTCAGGGCAGAGACTTAAGCCAAGTTTAGGAGAGTTCTCAATGGGGGTAGGAGCCCATGCAGAATGGATCCTGGATCCCAAAACAGTTTAACAGAGCTGTCAATCAAGACAGAGCCATAATTCGAGGTGCTAGTTAGCTCTTGCATAGAGTTGGCCCTCTAAGCCCTTCATGGGTGCCAAGACTTAGAAACTCGTATTTATGCATATCCTTAAGAACAAATAAAATTCAATGAATATTCATAGCAAGCTTTGGGGTTGAATGGTATTGTGCCACCCAAGAATTTTGAGCTTTAATACAATTTATCAGTATATAAAATTAAGTATCAATTTTCATGACTAATACAATTTATCAGTATATAAAATTAAGTATCAATTTTCATGATTTAACCATAAAGATAAATTATAGAAAATATGAATGAAAAAGTCGTGACTCCCTGATGTTATAGAAACCAGCAATTTTATTTTTCAAAAAATCCCTCATAATAGGTTGGCGTATAAGTGGTTCATAAGTGATTTTGTTCCTAAAATTAAATGTGTGTATATTATTGGGGAGGAAGATAATCTGATTAAAGAAATTCTGAATAGCAGAGGCAGATGCTAAGTTCTTTTACTTCTTTCTTTGTAGGTTTTTGTTACAGAATGTGCAACTTAAACATGTACTTAGTTAGGCTTAATCTGGTTGATATTTCTTAATGCTTAGTTTCCAAAAGTTATTTAAAGCATAATTAAGATAATATGCTAAATTCATCAAGAAAAAAATGAATAAACTAGTGAGAGCAACGAAATGGCACCATATGGCTAGGCTGTTACAGTTCTATCTGAAATACAGGCATCACAGGAGTATGCCTTGAAAAAACAATTCTTTCTTGCTTGCTTAAAGATTTTTTAAATGAAATAACTAGATCCCATTTCTTTTTCTATCCAGCAATGGCGGCGATTAAAATTGAATGCAAAGATATATAGGTTGGAATGTGGATGATTTAGCCACAAAAACTGTCATTTTGTCCCCTTGCAGGGCAAGTGTGCAGAATGGAAGGCAATTCAATGTGCATGTGTGCGCGCGCGCGCGCGCGTGTGTGTGCGTGTGTGTGTGTGTGTGTGTGTGTGTGTGTGTGTGTGTGTAAGCATGCATAGGTCAGAAGTAAGCCATAATGTTTCTCAGGGCCATACACTTTGGCTGCTTGTTTTGTTTTGTTCTGTTTTTGAGGCAAGGCCTCACAATGGCTTAGAAGTAGCCAATTTAGAAAGGTTGGCTTGGCCAGGAGTCACAGGGAATCCCTGTCTCCACCTTGCAAGTGCCAGAACTAAAATGGCTTTTCGACACAGGTACCAGGAATCAAACTCAGATTCTCATGCTTACATCTCAAACACTTTTATGAACTAAACTATCTCCCTGGCCCCAATTCAGACAAGTGTGACATCCCCAGAATGGAAACAGGTGGCAAACTCACAGCAAGCAGGTAGTTTGTGGTTTATTTGTTGTAGTTCCACTCCTCTGCAGAAACCAATAAATGCATTTCATTTCCTTCCCCTATGAGTTGCTGCAGTATTTGTTTGGAGATGAGAAAGGATAACATAGAAATTCAGAGTAGATGTTAAGATTTTTGAAAGCTACATGTGATTTATAAAAAGTACATTTTATCTTTTTAAGAGACTTAGAGGATATGTGTGGTGTGTGTGTGTGTGAGAGAGAGAGAGAGAGAGAGAGAAAGAGACATAGAGAGAGAGAGAATGAACTCTTCTGTAGTTAGGACAGACAAAATATAACATTCAAAATGCTTTGAGAAATATATTCTTTAGTATAACTGGTTCACGGGCAATCAAGGATAGTGATGGTTGGACAAATGGAGAAGACATCACCTGAAAAGATCCCATAAGGAGAAAGGAAGATACTCAAGGAGTCGAGGTCACCCCTTATTACAGCTAGCTAGAACCTTTTCTCTGTCAGTGGACAGGAGATCTGTTGCTGCTGACTCCCAAGCAGGTACCAAGTAGCACACTTTCCTGCACTCTTATCAGGCTGCCAGCAATCAATCGACCTTGATGTTCCAAAAGTTACCTCCTCTTGTAGCTTTAATTTCCCATCTCACCAGGGCACTCCCAAAGCATAACACCCACTGACCTACTTTGGGATCAGATACAGAGTAGCCATTCACTCAGGCAGAATTCTTAGAAAGAAGAAAATACAAATTTAATCTTATCCTCTCCCTAACTGATTAACAAACTCAATGGCTTCATCCAGAGTTGAGACAGTGAATTTCTATCCTGCAGGTTCTTGTCAGTGAAGAAAACCTTGAATTCTGTTTTCTAATCCGCCTGAAATGCCCAGTGGGGAGAAGTGATATTTACAGAGGGTTGTATGAAGGACGTGGAGTCCATAAATTCCCCCGGCTAGTTTACATTTTACCCTTGGATCAAAACAGACTGCTAGAGAGTGATATATTTGAGCTGTTTGATTGAGTTCCTCTGTGGAATCATTTCCTGCTGAATTGATTTTTGGGTAACTTTTTTTGTTTTTAATTAAATTAAGGATAATTGTTAGAAACAAAGGTAAATTTGTGTGCCTGTGTTTCTCTCTCTCTCTCTCTCTCTCTCTCTCTTTCTTCTCTCTCTTTCTCTTGTGTGTGTGTGTGTGTGTGTGTGTGTGTGTGTGTGTGTGTGTATGACAGACAGACAGACAGAAAAATCAAGAAAAAGTTTCTGAGATTTTCCGATTCCTGAATTCTTCAATGATTCTGATTTTGGTAGGGACCAAGACACTAGAGTGATTTCAATACAATTATGTGTGGAACATATTAGGGGAAAAATTGCCAGTCAGAATCTAGAGAGATATCTGGATAACTGACCAGAAATTGAGACAGTGGGATGGCCCAGCATGCAAAGGTGAAATGGCTCAGCTGATAAGGGTGCCTATGCACAAACCTGGCCACCTGAGCTTAAACTAAGAGCCCCCATGGTGGAAGGAACGAACCAACTCTAAAAGTTGTCCTCTGATCTCCATATGCACCCATTGCATGCAGTAGCATCTCTCTCTCTCTCTCTCTCTCTCTCTCTCTCTCTCTCTCTCCAAATAAACGACATATTTTTTAAAAAAGAAATAAATATTATCTATATGTATGTGGTGGCGTCTGTATACAATGACAGTACTCTCAAAAGTGTCTCTGTGGAGAGCAAATTAAAATCCCCTTCATTCCAGAAATGCTTAAGCTTCCCGAGCACACCATTTATCACCCCCTTAAACAATTCCACGTGAGACCATGTCTCCACGTTTCTGTGGCAGCTTTTCTAGAATCAATTTGCCTCATCACTATTTTGATTCTTACAAGGGATCATGACCATTTCTTTGCATTGGCCAAAAGCACCTAATAATTATGCAGTTCGGACACTGATGTTCTCTTTATCGGATCTTCTCATTAAAAAAACTTTAAAAACTGGGCATGATGGTGCAAACCTGTAATGCCTGAATTTGAAAAACAGGGCTAAGTGATGACAAGTTTAAGATGACAGTGATATTTTTCCTCACATTAAAAAACTTCAATAATCTTTTATTATATATTATATACAATAATATATTATATATAATAATTTTATAATCCTCCTAAAGTATCTGTATTTGGTAAATATTAAATATTATTGGTACAATTCTATTTTATCTACTCAATTTAAATATTCTTTGCTGCAGTTAACCAGAAAAATATTTCACCTTTCTGGGTTGTAGAAATTTATGAATAAAGAAATATATGATTAAGTAGTTATTTTATATTTGCAATAAATATTTTAAAACCATAAATATCACGTAACATGTAAAAACCACAAGCATCAAGTAGCATTTTCAAATCTTGAGCATCAACACTAGTTTGAGAATTGCCATTGTATTTACCATGCAGTTCTTTTTGACAGCTGTGAAAACAGAATTTCCACTGAAATTACGGCTTCAAAGTAATGCCAGTTCCATCCTCTATAATTTTCTAAAGAGGGAAAAAACATACCAGCACTTTGGCACATAATAGTTAGATTTAAGACTCCTTTCATTTGTTTGGTTTTTGATACAAGGTCTCACTTTGTAGCCCAATCTGACCCCAGACTCACCATGCAGGCCAGGCTAACCTTGAACTCACAACAATCTTCTTGCCTCAACCTTCCGAGTGGTGTACTTACAGACAAATTCCACCAAGTCCAGCCTAGACAAAGAACTCTAAAGCTTCGGAAGAAATCTAATCCAGCAAGATGGTCCAGAGAAGTAATGACACCTGGACAAAACAGACAATGCTTGTGAGTGTGCAAGCCACCGGAGGGGCTTGGAGGGATCCAGGCCTAACAAATTACTCCGGTGTTTCCAAGGAATTCATGAATCTAGTGTAACCTGGCATTTACTGCTCTGTGTGCTACAGAAGTTAAGTCACATGATTAGGAGGCAAGAAGGATGATGATGTGATGATGATGGTGATGAGATCAATGGCAAGAACACTGATGCTGCAGGTGATAACAATAATAAAATTGATTAAAGTGGTTACTGGTGATGATGGAGATGGTCCTGATATCGATGGGGTTGCTGTTGATGGTGATGGTGATGATGATGACAACCATGATAACTGGATAGCTTACATTTTTGTTCAGGTTATTTTTTTAAAGCCTCAGCATTTTTGATTTGTTAGTATTGCATACATGAATATAGTGAATTTATAACATTTTCATTCCTTAATCCCCAGTCCCATCCCCCATACTTTTCTACCAGTTCCTTCCTATTTTTAAGTCCTTTCACTTGTGTGGCTTGCAGTGTTTCATCTAGTTTGCCTTTGATGACATATTCCTGACATGACTCATGCTCTAGCATGTACTGTAGATCAGTGGGTATACCACTGAGGAAGCATCTTCCTCTTCTTCTTTATCAGCATTAGCTCTTATCACTCTTTCAGAGAGCTGTACAGTGGTTGAGATCTTTCCCCTTTCATGATGAAATATTGATAGGACTATTCCCCTGAAGGTCTTATGGAAACATACATAACTGTCATGAAATCATGGATACCAGGACTATTCTCCTGAAGGTCTTATGGAAACATACATAACTGTCATGAAATCATGGATACCACAGCCCTGACATGCCAAGGAGATAATGTCTTGCCCACCACCATTTCACTTCATACTTTGCAATCTTACTGTCGTCTCCTTTTCTAAGATGTTCCTTGAGCCCAGGGGTGGGTATGGGTGTGGCTTAGATGTGTCCTATGTAAGGTTAAGCAGTCCAAAGTCACTTGTTTCCTGCATTTTTTTCCTAACTCAGTGACATAGACTACTTCTAAAGACCATCTAAAACGCATCTATCTTAAAGACTAAAATACAACTCATATTAATATATATTTTAATCAGAGACATTTTATGATTAGTTTATGTGTTCTGAGAATTTGTAAAAGTGTGTGCAAAATTTAACTAGATATTAATTTTACTTACATGATACACAACTTGCATGTGGTTTTTTTTTTTTCTTGCAGGGATCTATACTTGTTTGACATTTTTTTCTGATAAAGCTCTTTAAGTCACATGCTATAGTTAAGGCAACATTCTTGTGAGATTGATTTTGCAGCAGACTTAAAAGAATTCAGATTACTGATATATAAGTCTAGTATTTATAGAAAAGCAATTTCCAATCATTGATATCCAATGCACTGTTCTTGAAAACAATTTTAATCAGAATCAAACTATTTAAGATTAGTGAATGATCCATGACTTACTAGTAATAAAACTTTTGTGATTTGGTTGCAAGTTTAAAATCAGGGAAGAAAGAAAACCCAGGAAAAAAAAAAAACACTAAGCCATGAAAAAAACTTGAATTATTTTAACCAATAAATCATCTCAGAATTTCAGTAACAGTTTATAGCTTTTTGATTATATTATCTGACACTTTCATGCATAAATACAGTGAGTTTACCTTTACTGTCCATCCCCTCTCCCTCCTGTCCCACTCCATATTTTCCCTTTTACAGCAGTCTCCCCACTACTTTCACACCTTTTTGTATGTGTGGCCCACTGGGTTTCACCTGGTATGCCAGTACTATCGGGTACCCGAGGATTTCCGGGGGTGCAGATGAGTGATCAGTGGGTAAACCACTAAGTAAAGAAACTCCCCTCCTCCTGTCTGGCATTAACCTTAGTCTCTCAGGGAGGTGTGGTGTCTCCTGAGATCTTCCCTCACCTGTGATAAAATCCTGATAGGCCAAGAATTGTGCAGGTCTTATGGATGTGAATGTCACTGTCAAGAGTTTGAGGGCACTGTCTGGAAGTACCCCCTCTCCGCCCTCAGGCTGTTTTATTCTTACTGCTCCCTCTTCCATGTGGTTCCCTGAGCCTTGGAGCGGGGACCATTTTGAGGTCCTGTTTAGAGCTGTGCACTCCTCAGTCATTTAATGTTTGTAGTTCCAGAACTCACAGAGTTGCTTCCAAGCTGCTCTAACGTATCAGCATACCTTGCACTAGATTGCTGATTTATCGAAGGTACTTTGAACCCATACTAGGCATTTAGGAGGTCAAAGGCCCCATACATACACACCACATCGCACACACACATTTACACACATACACACACATACACACCAGCATCATCACCACAATGTGCACATACACAAACACCCCAAATCAATCATGCACACATGTGCACATACAATGCCATACCACATACATACATATGCATATACACAACAAACCAAACATATATACTATACACATGCATGCACATATATCCATGTACAACATATACATACATGCATATATTCACACACACTTCCCATCAGTCCAATTCCTTGGCTCATGAAGTCTTTTATTCTTTCATTTTGTTTATCAATATGCATTAATTATACAAAGCCATGAATTGCTAAAGTTACTTTTGCTCAAGTGTATCAAGTATTTGATTTTATTCACCCCATTACCCTTTCCTGTCCCCCTCCCAGACCCTTTTTCTTCCCAAATCGTCTCCTTCTACTTTCACATCATATGTATGCATGTCTATCAAATCTAGGTTTTACTAATGAGAAAAAAAATGTGATATTTGGTTTTCTGAGTCTGTCAACCTGATTTCTATCTTGTATTCAAAGTCAACCTAATTCTACTTGCTTGCATGGTTATTTAAAGTCATTCCAAAATGATGTGTTATCACCTGCCTGGAGTAAGTGTGCCATACTTGAAAAGAAGTAGAACTAAAGGGTAACCTAGCAGTTGGTGTTCTGCCAAGCTGAAAATAACATTTAACAGGCTCTTAATCTATTGCATGGGTTATTGTCCCCAAGAGTGCTGTTGTAGTCCACAGATTTTAAAAATTAGAACAAAGGGTCGTTTTCAACTCAGCATTTGTAGCTGGTGGTGCTTTTTACTGTGGCTTTTGCAATTGAACAGAGGCTTATCAGAAGCACGGCATTTAATGCCCCAACTAAACAAATATTTACAGACTTAAAGCAGACAGGATGGTATTGCGAGCCAAGAAAGTTGATAAACCTCAGACTCCATGCTGATTTTTTTAAAAAAGAATGAATATTGTCTATAGATAAGCACATTCTCTCAAGATTTTAGCATCTCTTTCTAAGAAAATGAAACGTGGGCTGGCCGTATTTAACACTGATTCCTGTTTTCTTGTTCTTTTTCTAACTTTGCTATGGAATACCTAAAATGAGAATCCTGAGTAAGAAACTGTAGAAAGTGAACTGTTTTCTGTATTATGTACCAGGCCATACCCCAGGCATGAGAATGTCTTATTCACATTCTGCCTGGCAAAATAATGCCTAGGTTCTGGGATGTTTGTTGTCCCCATTTTGCAGACTGAGAGCAAGAGCAGTTTTATTTATAGAACTGTCCTCTCAGCACTGCTATCAAAGAATAACCTCTGCCCACAAGAGGGAGTCCATACTTGATACTGAAACAGGGTCCAAAACCCAAAAGAAGCATTTCAATTGGTTAGCCAAAATAGACATAGGCTATAACTGCCTATGTCTACATCTACAGACAAAAGCTACCCTCAGCCTTGATCAGAGAAGCCACTCTTTTGGTGAATGGAAATGATGCTGTAAGCGATGAACAAGGGCCCAGTCTTAAAGAACACAGTCACTCTACTTCCTGACAGCTCAGGGACCATCACAGAAGAAGGAGCAGAAAGAAAGGAAGAGACAAAGATGGGGAAAGGAAGGATGAAGAGGCCTCTTCTAAGCATAACACATCTATGACAACCACAAATTCCTAGAAGCTACGGTTGCCAGCAACAGGCCTACAGAAGACTGGCCCAAACAACAAACAATAATGTGTGGGTGAGGGATTCATGCAGACCTATGCTTACTGATGAATTTTTGACAGCTAACAGATTCTGGGAGAGAGAGAGAGAGAGAGGCAGAGACAGAGACAGAGATTATATCTAGCTGTGTTCCCACAGGTGAACCCCCCAAGACTCAAATGTTCCAAACCCATGACCATACGGAAGAACCCAACTAGACTCAGTGGGACACAAAACATATGCAGGGTTTATAGGGAAGATGAGAAACTAGGAGCATGGGAGGCAGATAAAAGGGTGAGTGAGAACAATTAGGACATATTACATATGTGTGTGGAATTGTAACAGAATAAAATATATTAGTAAAACTAAAATTAATTATTGTGCAATAGTTTGAAAGCAAGCCACTGAAAAGACTGCCACCAGATTGACATACCGTGCTCACAAATGACCCATTGATTCTTCATTAGCTCCATTTTTGTAGCTCAGAGGAGCGTGTTAAGATGTTTATCCTCCAAACCCTTATGTGTTCATCTTTCTCACTTGACTCTATCATAGTAAAAGCTTATAATATGTACATGTGTAAAAAAGTACAATCAAAGAAATAGAAAACAGAATAAAACTGCCAATGTGAATTAGTAAGAACTTAACTACTCTCTAACTCATGCCACCCAATATTCTGTAAGGGACACAAATGTTTTCATTGTCAAACCACAGGAATACAATCCTCTGACAGTCGCTACACTGCCAAAGGTCTGAATGCCAAACACATACTTAATCAAAGGTGCACAAGACGGTGATGATGTCTGCCTGTTTTAAATGTTCTGGTGGAGCACTTGGAAATCTTCTGAATAGAAACTGAAAATGTTGTGTCACATGGTTTGACAAATAACTTGAGAACTATCCATTTTGTTAGGATCATTTAGTATGGCACTGGTTGGTCCATCCAGATGGTGTTAAATAGATGTGTCTGTCCATCAATGTCTGCCCACAGCATCAGTAACAGTCTGTGGTTCACTACTTTCTATGCCACTTCATCACACTGGGCATGAAGTCCAAATGCAGTGCTTCATCTCTAGTCTGGAGAGATGGCTCAAGGATTAAGACTCTGCCTTACAAGCAGAAGGTCCTGGGTTCAGATCCTAAGTCCCAATAACAAGGTTAGGAGGAATCGGCAATGGCTTGCACTTCTGGCCCTGGTGGGCAGAGCCTGGGAAATCCCAGAGCGAAGCAAAAAGAAGGTAGAAGCAATCCAGGATGGTTCCTGAAATAGATCACTGCCTAGATCTCACAATGTAACCCAGGCTGACCTTGAATTCATTGACAGCCCCGCTGTCTCAACCTCCCTAGGACTGAGATGGCAGGCTTGAGCCACCATACCTGGCACAACCTAGTATATCTTGTTTCTTTACTTTTATTTACCATAGCTTAGCACTTAAACCAGAAACTTCCCTATGTTGTTCTAAATTCAGCTACCCAAATTAAAAAGGAGAGACTCAATGGTCAGTCATGAAAGGAATGAGAGATGCTTGCTCACAATAAGAACATCAGCAAGGGCCAAGAAACAGAAGTAACAATAACCTTCCTTCGGTAGCATTTGACAGACAAGAAGTAACATTCTCCCACTCATCTCCTCTGATTTTCATAGTGATCTAGCTAGACAAGCCAAGCAATGATATTTACTTTTTGACATGGGAAAGCTGAAACTCTGGGAGACTGCTCACTCAGCCGTGAACAGTGTGGACAGCCTTCACAGACCTTCTGACACTGCTTCCCTTTTGATTTCCTTTTGTTCTGAAAACTCTGCTGCAAACATGCTTTCATCCTCTTGAAGAGGGGTGGGAAATATGTAAGAATGATAAACAAGTATAGAGTACCACGGGTTCCATGTCAGCTGAGGATTCAGGGTAGGATGTCCTCAAGGTTGGACTACTCATTAAGTCTGATATTGTGGGCTCTGTCTTCATTCAACACAGCCCCAGTGCTCCTTCACTTGAGACTTTCTAACTAATTGGTGCTGTTAATTGTCAAGCAGAATGATGACTGAGGTGACAAGGTGTTGAGTCAGGTGGGCTTCTCCCAAGAACACACTGCCTGAAGACTTTCCATTTTAGACTTGTTATCAATTCTTGCAATTCTAGGGCAGTAATACCTTCTGGAGGTGTCAGAATGCTGGGTGCCGAGGGGACTATGGTTTCTACAAAGAAATCACACAATTGTAAGAACAAGAAGAAACTCCTGTTGCCACAGAGAGTTTCACTTATTATGGGTATGAAGCACAGTATCAGAAGTCATATTTCAAATTCCCTGTCCTTCATTATTGTATATATTTAACTTAAATGTGGTCTCCTATCTTCTGACCTTTGGACTTCATAAAATGGAAAATAATTTTGGAAAACCCAAGAACCATGGTCAGCTCTTCCTTGTCTTATTTCCGTTTTTTAAAAAATATTTTATTTAGTGTGTGTGTGTGTGTGTGTGTGTGTGTGTGTGTGTGTGTGTTGTGTGTGTGTATCAAAGGGCACTGTGTGTCCCTGTGGAGGACCAAGTGTCAGGAATCATCCTGGATTGCTTTCAACTCCTTCTTGCTTTGCTCTGGGATTTCCCAGGTTCCACCCACCAGGGCCAGACATATAGGTTACTGCTAGTTCTGCCTGGCAGATTTTTTTAATTTTTAATGTTAAATAATTTTTATACTTTTACAAGCATGTTGAGTATTCGTCTCAGCTTCTCTCCCTCCTCCCTCCTTTCTCCTCCCTCCTCTTTCTTCCCTCCTCCCTCCCATCCTCTCCTTTCCCTTCTCTATCACCTTACATAGGACCTGGGATTGTAACTCAGGACCTTCTGCTTTTGAGACAGTCTTAACTCCTGATCTCCAGCCCTTTTTTCCATTTTGATAGTAAATTATTTGAGTCATTCAGAACTTTATTCTTCCTCCCTCTTTTCTCGTGTGTGTGTGTGTATGTGTGTGTGTGTGCGCGTGTGTGTGTGTGTTTACCTCTGGTGTTATTTCTCAGTTCATCAACACTCTTTGTTTTTGTTTGTTCATTTGTTTTGTTTTATTTTTGAGACAGTGTATCTCACTAGGGGATATATGTTGCTGAATAAGAGAGCTGATGGGCCACAGAGATCCACCTGTCTCCACCCGCCCAACACTGGGATTACACGTGTGCAATACTATGTCTGGATATCTTAGTTGGACTCTTAGGATTGAAATCATGTTTCTGTGACAAGTATATTACCAAACTGAACATCACCCCTAACAACTTTAAAAAAATAATCATATAAGGATGATAAAGATATAGGATTAGCTTGGCATTTAATCACTGGCTCTTATTATTTCTGTGTAATGTAAACCTTAGTATCACCTGCTATGACTGCCTATGCCTGCCTTTCTGAGTAACATGACCCCCCACCTCCTCCTGGCCCAGTAATGTCTTCTTCCTGGCCAGCCTCATAGTTGGTTTCTCCTGCCATGCCTGGCTCTCTGCTTGCTCCTTGATGGTACAGACCCACAAACCTTGTAACTAATACGGTCTTCTATTTCTCATTCTTAGTTTGCTGGTCAGCTGAGGGGTGACGTCTGAATTACTTTTGTATCCATAACAGCAGCTTGTGAAGATGGACATATGGGTGATAATTTAAACATCTCATTGCATTTTGTCTGTTTTGCTTCCACATGAGATGCAGTCTGAGATTCTGAGAGTGCCTTTTATCCTAATATGCTAAAACCATCTCAGATCTTTTCCACCCAGCAATTGCTGTGATATTTCATTCCCTAAATATTCTTGTGCTAAGCTTTTAAAACTGCTTATTTGAGAAGTTGAGAGTTCATATGATGGAAGATCAGGCAGAGTGAAAATGAGACTGTTTTTCTCCTAAGAATTATTATTCAAAACCATTTTTATGGATTTCAACATGGTTTTAAAAACTCAGACTGACATTGTTATCTTTATTTTTCTAATACAAATAGAAAAATCTATGATAAGTTAAATTATCCAGACATTGAGAGAAAGAAAGAAAGAAAGAAAGAAAGAAAGAAAGAAAGAAAGAAAGAAAGAAAGAAAGAAAGAAAGAAAGAAAGAAAGAAAGAGAAATAAGGAAGTATGGAGGGAAGGAAAGAGAGAAGAGGGGAAGGAAAAAGAAGGAAGAGAGAAGAGGAAAGGAAGTAAAAGGGAAGAAAAAATGATAACCCAAAAGTTGAATAAGAACAATTAAAGATTAGAAGGGGTTAGGGTAGAGTAGAAGTGAGGGTGGAATAAGAAGAGGGGAAAAAAGAAAAATATAAATCTGAGAATTTATTTCTGAGCATATACATGATGTCAGGGAGTGAAAATGTTTATTCCTTTGGAACCCTAGGAAAGTGGTTGCTCAGAGGCTACTGCAACATTCAAATGGCAAACTGGCCAGCAAAGACCACCATATGGCTTAGGGCTGATGCCTTCTCATGTATCATGGACTCCAGAAATGCATGGCTGTGACCTGCCCAAAGAGACAATGGCACATACTTCTACAAGTCTCCCTGAGAAAATGAGAAGCTGGTCAAATGTCTAGGAGTTACAACAACAGAAAATAATTTGGGCTAAGAAAGATATAGATTGAAAATCCTTTGGCTACCATGCTTCTCACAGCTCAGAGAAATACAGAGGAAATAGAGCTACTGACATGAGCCACATCATTGTACTGGAAGACCACTGCCAGGAATCTGTAGTACCTTGAGGCAGAGTGATCCATCTTTACCATAGCAGAGGACAACATTTAGTTCATCCCAAAGAGTAACAAGGGGCACAATGTACACTAACATCTCCCTGATGTAGTGGTGTTAACTGTTTCATCCTGATTGCTGACCAAGAAGAAATCAAGAACAGAATTTGTCAGACAACATCATAAAGAACTTGAAGATTTACAACAGTATGGCCTGCTTACAGAAGCACAGGCATATATGTGACTGGTTAGAAAAAAAAGAAAAGAAAAGAGATCTGGGCTGAAGAAATGACTTAGTGGTGAAAACACTTGCCACACAAGCAAAAGTAAATAAGTCAACAACAACAACAATAACAAAATAAGGGCTGGAAAGATGGCTCAGGGGTTAAGACTCTGTCTCACAATAGGAGGGTCCTGAGTTCAGATTCCAGCTCCTATGTAAAAATGCAAGGTGGAAATAGTGATGGCCTGTACATCAGACCTGAGTGGGAAGAGCCTGGGAAATCCGAGAGTGAAGTAAGAAGGAGGTATAGTCATATAGTCATCTAGGATGGTTCCCAAAGTCACCCTTGGTCCTCCACAGGGACACACAGTACCCTCTGACACACACACACACACACACACACACACACACACACACACACACACCACATTCAATAAATAAATGAAAAAATCTAAAAAAATGTTATATGAGCATAAAGGTCCCTAATACTAGTAATACTAGTCTTGGAATATGAAGACTGGTTTCCAAAGTAAACTGGGATAGTCAGACTAGCCCCCATCTACAAGATAGATTTGACTAGAAACCCTGTCTGAATAAAGAATAAAGCAGAAGAGTGAACAAGGATGATTCCCAATGTCTACCTCAGGCCTCCTTATGCATGTACATATGGGTACATGTGCCCATACACATGCAAACACACACACACAGGCACGCATCCTGCATACACATACATTTGAAAACAGAGAAAAGAGGAACATATAGGAGACTCGAGGGGCATCATTCTACACAGAACCTATAGGTTCATAAATTCATAGTGAAACATGCAAAATCTGAATTTGAGGAATGACTATGTGCTCACTGATAAATAAGAGTCTCAGTGAGTGCTCGTCTCCTACTCCTCAGTAATAAATGTAAGGCTAATTGTTCTGTGAAGGGGTCTCATATACCAATATCAATGACAGCATAATCTTTGGGGAAAAATATGTACCTAACATGCTCCAGTTTCACTGGTGCCATTTGGTCATTTGTCTATTTTCACACCAATTTCGCGATGTACTCCCTGAAGGTCACTCTTTAGGAAAGACCTTAATTAAGATTTCTGCCTGCAGCAAGTTGCAGGAACTGTAATACATCACACTCTTGCAACCCAGACACAGGTCATTGACTACTCAGATCCGGTCATGTGGTACGAGCAAATATTACCATTTTCATTTTGCTGAGGATCACACTTGAATATGATTAAGTAGGCAGTACCAGCTGTAGAATCTTTGCACATATTTTGATTCACTGAGTCTGAGACTATGTCTTTAACTTCCAAAAGAAAATATTTGCCTCCAAAGTCTATATTAGCTTTTAAATTATGAATTAGTCATACATTTAAGAGACATTTTAATACATAAAAGTAATAGAACATATACTTTATGCTGAACATTATACAAAGCAAGCGGGGGGGAGAAGATGTATAACCTTTTCTGGTAATCTCCACAATTTTTTAAAATGGAAAGTCAATATATTAATATTTAAATTCTTACAATGGAAGGACCCCAATCCACACTAAATTCAATTAATTCCATCCATCTGTGCCTTCTTTTTCCCTACCTTTCTGGAATCATGCCAAGCCCTTTATTCACACCAAGGGCAGTTCATTTTAACTCAATTAAAAAAAAAACACCATTTCGTTTTTCTGGACAATATTGATTCTTCAGCGATTTGAACCTACAATTAATGTACATGAGATTGAAAACATGAATTATAAAACGCATTTTTTTCTATTTTCATGTGAATATGGGGGGGTGCATACATGCACACACGTGCACATACCACTCATTCATAGAGATTCTGACTTCCCTTCATATACCTCAAAATCCAGGAGCCACATCTCCCTGTGATAGTAATGTTCCAGAGACTGCTCTTGTCTCTCGAGCTGACTGAGACATTTTGCACTGCTACCTTGATACCTATCAAAGGTCTATCTTGATACCTATCAAAAATCTCTACCAAATTTCTAAAAGAAAAAAAAGAAAAATATCATTGTCAAAAAGGTTAAAAACAAAGCACAGACCAATAAAAATACTACTGAATATTGTTATATAAGAGCAATATATTTATCAATACAGAACAAAAGTATACCGGTATTATAAATCTAAGTTTTTGCTAGTCAGGCACTACCTAGTCCTGTGTTTTGACTCTATAAAATTTTCAGACTTTTATACTTTTATACAGCACACCAGATGGAAAACTGAATAATCTACATAGAGTCAGCTGCCCTATAATGACCAGAGGACACTGTCTGGAAGCATCTTCTCCCCATGCTCAGGCTCTTACATTCTTATCACCACCTCTGCTGCATGGTTCCCTGAACCTTAGGATAGCGAGTGATTTCAATGTCCTTTTTAGGACTGAGCATTTCACAATCATTATTTTCCCTCCCATTTGACCAGTTGTGGTTCTCTGCATTAAACAACTTCCAGTGCTAAACAACTTGACCATTCCTGATCAAGTGCTGAGTTTCTCTAATCTATGTGTATTATAAGTATTTAGATAGCAGCTGGTTATCAAGTATTCATAGCTAAACCATAGTGGTTTGTTCTCACCTAGAGCCTATGGTCTCCCCTTCCCCAGATTCCTGCCTTGGTTTGCAGTAGCAGGTGTGCATTCCCTGTCAAAAAGTAGAAATTAAATTCAATCAAAAAAGCAGCTGGTTACTCCCCCCCCCCACAATGTTATTTTAGCTTTCGGCATTCAGAATTGGATGAGACTGTTTATTTCACATGTATATGTGTGCATATCTGTATATTCACATGTGTGCATACACTGTTTCTCTAAAAAGGTTCACAACTGTAGTTTGAGATAATGTAGCTTGGGGATGAATGGGCAGCTGATGCTCTTCCTCTGGAAACAATGGCTTTCTTACCTGAAGAAAGGCCTTAAAGGGACTGGAAATACAGAATCTTGAAGCTTCTGCCAGACTATTTCAAATATCCAGTTGCTGAAATCAGATGATGTAATCAGCCAGGAAAGGGAGGGAAAGCCATATATTATATTTTTGCTGGGTGCAACTTCAGAACTCCCAGCCAGGTCAACATCTTGCCGATTAGAATCATGTCAAAATCTGAATGTGAGCAGGTTCTGGCCCTGATGCCAATGATACCAACACAGGGAAAGAACTTGAGGTGGAGGGATGAATAAAGATTCATCTCCACCTGTGTCCTCTCATCAAACCACACCATAAAAACCCAAACCTTCCCTTCAAGATGAGGCATTGCCATTACACTCTATCAGTGCATGTATCACAACAAGGAAACAGGGCAGTGAGGAATAAGTTAGTGTTTCAGCCTTGTGGCCCAGGTGAGGCTTGTAATCAACTTCAGCTCACCAAAAATGGGATATTTGATGTCCTCCCTCAATACCCCCATGCAGGACAGGCGACAATAGAACTGGGTAAGTGAAAGTGATTAACACATGCTTACTTGTGTTAATACCTATATGCCTATTAGCATGTCAATATATGAACAAACATATGTACAGTTAGCTACATGTGTGTATGCAAAATACATACCTAAATATGTACAGGATATATGCATACCAACACATGTGCATATATACAAGCATTCCTACTATGCTATTTTCTTGTTCACTGATATGACCAAATACTTAACCAAAGCATCTAAAAGAAGGCAGGCTTTATCTTGTCTCGCTGTTTGAGGGTGGAGTCCATCATAGTGAGAAAGCCATAATGGTAAAAACAGCTTTCTCTTGGTGGCAGGAACATTGTGTGTCTGCATTGCATCCACAATCAGGAAGCAGAGAGACAAATGCTGGAGCCTAGAGTCCTTCTCCCTTTTTCCTTTTCGTTCAGCTCAGGACCCTGGCTCTGTGATGGTGCTGCTTACACTCAGATTGGGTCTTTCTTCCTCAGTCAAACCTTTCCAGAAACTCTATCACAGACATATCGCAAGATGTCTTTTAGGTGATTCCACATCTTATCAAATTGACAATGAAGATTAACCATCATACCCACTATATGCTTATGAAGCCACCTAGTTAACCTGTTTTGGTAACCTATACACATAATTATGTAGGTAGCTTACTTACCTGCTCACCTAAGCTCTTACATAGCTAATTTCACACACACACATAGCCCATACTCAGTACATATTCACACATGTCCCTGTCTACATCTGTACTTAAATATCTGTGCACATGTTTGTTTATAGATGTACCTATGGTAGAGATTCACATGTGTACACATCTGTATAGTTACCTGTAAACACACACATTCACATCTCTATACAGCCTCCACATGTATCTGGATGTATTACCTCTATGCATTCACCTACATGTATATCTATCTATGTACATAATGCATATCTTACACCACGCATGCTTGCATATGCATGTATAAAAGTAATTGAAGGGAGGCTCTGCCGATGAGCATTTCAAATAAGTCTCCCAAAAGTGAGTAGTCAGAAGAATAAACCACCTTGAGATGCTTACTGCTCCATAGGCACTGCACTCAGACTTCACAGTGATGTAACCCCACTGGGGTGAAGGGATACATGGGGCTGATACGACCCAACCATTTCAGGTGATTGATACAATGATGGTAGCCACTATTGTGGCATTGGCACAGGAACCCACAGCTGCTGAGTGGCTCCTTTTCATCCTTAATGTTACCCCCATGTGAGTGTGTTGCATGTCATGAAAATTAGGAGTAATTGAGGAAAATTGTGAACATGAGGAAGTTAGCTAAGTGTGTGTGTGTGTGTGTGTGTGTGTGTGTGTGTTGTGTGTGTGTGTGGGTGGGTGTGGGTGGGTGTGTGATGTTTCAAACCAATTTCCAAGGATTTTTCTCCTTTGCAGCCAAATGAGAGAAATAAAGTCTGCACACGAGAGATAGTATTGTCCTGGGAAATATCGAGAGGATTAATGTATTTTGACTGAAGCCAGCAGGAAATTGTGTTTCAGTTGTGCTCATGGGCATATTGTGAATACGTCACATCAAGAGCAATTTGTTAAACAAGAAATATAGGTTGTAGAAATGGGAAAGCAAAATAAATGGGGGAAGACAGATTCAATAGTGGCTTTGATGTGTATCTGCATTGTTAATAAATGAGATGCTGACTCTTTCATTCAGTAAAAGAAAAATCCTCCTGGCACGCAATAGAATCAGAAAGGAGGTTTCCATTTAAGCTACTTCTGTGCCTCATTTGAAACCAGAAGGGTAATTCCAGCACTGCTGATTTGTAAATACTTTGAAAGTTGAAACGGCTATAACGAGCTCAATTCTATCGTGATTCAATGACATCATATTACAGTCACCTGAGTATTTGCTTTCTTTTTGAATTTGCCACTGCTAAAATCTCTCAAAAAAAAAAAACAGCATCAGAGACTTAAATTGGCTCTTGGACACAGAAACCAAAAGTAACTGAGCCATCCAGACTCCATTGTAGGTATGTTTTGTGTCATTTATTAGTCTGTTTGTTGTCATTAGTTCTTCCACACTAGATGAAGAAGTGGCAGGTCACTAAAAAATTGTTGAAACTGCCTAATAAATGAACAGGCTTTGTGTTATCATGTGAAAAGCTCCATTGAGAGATTAGCAGAACAGCACATAAGATAAAAAGAACAAAGAGCTATCTGGGTTTTCCACGGAGACTTATGTTTCTTCTTAAGCAAAATGCTGTTGAAAATTATTCTCTCCCTGGAGAGCTAAGCATTATTTTCTGTAAACATTTATGTAGCTGGGGCAAAACAACTGTAAAACTTTCTTGGAATGACTTCCAAATTGCAAAGTTGCTGTTGAAGATGTTGTAACTCTTACACCATGGGAATTGTTTGGTTTCAGTGACTAGATTGTCCAGACCCTAAAATACCTACAGCTAATAGTGTCCAGGAAAAAAAAATAATATCCATAATGTTGATGAGGCAGAAAACTGTTGAAATATGCCACTTTGGAAGTTACCATTATTCTCAGCTTTTATTTTCAGAGTCATCTGAATTTGTAATTTGAATCATAAAAATTTTAGACCAAAAAAAAAAGAAATGGTGAACTCTAGATTCAAAATACTATTTCCTTGTAATAAATAGCATGCTACAATCTTACAAGAGCATTCAGTCAGTTATTACAATTCTTTCAATATACCAAAATAGAAAAAGGGAACCTATCAAAATGATATTCAGAGAGAGCTGGAGAGATGGTTCAGTGTGTAAAGAGCTTGCTGTACAAGCATAAAGACCTGAGTTCAGCTCTCCAACACCTTATGTAAAGTAAAGCTGGGTGTGGATATGTGTTCCTGTAATCCCAGCTCTTAAAGATGTGAAGACAGATACATCCTGGATGCTCACCGATGGACAAACCTAGACCTCATGTGGAGCTCCAGGTTCAGTGAGAGATACTGTCTCAAAAGAAAAGTGAGAGTTGGGTAGTAATGGGTGAAAACACATATGTTGATTGTATTTATGTGTTAAAGTATCAAAAATAAATAAAATAAGTTAGAGAGTGATAGAGGAAAACGTTCCCACATGAGCCTCTAGCATCCACATGTATGTACGTCGGTGTGAGTGTCCACATATATACATATACACACATGTATATACCACACCAAAAAAGTAAATACTGAGAAAGATAAAGAATAATAATGTGAATTCATATACAAGATAAATACACATATATGTGCCCACGTGCATCAGTTCTTAAGCTGATCTGCCTCTGGACTGCCTTGCCACTGATATACAAAAGAAGGTTTCAGCCATTTCACAATTTTTTCGAAGTTGCTGTTCACAGGGGGAAAAATATGTCAGTGTTTCAAAGTGTAACTAAAATACAGAATGAAGAACAGTTAGGGGTGAGTTTTTTAACTGTTAAAATGCTGCTGGGGGTTTATCTCTAATGCATGTAGTAAGATTATAAAATAGCTGTGGCGCATTAAGTAAAGTATATATAACATCAGATATGTCAAATTTACTATTCTGGAGTGTACTGCTTTGCAGCCTTGAGTACGTAAAGTTCTTTCAGGCACTGCCACTTTCTCCCACACAGCTCCCTTTAATATCCCAAACTGAAACTCTATATCCACCATTCTCTTCTTTTTCCAGACCCAAGTAGCCAACGTTTCACTTTTTGTCTTGATGGATTAGACTGTTGCAGATATTTCACACACATAGGATCATGTGATAGTTTTTCTTTGGTCTCATTTCTTTTACTTACCAGAGTCTATGCGGTTTATGTATGTTTTAATATTTACCACAGTTTTTCTGTTCCTTTTCAAGACTAAATGATATATTCTGTTTTACAGACCACATTTTGTTTGACCATTCATCCACTGGTGACCATTTGGCTGGTTTAACATTTTGACTATTGTGAATAATGCTGCTATGTTCATTGGTGTTCCTTTCAATTATGTGGGACATACATCACTGGGGAAATTTCCAGATCACATAATTACATTCTGAGGAACTTCCACACCACTTCCCACCACAGCTTCATTATCTTACATGAAGCAATGTAAGAGTTTCTGTTTCTCTTCATCCTCACCTAATGATGTAAAGAAGTACTGAATAGCTTTGATTTTTACTTCAGTAAGAAATAATATTCATCCTCTTCTCACTCAAGGGTCATTTATCTTCTTTTGGAAGAAAGACCTTCAATTCTTTTGCCATTTTTGAACTGATTTTTGTCCATGTGCTATTGATTTGTGCTTCTTTATATATTCTGGATATCAAAAGGGTCCACACAGGTGACTTACAAACATTTTCTCTGTTCTGTGGGTTTTCATTCTCTTGATGACATCCCATGATACCCAAAAGCTTTTACTTTTGATGAAGCCCTGATTTTTCTTTTGTTACCTGTGCTTTTTAGTCATACCCAGGAAATTGTTGCTGAATAGTGCAAGGGAATATTTTCCTTGTTGACTTCTTGACAGTTTTGTAGCTTTAGAGTTTACTTTTATGTCTTTGGTCCATCTTTGAATGAATTTTTCAATATAGCACTAGGCGATTTTGTCTTCATTCTTTATATTGTGTGTAGGTTCCAGTTTTCCTAGACCTTCTTTTCTCCATCAAGTTAAAGATTCTTTGTCAAAAAACCATTTTCAGGGGTGGGGATTGGAATAGTCAGCAAAGTGCATCCCTTATAAACATGAGGACCTAAGTTTGAACTTTAAACCCATATAAAAGAAGCCAGGCATTGTGACTCAGATTTCTAATGCTAGTAACTTGGGAGAAAAAGGCAAACAGATCCCTGGGGTTCAGTGGCCAGTCAACTAGACTATTTGGATAGTAAGAGACTCTGTCTCAGGGTATAAAGGTATCTGCCACCAAATCTAAAAACTTGACTATAATCCTGAAATACATGAGTTACAAGGAGAAAACTGACTCCCACAATGGCACATGTGTGAGCATGCGCACATACATATATGCATGGACATGTACATGAAAGAAAGGAAGAAAGGAAGAAGGGAAAGAAGGAAGGAAGGAAGGAAGGAAGGAAGGAAGGAAGGAAGGAAGGAAGGAAGGAAGGAAGGAAGACAAGAGAAAGAGAAAGAGGAAGGAGGGAGAGAAGGAAGGAGGGGAAGAGGGAGGCAGAGAGGGAGAGAGGGAGGGAAGGAGGAAGGGAGAAAGGGAGGGAGGGAGGGAGGGAGGGAGGGAGGGAGGGAGGGAGGGAGAGAGGGAGGGAGGGAGAAAATGTTTAAAAGTATATTGATTCTCAGGAATGACACCAAGGTTGATCTCTGACCTCTAATATACATGTGAACATGTAAACATTTATATACATAACAAACAAATAAAAAATAAAAAACAAAAGAAACCACTTCATACAAAGTTTTATTCTCTGCTCTATTCTACTGACTTCCACTTGTCTTTAAACCAGTACCACACTGATTTGATCTGCAGCTTTGTCAAAGCTTTGAAATAAGGATATGTGTTCTCTGACTTTGCTCTTTTCTAAGTTTGCCTTGGCTATTCAGAGACTCGAGTTTCCACATGAATTTCAAAATAAGATTTTCTATTTCTGTAGAAGAAAATTGTCATTGGGATTTTTGACAGGAATTACATTGGACTTGCAGGCTTTGAGGAGACACTGCAACCAGCTGCTCTATTGTCTTCCAGTTCCATGAACATGGCTGTCTGTCCTCCTGTTAGTGTCTTCATTTTCCCAGAAGTACTTTGTAGTTTTTAGTAACCATGTTTTGATTTTCTGGTGTGTATTCATAAGTAATTTACACTTTTTAATGCAATGTTCAATGAGATTTTTCCTACTTTCCTTTTCAAATTAGTTATAGTTAGAAAATGATTTTTGTATATTAGCTTTATATCCTGCAAAATCACCAAATTCAGTTATTAATTTCAGTAGTTTATTGTGGCATCTCCAGAGTTTTTTACCTTTGTGATTTTTGTCTTATGGTCTACATAGAGAGATAAATACTTTTTTTTCAAATGGGGGGCTTTGTATTCTTTTTTCTTGATCAATCACTCGACTAACATCTTTAATACTATGTTGAACAGAAGCAGAGGAAAAGCTTAAACCTTTCACTGTTGAATATTCTATCAGCTATTGTGGGATTTGTTTTGTTTTATCTTTAAAGAAAATCTTGATATCTATCTCAGACTAGTCTTGAACTTGTGAACACATACTCAAAACTTCCCCAATATTGAGACTATAGGAATATATCATCACACCCAGTTTGAGCTGTGAAATTTTTCTATATGGCTTTTACCATGTTGAAGTTTGTGAACTGCTGAAGGTGAGAGGTGTGTGTGTGTGTGTGTGTGTGTGTGTGTGTGTGTGTGTGTGTGTGTGTTCACATGTATATGAACAAACATGGATGTAGGTAACATGCATGAGTGTGCTCACATGTAGAAACCTGAAGTTGACATTGGATATCCTACTTGATACATCTCTATTTTATTGAAAGTTTCTCAGTTGACTTCAATGCTCCCTAACTGGCTAGTGTAGTTAGCCAGATATATTAAGAATCCCTCATCTCTACCTCCCAAATACTAGGATTCAGATAAGCCACCATGCCTTATAGACTTTTACATAGGTTCTGGGGATCTGAACTACATTCCTTACTTTAGGGTGTCAAGTTCTTCATCCACTAAGATATCTTACTGCCAGCAAGTGTTGTGTGTTCTTAAAGATAGCTTTTGCAATTCTTTTATATGTAGACTTGAAGAATAATCCAAAATTCAATGCAGGGAAAACATTTCTATTTAAACTAAAAAAAACCTGGCTTAAGAATGCAATTCTCTGATGTTTTGTCCTAATATTGAAAGAAAAGCTAAACTGTTTTTAGACAAATGAATGAATGAATGTCTGTCAAGTACTCTTCTTTGTAAATAATTGATCCCTGCTTTGACAAATACAAATCAATTGTAAACTGCATTCCTCAAGTAACTAAATAAATTGGCCTACTGTCTAGTGTTACTTGGTGTAAACTATTACATATCAGAGCTACTGTCTTTTCTCATTCTGACTCTCTCTGGAATGTTCTGCCCTACATCTGCCAAAATTCTATCCATAGATTTGAGGCAGATGCATGTCCTGGATCCACTGTTCTTTCAGTGTGTTTTGCTCTGTTTCTTTAGTAGCAGGGCTTCTGTAAAAAATCTAAGTTATGATCTCCTAAACACTTCACCTCTTCCCAACTGACAAACTGAACTTCTCTGTCCTTGGCCTGTGCTTTTCAGGTACTAAGACCATGAAAAAAAATACCCTGACTGTATTTAAGGAGGATGTACTAAAAGGAATGTGTCATGGATGATCCACTAATTTCAGTGTCCAACAAACCCATCAACTGTTAAACTTCTCCCCTGTATTCCCAGGGTCCACGCACAGCAGGTGTCTGGAATGTGATTTGTCTACCATGGTCTTATCTGGAACCCAAACCTTCCAAATAGTTCCAGTCTCTTACCTAATTTCTGCCATAAAAAAACTCAATACTCACAACTTCTATTGAAGGTTCTGCCTAGCCTAGCTATGTCATCCTGCTGCTGAAAGGCTGATGATTTACCAACATGCCCAAGAAATGGTGACATACAAGACTCCCAGATCCACCCTTATCAAACACCCATCTCAGACACTGTTCCTAGAATACAGGACTCCCATGTGAGAACAGGTGTGCTATTTGGAACCCCATTGCATGGGACCCATCTGTTTTCAGGCCTCTTCCTCTTCTGGGCATTTCTGTCTTAACTCTCTTCTCTCTGACAGTCAACATCTAACAAAACTGATAAAATCATATGGACAAGCTAAAAAGCCTCCAAACAACTGTCAATGTGTAGGGAACAGACATTCTTTCCTACAAATCTGATAACTGTACCAGAGTGTTAAGTACTTACATAGGGGTACTTAAAAAAAAAGGACAGAGAAGATGATGGAGAGATTTCTATAACTCTCCCCATAGTCCACCAATGGAATCTCTATGCTATGGTTCAAAGTCATAGAGGCATCATTCCAAGTCTGTAGCTTATAAAGCAGCTTCCTGGATTTCAATAGCATTGTCTAGGTAGCTCACTGGTTTAAAGTTACAATTAAATGGCATGCACTTTATGGCGTGGAACAGTATGTTTGGGTTCCTAAGAGTTGTTAGTGTTCGTGTATGACTGGGGTACTGATAGTTTCAGACTGAACTGCACTTCTTTCATGTTTGGGGAATCCGGGCTTTTATTCTCAGGCTCAGCAAAGGTTTTCTAGAATGGGGTTCTTCACTGAACAGGCAGAGCTATTGAGCAAGCACACAATGGGACAAAGGACCTCAGTATAATTGAGACACACAAGGACTATTCATATCTTCTCCAATAGAAGGAAGCTTTCTCAAATGGGTTTCAGAGCACAAGTGAGGTTCATATGAAAAATGTCAGTCAATAGTGAGACATGTGAGAGGAGTAGGTCACCCATAAGAAGATATATGCATCCCAAATTAGATTTAATTATTAAATAAAGTTAAATGTGTATTTAATCTCTACTTAAGTATATAAAGACAGAATCAAAGAATTTTTGAAATTGAAATTAAGCATCTTGTCCTAGAGAGATGGCTCAGGGGTTAAGGCTCTGCCTCACAAGCAGAAAGAAACTGATTTCAGACCCCATATCCCATGCACAAAATGCCAGGCAGAAAACACCTGCACTTGCAGTACTGGTGGGTGGAGCCTGGGAAATCCCAGAATAAAGCAAGAAGGAGGTAGAAGCAACCCAGAATGTTTCCCAAAGTCACCCTTCATCCCCCACAAGGAAACACAGTGCCCTCTGAGACACACACACACACACACACACACACACACACACACACACACACACACATAAAAATTTAAAAAAGAAAATTAAGCATTTTGTCTCTCATCTAAAAAATGCATAGGATGATGTCTACTTTGGGTCCTGTTTTATCCACATATATGCTTATTTTTACTATTTCCTGATATACCATCAGTGTGTATTGATTACTTTTCTCATTCCTGTGATAAAATACCTAATAAAAACAACTTCAGGAAAAGGTTTTGTTTTGTTCTGGTTCTGAATGACAGGTTGAGGAGACAATCCATCATGGTGAGGAAGCACAGCAGCAGGAACTGGAGGTCACATTGCATCTGTCAGGAAGTAGAGAGGGATAAATGTTGGTGCTCAGGTCACTTTCTCTTATTCAGCCTGAGTGGCTATTCCATGAAACATACCAAGCACATTTAGGATTTCACACCTCAACTAAGCTAATCTAGATACTCCCCCACAGAAATGCCAAAAGGTTTGTCTTCTAGATAGTTCTGCCTCCTATCAGTTCATAATCAACATTAATCATCACACAAAAATGCAATAGACTAACCAGAAAAGGAGTATTTGCACTATTCATAGATGTTCAAATTATGTTTCTCATATTGTCCAAGTCTGTAAAGCTCTTGAATACAAAGGCAGATGGGTCCCTCAGTGTGGTTCACACCTATATGACAATGAAAATACTTTAAGTTATCGACTCAAATGCTAAGTGAGTATGTGTGAAGAATTAGTGTGACTTTAACAAGACTTCTTCAACCTTTGGACAGCCTTTCATCTTAATCTGTTTGCCAAGAGTTACAGCTATACCACTTTTGCTGTGAGACAGTACTCAGGGTAAGCAATGTAAGGGAGAAAAAGAGATTTATTTGGTTTACAATTTCAGAAGGTATATAGTCCATTAAGTGGGTTCAACATAGCAAAAGGAATGGCTAAAGGCAGAGGGAGGAAGCTGGGTCATGTCACCACAGACATCATGGAGGCAGAGAGTGCAAGAGCAAACCACGAGGGAGCAGGGATGGGCCACCAAACCTCAAGACCTGACCCCTAGTGATGTGTGCTTTTCTCAGCAAGACTTCCCTTCTCAAAGATGCTGCAATCTCCCCAAACATTTAACACCCACAAAGAATGTAAATTCATGAGACTATAAGGGGCAACTCACATTCAAATCAAGAAAGAATAGTAATTGTAAATTTTATGTGGTTGTTCATAGCCATGAATCCCCAAGTTCAGGCCTAACATTTGAAGTCATATTCACATCAAAGAGAGTCTGGCATCTGGAATCGCCAACATTTGCCATCTAGCTGCTCTCCAGATGACTCCGGGGTAGGCTGTGCTGAAGTCTCTCTTTGCTTTCCCTGGATATGGAAGGTATTGCCTTGCACTTGGTAAATCTACTGTGCAAATCAGAGTTCTGGCTGCTGATGGCCTTTCTGATCTGGTTGCCATGGAAACCGCGGCCAGATGGAAGAAAGATAAGGTAAAGGGAAGTTATAAAAAGAAGGCTGTCTTTAAAACCTTACCTTGTCTCCCCCAATCTTGCATTCGTTGCTATGGAAGCAGCAGCAATAGCCACTCACCAAATGCATTCCAGGGTCTTTGGCTTCCTGGGCTGTCAATCAGACAGTTTAGGCCTCTTAAAAGGAGCCTCGAATTCAAGAACTTGAAGTTTTAGGAACACATTCTCAATGCAACCACGCAGGGTCTCAGATACAGATTTCTTCACACAGATGCTCAGCCAGGGCAGGGCCTGGGCCAGTTCTGGAAAGTCTTTGAGACCAGGGGAGTGAATGACACAGGGGTGTGAGCCCTACCTCTACCAAGTGGACTTCTTCTCCTCTTACGTAGGACTCTCCCTAGACCCTGTCTGCCATGCTTCCTATCCCGTGTATTACATCCATTATCCCACACAGAAATCATTGGTTATGTCCCAAATCCATTCCATTCTGTGTGTGTGCATGTGTGTGTGTGTGTGTGTGTGTGTGTGTGTGTGTGCGTGTGTGTGTGCATGTGTGTGCATGTGTGTGTGCGTGTGTGTGTGTGCATGTGTGTGCATGTGTGTGCGTGTGTGCTTCCCTCCCGCTCTGCCTCCCTCTCCTCTCTCTCCTTTTGTCTTCCTTCTCCCTTCCAAATACCAAAAGGATATTATACTTTTAGATAAGTTTCTCTTTAACTGCGTAGTGACAACTTCTCACCTCAAAACACGTTTCTTTTTACTGAAAATGCAGAGCCTTCACTATTTTCAAAGCAGCTGAAAATTTTCTCACAATGATGTTTAACAGCTTCCCAAACAAATGATCCTCACCTCAATTTGTAGAGAACAGAAATGTTAGTGTTTGAACCGTGAATAGACACCACCCTCCCAGGCCTAAGCAATTCATGCAATTATCTCTTTGGCCACATTCCTGGGACTCATTCCCTGTGGCCTTTGTATCTTGAGATAAAACATGGACACAAAGGGGTAATTGAGCTGTGTTTTCTTCCCACTGTCCAGACTTACTGCTTCCAACTTGAGCTCCAGATGGATGCAAAATATCCATCAAATACTGAACACTTGCAGGGTTCACACAATAAAGCCTTACTCATAAGATTAGACCTTAGAAATGTGTAAGAACACATACAGTTAGTTAGAGTAATAACAATTAATAATAATTAAAACTCATATTCTTCATTTTATGTCTACTCTTTTCCAAAGCTGTTTAGTCATTGGGAAATTTTAATGAATATTCAAAAGATTTCCCAGTCTTCAAAATGTAGCTCAGGGAGATTCACGACCTGATTCCTTTTTGTGAGGAGAAGCATTGTTATCCCTCTTCACTGATAAAGCAGTTGAAGTTTCAGTTATAACCAATTTCTTATTTAAGAACAAAAAAGTCATGTTGTAACAGAAGCCTCCTGCTTTCGTTCACTATACAGTAAAAAATAAAAATAAAAAATCCTTACATTTCCAGGAAGAAAAGCCACCATATATGCTACTAGAACAAGCTGTGGTTGATGTTTTCTTGTCTTTACTGTAAGTGCTTAAAATACCATAAGCCCATAGACGGGAAGGAATTGGCCCCTTGAGTTTAATCAAGGGAGAAGAGAGGCCTGTCCCAGTGTTGAATTAATCCTGAGGGCTTAGCCATACCTTCTTTCCCTAGAAAGATCTATTTTTGTTTCGGTTTTCCTTTAAAGTATGTATTTAATCATTTATTCCACGGATATTTACTAAGTATTATATATGGCCTACCCTATCATTTATTCCACGGATATTTACTAAGTATTATATATGGCCCACCCATAGCAGGGACGTATCTATAGCCACAGGAGGCCCTCACTGGAATGGATCATTTACAGTGAGGAGCACAGGCAATAACAATGTACCACAATTGTATAAGTAAATTAAGGAAACTGCTCACTCTGTGTCAATGGCTAAAACCAAAGAACCCTTTCCTTCTCTCACTGGGTCAGACCCTCGGTTTCATGCTGTACTGCTGTAATAAGCACTTTACCCAAATGATTTGAGGGAACAGAGCGAGCTTCAATCATGATCATGGTAGGTCATAGTCCATTATGGCAGGAGAGCTACCACAGGAGCCTAGAGAACTGACCACATTATATCCACTGCAAGAGCAGAAGGAAGTGAGAATCCATGATGCATACTTCTTTTCCAGCATACCAGTTTTCCAGTCTGCCAACAAGCTCTCTCTATATCTTTATTCACCTTCCCAGGGAAGGGTCTTACCAAGGGAGGCTGGGTCTTCCTGCATCAATCATGCAATTAAGACAACTTCTTATAGGTTTATTCATAGGCTTGTCTTAACTAAGTAATTCTACAGGTGTGCCCACAGAATCATCTCTTTAACTTAAGCTAACATCTGGTACCAGTTGTCACAGCTATGTACTATTCACCTAGATGAGTCGCACAACCTTCAAAACTATTATAAACTCATCATTGTCACCATTGCAAAGATTTGCATCTGTATTGGGGAGGACTGTTTTGGTTTGTTTTTGAAATGATCTCAATTCATAGTCTTGACTAACCTTGAACTCATGACATTCTTTCTGACTCAACTCCTAAGTGCTAACATTACAGGTGCGAGTCATTAAATGTAGCTAAGACATGCCTATATATTTAGATTTCTCATCCTAATGAACACTGCAAGAATCCAGAAACCCCTCTCTTCCTTTCCTCCAGGTTCCAAGTCAACAAATCCTATAAATTCATATTCCTTAATAGATTTCAGCTCCTCTCCATCTCTGGGAGCATCCCCTTAATTTAAGTCTGCATCATTTCTCACCTAGATAACCATAACTCCGGTGATGAAGTGATTTTCTAAAATGCAAATCTCATTATTCCCAGCTTAAAACACTTCAGTGATTCTCCTTCTGCTGTTGGCATAATGATCATGATTTTGAACTGTCCGATGAAGCTCCTGATGGTGTGTGCCTTTCCCCACCTCTCCTTCTACCCCACCTTCTCTAACTCCCCATAACACAATCTATTACTCAGCCACATTATTTTTCAAGCTTCCTAACTTTGCCTCCCTCTTCCTTACTTCTCTACTTTCCAGAAACATCCCCTTCCTCTTCCTGGGATTCCCTTTTCACTTGTCCTTGAATATGTCTCTTGTTTCTCATTTTCCTGTGAGTGCTCTTGAATCTCCCACACTACGAATAAGTAGCATACTCATTTCCAGTGCTACTTTAATGTTGTTTCTGCCATGGCCACTCCATATAGATGGCCTCCAAAACCCAGGAATCATCATTGATCCATAGTTTACTCAATTTGTTAATAACTTATACTGGGCTTGGAGAAATGGCTCAGGGGTTAACCTCTGCCTCACAAGCAGAAGAGTTCAGATACCAAATGCCAGGTGGAAATGGCAATGGCCTAACTAAACTTCTGAACTTGGAAGGTGGAATCTGGAAAACTGAAAAGCAAATCAAAAAAGAGGACGAGCAACCTAGGATGATTCCCAATGTCACCGTTGGGTCTGCATAATCACATACGTACACACACACACACACACACACACACACACACACGCACACCATATATGCACATATAAAAAGAAAACTTATGCCGCTCCCATGTTGTTATAATGAGTTTAGCACATTAGTTGTTATAATGAGTTTATGAGGTAAGTAATACAGTGAGTGCCCTATGTTGCTGATAAGGAAGCATGATATGGAGAGAAAAGCCATTTCCCCAGCACCATGTGGCTAAGTGCTAAATGGCCAAACTGGGACTAACCAGACAGCAGCTCTCCAATCTCAATACCACCAACAACCTCTGATCTCTCACACATTACAGCACGAAGCCCTTGCTTGATGGACATACTACCATCCCTTGTCTCTGCTCTTACTCAGTAATGTCTACAAAACTGAGCCACTCTCTCCTTTACAGAGCTCTCCTTGCTGGTATCCTGTTGGCTTAAGGATAAAATTAGGAAATGCCTTTATGAATTTTTTATTTCTAGCATTTTTTGAGTTGTCTTTGTGCTGGAAGATTTTTCTTTCTCCCTTGATCATGATGGATAGTTTTGTGGGGTATATCAGCCTGGGTTGACATTTTTGCTCATTCAATACTTGAAGTATGTCTCTCCAAGCTCTTCTTGCTTTTACTGTTTCGACTGAGAAGTCATTTGTTATTTTAATAGGTTTACCTTTAAAAGTGACCTTTTTTTTCCCTTGATGCTCTCAGCACCATTTCTTTATCTTGAATGTGGAGTGTTTTAACTATTACTTGCCGTGGCGAGTTTCTATTTTGGTCATATCTTTTTGGGGTGGGGAAGGCCTCTTGTATATGTATGGGCCTCTCTTTTTTTAGATGAGGAAAGTTTTCCTTGATGATCATTTGAAAAATTTCCTCAGGGGTGGTATTTTGAGATTCTTGCTCTGGTATTCCATGGATACGCATGTTAGGCTTCTTCAGGGTATTCCATAACTTGAATATTTCTCTCGAGTATCTTTTTAGCTTTAACAACCTCTGCCATTGAGCTGGTTAACACTCCCACTTTGTCTTCAAGGTCTAAAATTCTGCTTTCTGCTTTGTTAGTTCTGCTGATAAGACTCTCTGTAGAGTTCTGGGTTGAAGATAACTTCTCTTTTAGTTCAGTTTTTAACTCTGCTTGAGTCTGTTTTAACTGCTCTATGCCAGTTTTTGTTTCTTGCACTGTTTTTCTCAACTCCTCCAAGTGTCTGTTGTGTTCCTCTTCAAAGCGATTGATTCAATTATTTAATTCCTCTCGGATTTCCTCTTTCATAGTTGAACATGGTAATGATCATGTTTTGAAAGTTGTGACCCTGGATCAGGCTTTCTTGGCCATTTTCTGTGGGTTTGTTCTGGTTGGAGTCTATCATTATGGGGTTAATTCCTTCAGTGGGAGATTTGTTTACTTAGGTGTTGTTTCTCTTTGACTTGTACATTGTCGTTCATTGAGACCTTCTTTCAATTTCTGTGCGTTTTTCACTGAACTGAATTATTTGGCCTGGAGTTTTGGGGTTGGGCGGGGGCGCAGCTTACCTAGGTCAAGGTGAATCCCAGCTGGACTGCGCGCATCCTGGGCAGCAGGTTGGGGAAAGGGTATGAATTTTTAGTTGCCATACAACATAGTAAGCTTGATTCTGATTGTGTGTGTGTGTGTGTGTGTGTGTGTGTGTGTGTGTGTGTATGTGTTTATAGATTGGTTATCCTCACCCAGGTATGTGGTCATTCAATTAATGGTTTAGGAAAGGAAAAAGGTGTAATAATTGCCACCATCTCATTACTTTATGCAATCTTGCATCTCAAGAGTAGGTTCTAAGCCTTGCTTATCTAAGTGCCTAATCTGAACTAGCACACAGTAAATATTCAACACATTTATTGAACTCTTAAACTCATTTGTGCTCTGTGAAGGAAGATGTTTTACTGTATACTGAACTGTAGCTTCATTTGTCATTATTCAAATGACCAGAACTTACTTTTCAGTTCAAGAGACTGCTGTTCACTGCTAGATATAAGATTTTGTCTTAATTCAATATCTTAGATGTATAAAGACCATAAGCTCATAACAGTGCACAAACCTGAGAAGTATTGAAAGTATAATGCTAGAATCTGAATGGGAAAATATTTCGCCAGCCTATAACAATGCAAACATAGAGTTGCACAATTGGGTAACATAAAGTTTAATAAGAAATCAAACAGGGCTGAAGAGATGACTCAGGAGTTAAGCCTCTGTCTAGAAAGCAGAAGGTCCCGAGTTTGGGTCCCAAATCTCATGAAAAATCACCAGGTGGAAATGGTGACAGCCTGCACTTCCAGTCCTAGAAGACAGAGTCTGGGAGGCTCTAGAACAAAGCAAAGAGTAAGAAGGACAATCCAGGGTAATTCCCTAAGTCACCCTTTGGCCTCCATAAGCACATACAGTGCCCTCTGATACACACAGAGACACACACACAGTGTCACACACACACATACACACACACACACACACACACGCACACAGAGAGAAACATGTAGAAAAAGAAATCATACAGAGTTATGCTCTTTGTTTCAAACCCTTAAAAATGTAAAGCAAATGGAAAAATGGGATATGAACTGTTAGTGTTCTTCTGATCATTGAAGACATGTAGAAATGGGGTCAGCTAGCTCTGAGAAGTCTAGAAAGAAAGGCACTAGGTAGGTTTTCACAAGGAAGTAGACTGTACACACACAAGAAAACTCTCTGGAGGGCTTGATAGAATGAAATCCTTTGTAAAATAGTAAGTTCTGATCCTTTAAAGACTGAAAAACCACTCCTTTAGGATCAGTTCACGGTAGGGTGCCAGGCTGCTAAAAATGTGTGATGCTTTTCTGGGCTCTTTACCAGGGTTCTTACCAGTGATTCATACACAGACTTTACTCTTGCTTCTAATGCTAAGTTAATACATGATCCCAAGAAATTACTAAAAACTGGTGTTCTTGAGTTAATAAAGACAGAAATGATCTGTTTACTCTAAATTCTTGCTGTTAAAAAGCTCTGATAAACACATGCACACATAGTAAGTGGAGTGTCTGTATTTTGGGAGAGAAACACTTGTATCTGACTAGACCTTTAATATTGTTTTGAGCTAATTATGGTTTTAAATTGTTGCTTTTGTTTCTGCTACATCTAACTTTCTGTTAATTTAACTTCAGCATTTTCAATTATCTTATTCTATGTCAATTTATCAGTCCCACGGCTTCTACACTATACAAAATGTACACTTGGCTCAACAACTATTTATGTTTATAATTTGTTCTCTCCATATTTGGAAAAATACATTGTAGTTGAAACATGAATAACAAACATGCATTTTGATAAAATATATAAGCGTATAGCACCCTTCAAATGTGCTTGTATTAGAAATGTTTGTTGTTTTGTCTGAATTATTTTGCTGCTGCCAGCAGAAATGGGTCTGTGAAGTGTTTCAGGGTATATTTTACTCTGAACTATGCCTGGGAAAGGTTGAGATATAATTCAAGCATCAGAGTTATAATAGCAGATCTGCTGCTCTCTGTCCAGGGTACTGAAACTCAGGTAGACATCTCACATCCACTTGAAGTATACTGCTTCATCCTTACTGCTCTGCATTCCTTAACTGAACCTGTTCAAATCTCTTCCCAATTGAAATATCTTCTTCAATCTCTTGTATTTACTGCATGAATTCAAATTTCAACCTTTCATTCATACTGATACATTCTCTCATTAAGCCCTTTTTCCAAACTATCTCTAATACACCCATCTTCTCTGGATCATCTAAAAATTTGATTTTATTGTCTCTTTCAGTATACTAATACAGTCAGATGTGTTCTTCTCTTCTGTACTATACATAACTTCAGTGGTATTTGATTTAGTTACTTAACTATTTCAAGAAATACCTGACAAGAGATTATCTAAAAATATCTGATGCATGTGGGAATGAATTTGTCATTTAACAAAGCTACCATGAAATAAATTGATTCAACAAATTGATTTTAAGATTTTTGAGCCCATCAATCTAGAATTCTGTAGCTGGGGTTGCTAAAATTATTGACCAAATTATAGTTTGTACATTTATATATTAAAATGGAATGTAAAAGTTTCAATACCAAAAAAAAATCTAAAATTCTCCATTATTTTGGGATCCTCAGTAATCCTCAAAACTTAACTTTCCTAATAACATGAAAACTAGTATTAAAAATTCAGCAATTATCTTCTGATAGCTTAAGTGAAATTTGGAGTAACTATGGTTTTCAAATTTTCTGGTACTTTCTAAAGATAAATTTTCAGATCAGAAGTTTTAAGATTTAAATACGAAAGGGGGGAGAAATTATGGAAGTGGATAACTGAATGTTATCTAAAAACCATATTTTGGGAACCAAGGGAAAGGGATAATATTGCACCACCACCTGTTAGCAACATGCTTCATAGGAGCAAAGCAGGAAGGAGGCCTCTTTGTCTGCTCCGCTGGAGGAGCATCCAAGTTAAATTCAGCCTGAAGTTGCTTTCTCTAATAAAAAATGGCTCTTTCAACATCTGTGATCGGAATTTTATGTAGCATAAAGATGAAAGGGCTGAAGCTGGAAGCTGCTACCAGCAGCAGTAACAGACAGAAACACAGAAAGCTTTGCTGCTCTGGAAAGTGCATGGACCAAGGATTAGTTGATCCAGCCAGCTGTGCCACGCAGGCAGGTCACTCTGACTTTCTGAGCGATTCTAATCTACTGTGTTCTCATCTATAGAAGGCAAAAAAAAAACTTGCACAGGTCATACAGGCTTCTCGCAGACTTCATATTCAATAATTTAGTGAGTGTATAAGAGGTCTCCCTTGAACAGCAGATGGGCTTATTGTTCACAATCATCTCAGCATCACTTTGGCTATGCACATAGTTGCCATTCCCATAGAGAAAAAGGAAATCTACTGAAGATCTGCATCTTAAGGATGCTCTTTGCTGGGAAAGAGCATGTCTGAGAGTATATCCATGTGCACGCAGGAGGTCACAGCACAACCTCAAAATGTGGTTCCCTCAGGCATCTTCCACTTTTATTAGAGACAAGTTCTCTCTCTCTCTCTCTCTCTCTCTCTCTCTCTCTCTCTCTCTCTCTCTCTCTCTCTCTCCTTCCATCTTGAACCATCTCATCTCTGCAGCCATGAACTTTTGACCAAGTTTACAATTCCAGCCAAGATTTCCTTCCAGTGAAGTGGGTCTCATAACACAATCAGAAACTGGTTTAGTCACTACTCTCAGAAACAGTCACACCACTATGCATCTATGGACATTGATTGCCCGACAGATCAGTGTTGTAGAATGTAGAGCCTACAGCTGGATAAAACTATAAGACTTTACTCCCCCAACAGTCTCACTACCACATGGCAGGCACTATGAGGCAGGGTCTCTCGATGCCCTGTAACATTCCCACATAATCTCTCTAACTGGCCAGTAATCTCCAAGGATCCACTTGTCTCCTCCTCCTATCCCAACACTGCAGGAATTACAAGTGTGCCTGACTTTTTGCATGAGTTCCAGCACTCAGATGAAGGTCTGGCATTTGCAAGACAATCACTGATGAGTACGCCTCACCAGCCAAGAAGATGTTCTTTTATTCTTTGCCAAGAAAGGACAAGAAACTATTGCTATGTAGTAGGGGAAGGAGTCTTCAGACCCAAATTCAAACCATGCCATGGGCAGACCTGCATTCTCCAGAGAATAAAGAATCACTTGCTGCCTCCTTCATGGTGGAGTGTTTGGATAATGTGTAAATTGTATTAAGAAGAGAGAATAGAACTGTGCTCAATAAGCTAATCTCATAAATGCAACTAGGTTATAATTAGTGGACACAGACATTCTAGATAGTGAGTCAGACCAAGCCATGCCATATGTGAACATCAGGCTGCGCTTTCAGTGGATTCCGCAACAGGGAACATAAATATTTCCCAAGGAAAGAGAGCTCTTGTCCACAGAGAGTTGGTACAAACAGGCCAGTGTGCACCTGAGCTTCCCTAGGTGGCCACTCTTGTTTCTTGTCACTCCTCAATATTCTTTCCTGGATCTCAGTCTCAAAGAGATTGAACAGGCAACCAAGCATTTACATTTTAAAGTTGTGGCAATGTTTACTTTTTCACAAATAATTTTCTAAGTGATAATATTATCTTTAGTTTTTCAAAAAAAAAAAAGAAGCAGATAAAAAGGACAGGATTGATCCAGACAACCTTGCATGGATGACATATTAAAAACATATTGGCTGAGAAGCCACCATTAAAAATAGCTGGCATAGCAGCTCAATGCATTAGTGTGCTGGTCTTTTGATTCCACTATAATTATAGGAAGAAAGCGTCAATCCCTGCAGTGGGGGAGCATTTAAAATTACAGCTGAGGTAGTAAATTACTAGTCCTCAATGTCCTCAGCAGACAGATTGCTTTCATTTCATGAAGAGGGACACAGTGCTGTGTCAGACCCAGCTTCCCCTGGTGAGCTTAATGTGTTCTATTTAAAAGCACAAGATGGAATAAAGGAAGTGGTAGGGGATTTTACAATCTGCTGGCATAAACATTTATTTTTATTTTCCAAAATCATGAAGTGCCAACAATGCACCAGGAATGTTTTACATTATTCATTTTGATATTTTGTTTTGCATCCCACCCCTCCTCCCCCAGAGAACAAAGCTGCCCATTCAATAGTCAGTGTGCACTGGTCTCTCTGGGCACAGTTTCATCAGAGGGTTTAATTCTCACATGGAGAGGTGGCACAGGACCCCTTGTCTCTGCCATTTTGGCCTGTCCGTAAGCCTCCATCTTTTTGCCGTGCCAGCAGTTGAAGCAATGGGGCTTTAATATGTCAACACAGCTCAAACAAAAACAGAATTGGAAACACTCTCTGATTTGCTATCCAACCTTGGTGTCATTTCCAAGGAATGAAGAGAAGAGGCAAGAGAAGGTATTTCTCGGGAAGCTGTGGGAGGGTCTTATTAGATCTTGAAAAAACACCAGTTGGGCTTTTTACCTTTTCTTGAGTACTGTCAAATAGATGTTTGCTTTGAAGACCTGACAGGAGCTTGGAGAAACAGTAAGACTTTTTACACGCACATACTGGCTGGATTTTTGGCTATCTCTCAGTTGGTAGCCAAGAGCTATATTGATAAGCACTTACAGTGTTAAATACAGATACTGAAAAAGTGACTGCTTTGCTAAGAGCAAAAGTCCTGCAACTTTTACGTGGTAGACATAAACCAAGAAGTCTCTCGCCTGGTTTATGGGAATCAATCATAGTGCAAGAGGAAAAGGGAGAAAAGGAGAGAGAAATGTAGTAAATAGTTTTGAAGCCCAAAAGTGAAATCATCTAGTCTAGACCTGTTCTTCCAAAGTGCTAAACTGAAACCAGCATTTAAAAAAAGTCTCCCTTTCCTAGAATTCTCTTTCTATTCTGTGAAACACATGTTACCTAACTTTAACCTTACAAAGATCCAGGCAGCTTCTGAAATTAGCCTGATCATCTTTGTCCCCGGGATTGTGACAGGATCTAAGGGCCAGGAATGTCCAACCTGTGGCCCTGGATCCCATGTACTATGGGCTATGAATGTAACTCAACACAAAACTAGAAGCTTACTTATAACATTATGGGATTTTTTGTCATTTTTTAACTTGATTGAGCAATTATCAAGCATGAACTTGGGAGACAACAACAATGTCATGTCCCAATGTCACAAGTTTCAACAGGCCTGAAAGGTATTCGGTGGGTTCTCCATAGAAAACCCTGAATTTTATTTTAACGTTTTCCTGGATACTGTACCTGAAAAATCTTGTGGATTCTGACCCAGTAGGGTAGACCACCATGTTGGAGACTCATAGAAGGTGCTTTAGGGTATAAGGCTGAGAACACTGGTGCATACCTGTAATGCCGTCACCTGGGATGTTGATGCAAGAGCATCAACAACATTTAGGCCAGCCTAATGCACAGTGAGGCACTATTTCCAAAATCACAACAAAAAAGCAAAAAGAAAATTAATTCACCTTTATGTGTTTTGGTTGGGAATATAGTTCAGTGATAGAGTGCCTACTATGTGCAAGATCCAGAGTCCTATGTCAAAAAATTACTTTTTTTCCATATTCTCTGAGAGTAGTTAGTTCATCAAGAATAGAACAGTCCCAGGCTAGCGAGATAGCTCAGTGGGTAGAGTGCCTACACGTGCACATGACAACCTGGGTTTGATCCCCAGAAACCTCATGGTGGAAAGAAAGAACTGTTTTCACTGGTGTACCATGACACCTATTCTCTCTCTCTTTCAAAAATAATAAATATTTCAAAGAAGCATAGGATAATGAATTGACTCTGCCTACCTACTAAAATATAACTTCCCCACTTGTCCCCTTCCCACCTAACTCAGAACATAGACATCTATGTGCATGGCATTTTCAAAGAATTCATGCATATTTAGAGAGGAACTTACAGACGGGGGCAACATGTGGTGGCAAATGACGTAAAACCTCCAAGGAACACATTCTCTGAAGACCACCCAGACGATTCCTGACCTGGGAGAGACCTGGAAGGCCCAGCTCAGGTTTCTTTCTCTGTAAACTCAAGTTCTTTTCTCCATTCATAAGAGGCTATAAGCTCAAGTTCCTTTCTCTGTTCATAAGAGCCTGCAAGTTCAGGTTCCTTTCTCCATTCATAAGTGGCTATAAGCTCAAGCAGAAGCTGGCAGATCAGTTTCCTTTCCTTATTCGCAGAAGCTGGCAGATCAGTTTCTTTTCCTTATTCATAAGGGATTGTCGGTGGAATTTTGCCTCTGAAGCCTTGGAACTTCTGTTTACCCTGAGGTCTGTGAGACAATCAGGTGATAGAGACATGGGGATGCAGAGATGTCACAAAAGAAAGAAAGATGTCACAAGTCCCCTAGGCCAAGTGCATGGAGGAGGCCTCCCGGATGCTGCAGCTGGGCCCCTATGCTCACCTGAAGTGTTGTTTTTTTAAGAAATTCAAAACTGGACCTTGTAGCACAGGTATGCAATCCCAGCTACATCAAGACTAGAAGGAGCTGGGTGGGCCATCAAATCCAAGGGCTGCCCTCTACAGAGAAAGCTCCAGGCCAGTCTGATCAACTTAGCAAGATACTTCTCAATTGAGAAGCTAAAAGATGGCTGGCTATATACCTTAGTGGTAGAATCCTTGCCTGGCACACATGGTGACTTAAGGTCAACTTCCAATATTGCACTTTTTTTTTTAAATATACTCAGTTCCACCTCTATATTGTCTACACATATACCTTAGTCTACTATATATTGTCTACTATATAAGTTAGTGGTAGAATCCTTGCCTGGCACACATGGTGACTTAAGTTCAACTTCCAATATTGCATTTTTTTTAAAATATACTCAGTTCCACCCCTATATTATCTACACTCTTGTTAGTCCCTAGCTCACACAGTTAATGTGGGTCCAAGTTCTAATTTAATTCCCTATGCCTCCCCAATCTAACTACAAGAAGGTAGCTGCAGCTTCCAGAACTGTGACTCTGCTCTCTTCCAACTGCCTCAAGTGTGGTGGATGGGACTGACAGAGCACATTGGAGCAAAAGTTAAAGCAGAGAAAAAGAGACTTCCTCCACCAGACAGGATGGGTCACAATAAGCAAGCCCACATAAGTGGAAACCCTAGGGGGTATATAGTGCATCTGTCTCATTCTGCAGACAGAACAAAGCTAGTGGGCCACACGTGAACATCCGCAAAGTCCCTTCCTTTATGTAGGGCCTCTAGTCACTGCAGACACATAGCACAGCTTGCTTCACTGCACGTTACTCTGGGCCAGACACTAGACAAAGTGTCATCTCATTCCCACTGCATACATTTCTTTACCTTCATTTTTCCTGTGGTGTATGTCTGTGAGTGTGTGTGTGTGTGTGTGTGTGTGTGTGTGTGTGTTGTACCAGAGAGCACTTGCGGTTTCCCAGGCTCCACCTTCAAGGGCCAGTAACCTGGTGTATACATATATATATATACATATATATATATACATATGTATATATATATATATGTAACCCCGGAATATATGGAATCTGGGACTCAAACTCAGGTCCTTTTGTTTATAAAGCACAGGCTTTAACCCCTGAACCATCCAACTACATTTTTTTATTATTATTATTTATTCAATTGTGCAGGCATACATGTGTGCGTGTGTGTGTGTGTGTGTGTGTGTGTGCGTGTGTGTGTGTGTAGAACCACGGAGGAATTCGGGAACCACCATGGACCGCCTCCACCTCCTCCTTGTTTACTCTGCCCCAGGATTCACAGACTCCGCCCTACCAGGACCTGAAACGCAGGCCGCCCCTGCTTCCGCCCGGCATCTATATGTGGGGTCTAGGATCCGAACTCAGGACCTTCCGCCTGCAAGGCAGAGGCTTAAACCCTGAGCCACCTCTCCAGCCCCTCAACTACATTTATTTTAAAATAAATCACATTTCACAAATGAGGGTAGTGAAGCCAAACAAAATAAAACAATCTGAGACTTTGACATCCAGAGCTGAACTCCTGGACCCTAGGCATCCTTCCTTGCAGATGGAGCATTAAGGGAAGGAGAAAGTTATCAAGACCCCCCAAAATACTGCTGCTTACACTTGCTGTGCCATTTCACTGTATTCAAGCCCACACTTGCTGGTGCTTGGCTCGCTCTGGGAAGCCAAGCTGAGGGTCAGTGTGTCTTCTCTGTGGCTAACACATGTTCCTATAGGAAGCTGAGTACCAGTCACCACTGTTCATCCTGGCCTTCCTTGCCTGCCGGACAGCCCCTAAGTTCACCTCTGAAGAAGGATGATTTCAAACTAGAAAACGATGTTGGAAAGCCATTCCGACAAACTGAAGTAGGTACAGTCAGAAAACATTCCCCTTAAACAACCTATTTGCATGATTAGGAAAATAAATAAACAAATAAACACTTAAAAAAAACAACAGTAGAGGAGAAAAAATCCATAATTACGGGAGAAAGGGAGGGAGGGGGGTGGAAGGAAGGGGAAAAATGGGGAGGGAATAAGGGGGTCCAGGGAGGGGTGGAGGGAGTGACCAGAGTACCTATTATGTATGAGTGGGAAAAAATAATAATAAATAAAAATTTTAAAAATGTATAATTAGCCATTAAAGGAACAGTAGCACAGGCTACATAAACAGGGGATTCAATCCCAAGAGGCTGAAGACAGGCCCCGATCCCACAATTGTCCACTGAGCTTCGGTTTGGTTCTTGTAAAACAGCTGGGATAAGAGCATCTCTACCCACTAGACAGAGTCGCTGAAGGATTCAATAGGACCCAACACTGCAGAACAGTTCAAAGCACTGACTAATGCAGACAGAATTTGTTAATAGTGACTGTTCCTAAGTAGGATCAACAGGTAATGCTGGAAAACATCTTGCTAGAAAGTTGCACAGAGAGTTGGCTCTCATAGGACAAGCATGATGTGGCTATTCCCGGGCTAGCCACTGTCAATGTGAGAACCAGTGACAGCAAACGTGATGCGATTTCTTCAATGTCACTAATATGAACAACATCAAAATGCTCCCTCTGGAGGGGTTCAAGACCAAACTTGGCTATAGAGTGTGACTATTGGAGACCAGACTGACTAGTTAAAAAAGAAAGAGGTGATTCGAAGTAGCTTTGTGATAAGGCACTCACCTAGCCTGTGAAGTCTTTGGTTCAATTCCCAGTGCCACAACAAACCACACATTTGGGCCCCCAAACGTCACTGGTGCTGCAATTAAAAGACCCTGCCCTAAAGGCATATCACATATGGGAGAAATCTTAGCAGAGAAATCTGAGAGCTCTTCACCTTCCCCACACCTATCATTCAAATAGTTTTGTTTGTGGTATACATGCCTGCATGTATCTGGAGTCTCAAATAAACCTCTGTTTTCTAAGGAAAGAAATTTTAGAAAATACCCCCTTTGCTAATTGACACACTGAATAGTTCTGGTTTTCTTTTGTCTTTTCCCTCGAGGTTTGCGATTTTTGTTTTAGGGGAAATGGAGCACTAAGAATTGAATCCAGGGTCTCATGCATGCTAGACAAGTGCTCTATGGCTGAGCTATACACTTAGCCCCACAGTTTCTGACCACAACTTATAAGCTAGATAAGGAGTGAGGAGCTGAGTTAGAAGTCTCTGCCTTTGAACAGGTTGCTCACTGGAGGGAATTCAGTGAAAAGTGCAGGAAAAGAAGCATCCACTTTGGCACAATGAGCACACCAGGCAAGAACACAGCCATAATCTCAGTGTCCTCGTCTACCAACCTATTGAGGTCAGCAGTTTGTCATCATCTGCTACCATGACTCCATGTGGCACGTGTGAGCAGAAATCATGTCCATGATTCATAACCTCCAGGCTACAGTCACTCCATTCACTCAGATGTTCCTCCATCTTTCCATGACTAGTCCCACACTTCTCTGCCACACCCCACCCAACCCATCCCAGTAGGCAAAAGGCAGATTCCCAAAGCCATCTCAGGCATTGGCCCAACACGTCTGCAAACTGCATGTGACAGAAATGAAAACCTGTTGTGCATTCTGTTTTTTCCTAAAGAATATTCACAGTTATGAATTACTTGGGTTATAATTGCATATAAAAGTCTGCAGTTCTCAGGCCCACAAAGCCTCCTTCCATTCTGTGAATCAATCGCAGTGATCTTCCTGATGTGGCTCTTTCTGGTCAGCAGAGGCTCAGGAAGAATAGGGCACTTGCAATTCAGCTTCAGAAACATAATGTATTGGCTACTGCTCTCCCCCCTGTGACAAGAACACCTGACAGAAGCCCCTTAGGGAAGCAAGGATGTTTCTGGCTCACCATTCAAGGGATAGCTCCTTTGGGGTAGGGATCAATGGCAGCAGGGACAGCTGGGGTGACTAGGTCATGTTTGGGAAAATGAAGGAGTAGAGGATAGTTGGGCAGGAAATGGTACTGACCTTGATGACCTTAACCTTCATCCCTATGGACCTATGTCTGTTAGCTGCATGCATCTCATAAAGAAAGGTTCCCCAACCACCCCAAACAGTGCCACCAGCTGGGAATTAAGTTTCAAATACATGAGTCGGTGGGGACCATATTAACGATGCACAGTGTATCATGGTTTGAAATGTGTCCCCCACAGTCTCATGTGTTTGGCAAGGTCATGTCACCATAAGAAGTGGAGCCTTGCTAGAGGAAGGCAGTCACAAGGAGTGGGCCTTGAGGTGGATTCGTCCCACCTTACCCCCAGGAGAAGTCAGCCTTTGCTGCAAGCAGTCCTGTAGCTCTCAGCTTCCAAGATGTCTGCAGTGACTTAGCCTCCTCCAGCTTTGGCCAGCCAGCCATGCCACCCTCTGCTTTGAGAGACTGTACCTTCCCTCTGGAACCGTAAGCTGAATAAACCTCCCTTTCTCCCTTAAGTTCTTTGACTTTGGATGCTTTCTCACAGCAATAGTTAAGAGTAACTGATACAGAAATTGATACCGGGTAGCGGGGGTATTGCTGTGAGATAAGAATAGCTGGTACCACAAAGTGAAGTTGTTTGTGAAGCTGAGAAAAGTTGGTACCCAGAAGCATGGCCAATGCTGCGATGTGGTTAGTGTGCCTTTGGAACTTTGTTGGGAGAAATGTGGAGAACTTTGGGATTTTGTGCTGGGAAAGTCTTTGCATCTTGGCAGTTGGGCCAAAGGTGCTTTTCTTATGAGAGCTCAGAGGAGAGCAATGCTATGAGAGACGCAGACAGTGGAAGCCCAGCTTGTGATGGTCCAGAGGGGAACAGAGACTGTATTTGCAACTGGACAAGTGACACATGGAGCCATATGTTGGCTGAGAGTTTAGTGAAGTTTTGCCCTCCTCCTGAAAGTTTGCCTGAAATTAAGCTGGAGTGCTTGGCGGAGGAAATTTCAAAGCAATGTAGTCTTGACAATGTGATATGGCTACTTTTTAGTTGTCTTCAGAGTTATGAAAAAGAGCAAAGAATCAGGCAGAAAGAAGCAAAAACTGTAAGATCCAATGATGAAAAATACAATGGCAAACTTAAAGAGTTGAACCAGGAAGAAGCAGAGAACAAAATGGCTGTTGAAGAGATTAGCTCCATTTGTAAATCAAAGCCTGCTCTTAATTTGAAGTTGAGGCCCTAGCTTGAGGGCAAGATCCTCAGGGAAGGCTCCCACTCATAAGAATGCAAATCCTTTCAGAAGACTGGAGCTAAAGGGTGGAGTTCCAAAGCAAGAGTTGGTTTCTCTTACCAAGCAACTGCCCAGAGTGAAAGAGATGGTCAACATAGAGAAGCAGAATCAGCTGTGATTCAAGGGAGCCAGTCTTGGCAAAGTCGTCCACGTGGTTCTGGTTTTAGAGGCATCAGTGATGCAAGAGGGAGGAGATCAAGGAGTCCTCCTCCAAGATTTCAAAAATTGGCAGAATCCAGGCATCATGAGGCAAAAAGCCTGCAGTTTAGAGGCCCAAGAAGGGCAGTTTGTGCTGTGGAGTTAAAGCCTGGTTTGCCATTGAGAAGTAAAGATGTTAGAGATTCCAGACACAATGTGGGACACCTGCCAAGGAGAGCTGCATACTCTGGGAAGAGTCAGCTCAAGAGACCAACAATGTATTCTATGGGCAACTGCATTGGAGGGGTGGAACCAAGGTCCTTTGGAACTGAGCCGATTTCAACAAGAGGCTCACCTGTTGGACTTGGAGCTACAAGATTTGGAGTTTGTTCTGTTGGTTTTAGGTCTTGTTATGGACTGATCTTTCCTGGATATGCCCCCATTCCTTCCTTTTGGAATGGGAATGTGTATTCTGTGCCATTGTATGTTAGAAGTATGTAACTTGTATTTTGATCTTACAGGAGGCTTTGGACTTTGGACTTTTGGACTGTTGGGACTTGTAGTCTATGAAGACTTTTAAAGTTGGACTAAGTATGGTTTGCATAATGAGATGGCAATGAGTCTGTGGGGGCCAGTCATGGTTTGAAATGTGTCCCCCACAGTCTCATGTGTTTGGCAAGGTCATGTCACCTTAAGAAGTGGAGCCTTGCTAGAGGAAGGCAGTCACAAGGGGTGGGCCTTGAGGTGGATTCGTCCTACCCTACCTCCAGGATAAGTCAGCCTTTGCTGCAAGTAGTCCTGCAGCTCTCAGCTTCCAAGATGTCTGCAGTGACTTAGCCTCCTCCAGCTTTGGCCAGCCAGCCATGCCACCTCTGCTTTGAGAGACTGTACCTTCCCTCTGGAACCGTAAGCTGAATAAACCTCCCTTTCTCCCTTAAGTTCTTTGACTTTGGATGCTCTCTCACAGCAATAGTTAAGAGTAACTGATACAGTGTGTATCGCCATTCTTTTTCTTGTCTTCTTAAATTCCACTCACCAAAAGACTTAGCAGAAAATTATACATAACACTGATGTATAGAATAATAAGGTTAACGGCTGACCCAACAAAGTCCCAAAGTAGAAACAAAAGAGCAAGGGGGAGGGCGTGGCAAGGTGCTTGAGTATGGAAGGCTGGGAGTGGGCAAACATCAGGACACATAGTGGTGGGAGAAGGGTATAGTTAAGCTAGGAAAAGCGGGGCAAAGAAGAATGCTCATTTGGTTTTGGAAAGTAGAGACTGACAGGAAAATAATCACTAATACAGTTTTGCACTGCAGTTGTGTCTACTTCCATGAGATCTGCATAAGATTTGGCCTATCGCGGTTTCGTTATGGAAGAGAAAAGATCTCAAGAGGCTCTACCCTTCCCTGAGTGAGTGCTGAGGGCTTAATGCCGGATGGCGGGGAGGAAGCGCTGCTTCCCCTCATACATCCTTCCCTGATATATGATCCATATTCCAGCAAATGCCTAGGCACATACCATCAAAAGCAATACGAATAAAACTTAGAGGGTCACACACACAAAAAGATATCAAAGTAGGAGGGAGACTGACAGGGATGATGGTTAGTGGCAGTAAAAAAAATCAGAAATGGGGTTGGGTAATAAGGTATGAAAATAACATAAATGTATTCACGTATTAAACTCTGAAAGAACAAATTAAATTTAACGAAAAGTAACTTAGAAACAATCTGTGAGACTTCCAGGAGAGAGGAAAGTAGAGTCAGAGTCCAACTTAGAACTTAATTGGGACAACTATTAAAGGTCTCTCAGAGGCCAAAGAAGGTGATATCTTCAGAGAATCTTTCTTGAAAATGCGCTTTTTCTGATCAGAGCAAATTTCCCTTTTTTAAAAAAAAATATGCTCAGAGAAAGAATTAGATAAATTGCCCTTGAAATTTCTCCATTCTCACTTGGTAAGAAATAAATCACCCGACTCCATGATAAAAGGATTATGAATTCAGAGTCTCATTTCCTCAACCATGGGAAGAACTATAATTACAGCACCCATATTTTCTGAGCCAAACATCAGGGATTCAGGTCTGACAAGTACACGTGTACTTGTAAAGACAATAGTACAAGTTATCCTAAATGGAAAATGACCTACGAGAGCCACAGCAATCAGTAGCGATGGTGACATAGAAATAAATTGGTTTCAAGGCATTTTTCATGATGTCACTGGTGCAACACATTTTTGTCAAGGTTGGAATTGTAAAATTGTTGCTGAAGTGATTTCCTTATATGCCCAGCCATGACATTCAGCAGGCACCAACTCTAAAGAACTTAATTCAATTGAGTCAAACTAACTACTTCTTTCATCTGAGTAAAAATGAGCAAACACAACAGAATATGTAATGCCCTAATTAGCATTTAAATATGGCCATAAAAACCTGTCAGTGTATTGTACGCAAAATTGCTTTTTTTCGTATTTGATCCACTTCAGGTAAATCTAATATTAAATTTTAAATGTGCATTAGGAGCAATAATGTTTGTGCATTTTATTCAACAAAAATTTTCACTGTTAGGTCTTTGTAGGTGAGTAGTGAGTGTCCCAGTTATTTAAGAATTAATGGATGGGGCTGCAAGATGGCTCAAGATGCCTCACAAGTAAAAAGACCTGAGTTCAGATTCCAGATCCCATGTTAAAATGTCAGGCAGAGATGCCCTAAAAGGCAGAGACTAAGAAACCCTAGAGCAAAGTAATGAGGTAGAGCAATCCCTTAGACCCTTGGACCGCAACAGGCACATACTCAAGTGACCTCTTCTACACACACACACACACACACACACACACACACACACACACACACAAGCATGCAGAAAAGAAGAATTAAGAGATGATTAGCTTTCAGAATGAGGGGCACATAGAAAAATGCAAGAGTTAGGATATCCTTGATGTTGGAGCAAATATCCTCTTCCTAAAACACAGCTTCAGTACTATTTGATTAAGATCTGTACAAATGACAACAATGTTGTAATCCCTTTTGCACAGAAACCACTTCCAAATATAATCTCATTCTGAGATGCTGGGGATAGATACTACAAACTGGGGTAAAATTTATCCTTGCAAAAGGTACAGGAAGGGGAGAGTGAATTGGAGAATAATAGGCTACAGACAGCAGTTCAAAACAATGGAAAGAGACAAGGAAGGTGGTATGGAAGGCATTTTGGAGATGATGGAGAGACATACAAACAGAAAAGGGAACTCCATGTGTCAGAGACTCTCTTGGAGAAAGTGGACAAGAAGGAGCCATTAGCAAGCTCTCTAGTAAGAGGATGACTTCGTGATTTTCTTCTCGTACTTCTGGCAAGTCAGTAAAACCCAATAACACAAAGCAAAGAAGCTTAAGTTCATAGAAAATAATTGATCATTAAATTGAACAGCATATGAATTTGTCAGAGATTCAAAAGGCTTATTTTCCAGTGGGACTCCTGCTTATTTACTCAGCAGTTCATTGCTGCCAGGAGTCTCATGGCAACTGTGGACTTGAAATGAAGAGCCTGTTTTGCTGATTAAAAGGATTTACAAGAAATCTGAATGTGCACGTCCGCCATTCTTCATAAGGCCCTAGAGATTCCCCAGAGGCTGCATGATGCTTCTACGTGCAGGAGGTTAATGAGGTGTGTCTCCTACCCACATCTGGAAAGGAACCTCCAAATCAGAAAAGAATGTGGTATTTGACACATCATTTTGTACCAAGATGGCTCATGCCAGCTCACCCCAAATCCTTCCAGAATGAGTGTGTGCTCTCTCCATCATGATTGTCCATTACTAAAACTGTCATCGGCCCTTGTGGACTTTACATTCATTATCTTAGTTAACTAGAAAATTATTCTCCAAAGATGTGCAATGGTTTTCATTGGCTTTATTTTATCCAGGCAAATTATGTTGTTTGGCATAAAAATCTGCCACAGGATATCATAAAATCTTTCCAATAAAAAGAATTCATCATTCTCAGTTGGTACAAAGTTCTTTTTTTCTCCTAAGAAGTTTTAATATTTAATTTCACTCAAGGTAAAAGGTTAAGTAAACATATGTTTCAGGGATAGGAAGAAGGCAGGAAAGGACCACTGGTGGTCTTATTATTACTTCCCCTCCATTGTCTTGAACTCACCTTGTTTGGCAATGGAAACTGTCAACTCCCCAAACAAGACACTCAAATAGCTTGCAGATGGAAAGTTGAGGTTATTAGTGTTAGATGTTAGGCATGTTAAACACAAAATGGCTTAAGCTTTCCCCTCCCTCTGTTATACATATTCAGACAAAGAACCTTTCACATTTCCCAGTCTACCTAGATAAGGCAGCTCCATCATCACAAAGACGGCTCCACAGCCCCCAGCCCGTCTGCCACTTCTCCACAGCCCCAGTCTACCTACAACTAAGATAATCGACATATTCGTCCAAGGATGTTCACTCACCCTGGGGTGAGCCCCCCTTCCCATCCCAGTACTTTTCTAACTGCATGCCCCTGGCCTATAGTCTCATTTCAGCCCACTTCTCTCCCAGCCACATGACCATGTCCAATAAGAGACTCCAAAAGATAGATTTTCTCTCTGTCTCTCTGCCTGCCTCTGTCTCTTACTGCCTTTCTGCCTCTCTGCTTCTCTGTCTGTTTCTTGAGAGAGCCATGTTGCTTGCCTATTTTGTCTTCCTACTTGCTTTTGACAATAAGACAATAAATCTCTTTTGTACATTATGTGCTGGTTTTGGTGTGACTTTGTATTTCCAATCATTCCAAGTGGGGGGCTTTCCCAAGCACCCCCACAATTAGACTCATTGCAGCAAGGAGAAAAGGCTGTCCCATTAGGAAGCTACAACATGAGCCAAAGTGGGAAACTAAGGAAAGGTATTTGCAGGGCTTGGGCTCTGGGACAGAAGACATTAGGGCAGGTCTTGTGAGCACAGAACCGATTAGGAGACAGCAGAGTTCAGATACAACTTCCAGTTCCTAGGCACAGCACTGGTCTGAAAATGAGTTTGAAGAGCAAGGTGTTATTGTTGATAAATAATTCAGTGGGTTTGCAGGCTTATCTTTCAGGTGCAAATATTTCTAGAAAAAGTAGTCAAGTTAGTTTTTCTTAGTCCTAGTATTGTTCAACACAGGGGTGAAGAATTACATTAGTTTATGTTCTCTCTGGCAGATAAGATCTTTAGTTGGTTAGGACCTTTTGGTGAAATTAGATAAAGAATGCAGTTTTATTGTTTTGAAATATTTAGTTTACATGGAGTAATCAAGCTACTTCAGTTACATGATTTGTCCAGAAAAGTATGCAAATAATTATAACTAAATATGTTCTGAATACCTTGAAAGACTGCTTATGAATGAATTTCTTAGGTATGTATGAACTTATACAATCTTATAGATGTGTAAAAAACATTCTTTTGGCTTAAGAATGTGTGTTATTTTATTTAAATTTATATGACATATGCTTTTATTATGGTGAGTGAGGACTAAACTAGAAAGATGAACATATAAAGATTACTTCTGCTGATGTGTCCTTTACCAAAAACAATAAATTTGCAGTTAGATGACGTAGAAATTGATGTGAATCATTAAGAAATTTGGTCATTGACAATCACAAATCACTCAACTCCTTCAAAATTAGTTGTGGTAACAATACAAATTTTTAGAAGAGCAACAATCCCAATAAGCTAGCTTTTCTGGTACTATAATTAAACTTTTTTGAGGGAGTATAACAGTTCTGACCAAAGCTTAACAACTTTTCATGGAGAAAATGCCCAGTTGCTCTTATCTACACATTATTATTGCCTTTAGCTAAAACTCTAAAAGAATTAAATTTTTTTAAAAAATTTAATTTGTTTCCTTGGGGTAGATAATTTATGAGCACGTATATTCAATGTTCATCATAGGAATTACCTGGTAACCTAAGTTAGTAAGTCTGTATTTCCTAATTATTTCGCTCTTCATAATTGCTATAAATTAACATTTTAAATGCAGAGATTGACTATTTTAAAATACATGTCAGATGATTAAATTTCTTCCAGGTGGTGCTTGGTTTACATCTGGCATAAAAGTACAGAGGCATCTGTTTTTGTAACAGATCTGTCTTCTCACCTGCAGCCCCTGTTAACCACCATCTGCTGACTACTTGGATATATAAGCAGGACACAGAGCTACTGAGATAGGAATTGTCCCTATGAAAAGCACTGCTGTGGACTAGAGAGATGACTCAAGGGTTAAGCCTCTGTCTGAAAAGCAGAAAGACCAGATCCTGCATTCCATGTAAAAACACCAGGTTGAAATGGTGGTGGCCTGCACTTATGACACTGAAGGGAGAGCCTAGGAAACTTCAGAGTAAAGCCAAGAAGATGTAGAGCAATTCATGACCTCCACAGGCACATATAGTACCCTCTGATACACACAGAAATACATACACACACTGACAACAAAAATAAATTAATCAATTAGTAGTAAAAAATAGAAAAGCCATGCCATTCAGTGGCAACCTAGGGTTCTTTCCACACAGTGGGAAAAGAACTAAAGTAACTTAATTACAGACTTGTGCTTTAAATCCAAAATTGTTCCATGTGATCATGCTTCTTAGATCTTCTCTATAGCTTGTTCCATATTCAAATCCATATTGAATATATGTGCTCATATAGTCACATGCACAGTCCAAACTTGTATAAGACATGAGAAGACAAGAAGAAAGACAGCTTTTAAAGGTTGGCAAGGGCTTTCTCTTTCTTCTTCTTTGATTAAAATGTACATGATGTGTCGACTCTTCAGGTTTCATTAATTTGTTCTCTATTGAATTTTTATTTTCCATGATACTGTTTTCAGTTTTCTATCTGCTACTGAATTCTAGTTTCATCCCATTATGGCCAGCCAATACATCGTATATGACACCCATCACTTTAAGCTATTAAGTCTTGTTTTGTGGATTAGTGTGTGTACGGTCTACATTGGAGAAAATCCCATGTGCTTTAAGATAAAGAGATATTCTGCTTGTTAGAAGACTGTTCTCCATATATATGTTGGGTTAGGTAGTAAACCTGAAACCTATAGTGGACTTTAATTCTGTTCTTTTTTACGGGTCTTGTTTCCCTAGAGCTTTTTTTGTTAGCTTGGCTTGTTTTTTGTTGGTGGTGTGTTATTTTGGTTTTCTTTTGTTTTAAGGTGACTTGTGACCATTTACTAAAAATTAGGCATTTAAAAATAAGCAGTTGCAGACTGGCTCTGCATGGCAAGCCCATCACTAATTTGTCTATCTTGTCTCAGACTAATTTGAGATCTGTGTCCTCCCTCTGCCTGGGCATGTGTTCTTTGTTCCAGTTCTCCCATATACAAGACTTCTTTTAAATGTTTTCCTAAGTCACTCCCCCAGATTGCTTCGTGAGGCTTCTATTTCTACTTATTCTCTGTTCACAGTCCCTTACCCCCAGAGGCTTGAGTCCCTTAATGTCCCCCTCAGTTTTTATACGCTTCAGTATAAAGTGTCTTCAAATACGATAGCCAAACAATCCCACTGATCTTGATACAAGTTGGGTGGGACAAGTACCAGTTCCCTTAGTCACCTCTGAGCCCAGACTGTTTCAAACTAACCCATCTGTCAGACAAACTGAAACTGTCAAGCTTTTCCCTAACTATGCCTCACTATACCATCAGGAACAAGAATGAGCAAAAAAAAAAAAAAAAAACTATTCTGTAACTGCTTTGAATGTGTCTTCTTTTTCATTGGTTTTTTTTCTTGTTTTGATTTCTATTTCTGTTCTTGTGTCATGGGTTCTCCTGCTATATTGTTGTTTGGTTTTTTCTTTGATCTTTGACTGGCTTTTGAATTACCATAAAGCCATTTTAGTCATTTATAATTACTTGGTGTTTACATGGAGGGACAGTGGCTGGAGCTTCTGACATTTTACTGATATCACTCTTTTAGTGATTTCTTCATACTTGTGAGAGAGTAGAAGTGGTATGACATTATAGTCAAATGCCAAGATATTACAAATGTAGTCCTCAACATTGCCATCAGAATTACTTGGGGTTTACTAGAAATGAAGATTCTTGGATCTAACCCAGACTAAATCAAACATTCCAGAAGAGGCCAGGGAAGTACGCTTTAACGAGTACATGGTGATCGTGATACATGCTAACATAAGAACTGCAGCCATTGGCCTTAGTTTCACGGAAATCCTTTAGGATGAGGGGGGATATGTAATGAGAATGAACAGAAAGAAAACCAAAAGCTGTTTTATTTCACTTTCAATGATTCAAACAAGGTGATTTCTTTTTTTTATTTTTTAATTATTTATTAATTGTGAGTGTATGCATGTATGTGCATGTGTGCATGTATGTGTATGTATGTATGTGTGTGTGTAGAACCACAGGTGAATTCGGAAACCACCATGGACCATCTCCACCTCCTCCTTGTTTACTCTGCCCTGGGATTCACAGGCTCCGCCCCACCAGGACCAGAAACACAGGCCGCCCCTGCTTCTGCCCGGCTTCTATACGTGGGGTCTAGGATCCAAACTTAGGACCTTCCACCTGAAAGGCAGGGGCTTAACCCTTGATCCACCTCTCCAGCCCCAAACAAGGTGATTTCAATGAACCTGTGACTTACAAGTATTTCAACTGACTGGTGCCTTTATTCTGTCTTGCCAAGTCACCAGATTTCTACAGCTGGGAAGCTATTGTCATAGATGATACCAGCCTTGGCTGTTTGACAGTGGCAGATTGACTTAGAAGCAGGCTTGTCTTCCTTCAGGCCAAGTACCTACCTTTAACCAGCCAAGGGACAGTACTCAGAGGCAGGGACCTCACTTGGGACTCCCATGGTCTGTAATTCAGAGTTGTGATCTGGTGCTGTTTTTCATATATCTGGCCTTGAACAAAGAGTTCAGACAAGTCCAGAGTCATTCTTCTCAAAAAACAAATCATATTTTTCAACATCCATGAGCAAAATTTCATTCTCCCTCATGGAAACTTCCCCTGATCCTGCAGTACAACCTGCTCTTGTGGTCACATAACCTGCTGAGCTCTTTGCCCATCCCTGCAGCCCTGGTTCTCATGTGCACGTGTCTCCAGCCCTGTAGATGCACTCCTCCTCACACTTCCGTGTGCCCTCTGCACATTAGCATGCCCCTCTGCTTACGTATGCATCCCCTGCTCTTCTGGTGTGTCCCCTCCTTTGCAGACATATCTCATGTAGATGCAAGGCCTGCTCTGCAGTCATGGCTCCTCCTCCACAGCTGAGTTCCCTCTTTATGTTCCTAACTTATATGTTGACCTAGAAGTCCCATTGTCCCAGGCCTACAATTTCACATGGTCCCGTGAGTTTATATTTTCTGTTATCTTAATGAAATCCCTGAAGCAAAGTACTCTTATGAAGTAAAAAGTTTTATTTAGCTCAAGGGCATAACATTAGTTTGGCTTGTAAGAGTATCTCTTGGCAGTTGGTGACACAATGGTAGAATCATGTGTGTGAGAGGTTATATGGTAAAACAGGAAAAGAAGCAAAACTTGTATCCCACAATAATAATAAAATAAATAAACATTTAAGCACTTAGTCCTAGGCAGGACATCCAACACTCTCCCCCCTCAATGATTAGGGAGCACCACAGCTTTAAGCAGAGAACCATGATCGCACAAGATGCCAAGAATAATTGAAGTCTGAGAATTTCAGTCTTCAACATGGCAGATTCTTTACTCTCCAAAGGCTCAGGGATATCTGTGGAAGAAGTAGGGGGACAATGTAAGATCCAGAAGGATTGTGAAATGCCATCCTCCAAAAATGACAGTCATGGCAATCACAAAGCCACAACAAAGACGGTTAATGAGACTAACCCTACAGTTGACTTACCTGAAAATGATCAGCTATGAAAAAAGGAGAAACTCATGGGACCCTATAAGGATAGATGAACAGTGAACAACTAATAGATTTGACAGGGTCAATAAATATCTCTAGTAGTTGGGGCCTGGAGAGATGGCTCAGGGGTTGTGACTCTGTCTCACAAGCAGAAGGCTCTGAGTTCAGATCCCAGGTCCCACATTAAAACAAAACAAAACAAAAAAAAAAACAAATAAATATCTCTAGTAGTATACATATGGCAGATCCAAAAGAAGATCCCAACCCCAGAATCACACAGGGGATCTTGGTTGAACCCAATATACACAAAACAAAGCAAAAAGTCCTGATTATAGATGGAAACTTAAAGTATGGGAGAGGGAAGAAGACTGAGGCGAGCAGAAGAGAAAGCAAATGTAAGGTTTTTGCATGCATGCATGCTAATGCCGAAGAGCAAATTCATCAATAAGTGAAAGTGGAAAAAGTTACCAATTGACAATAAAAACTACTTTAATTCTCCCCAAGAGCATCCCCACAAGGATCTAGTGACCTCCCACTAACCACATTTTATATCTCCAAAAAGAGACGTTAACTTCTAGCATGAGAGTCCTTGACAACCATATGCAAATCACAGCAGTGTGCTCAAATTTCATGACAGCTATGTCACATTTGAGTCTCACTACAAAGTCCACGCTTGTTGAGGATACATGCGTCTTATGTATCCTCATTTAAATATGCTCTGCCATCTTCCGCATAAAGGGAAACACTTACCTATATCACTAGTATATCCTTTTATAAATCATTTAGACAACATTATTAGGTGTTTCCTAAAGAAGACAAAGATATCTATCACAAATTATTTCTAGAACATATTTACATAATTGAACAGGTTAGGATTCTTTTACTTTCTCTTAGACTATCTAACAACCTTTCATGAGATGTCAGAAAGGTAAGAATATCATCATTTTTGACATTTTATTCTGAGCATAAAAATTTCTTTCTTTACCTTCCCCAAAGCAGTCTCACAACAACAGGTAGAAGAAATTACATAATTATTTTTGGTAGTGTGAGTTTTAGTGGTGAAGGAGCAAGCTGAAGGTAACAGGGGGTTGAAGCCTTTTACCTGTGATGACTGCCTTCAGAAAATGAAAAACAAGATGCAGATACCAAGTGAATCCTGTCTGTGGGATAAAACAATTCTGAAGTAAATTCTATCCTGTTTCTCAAAGTCCCAGGGGCCATATTTGTAACTAGACTTCTGTCTCCTTCTTTACTTCACACCAATGTCTCTTGATCTTAGCACAAGAGTAAAACTTCCCCAGCCAGATCTCCTCCTCCTAGAAACAGAATCTGTTTCTAGAGAAAATAACATGAAATAAAATGTTCCCATTCATTTCTCTTTGTGATCATACCATGTGGTAGGAAACAGAAATACCCAGCACAAGGAACCATACAAGTGTACATCCACACTTCATTGCAGTTCTGTTCACAGTAGCAAGGAAATTGCATCAGCCCACATGTCCATCAAGGAATGATTGAGTAATGAAAAATGTGGTACAAACATACAATTGACTACTATTTAGGAGATCAAAGAGTACTATGACAAGCACATAACTTATTGTCTACAAGGATGAAATGAGGCTACTAGTGCTGAGTAATTCTAAAAGTCTGACAAGATGGATACAAAAGCTAGGTATTCTGTCCCTTCAGTGCTTGTGCAGAGTCTCATCCCTTAGATTACACAAAATGCAACTGCAATTGTTGAAGAAATCAAGGTTACCCAGGTCATTGATTACAAAGTAGACCAACACCATACCAACATTTTTTCAAAAATAATGAAAATCTCTTAAGTAAAAGAGGTCACTTTAAGAATTATCTGGATTGAAGGCAAAACAATTGGTTTGCCCAATTCTTAAAGGGCAGAAAAAGAAATGGGCTTCCAAGTAAGAATCCGGGTGATACATAAAGAGTTCCTCTGTTGCCATGATTGGCAGGGGCTCCCTTCAACTATATATCAGTCAAGATGGAGAATCCCGTTCAGGGAGGAAGAGCCTGTCCAATTCTGGGGTGTCATGATGTAGGGAGCCTCCTGCATGGTTGAAATCCCTCATCAAGGTCAATGAGATGCAATTACAATGCATGAGCTCTTCAGCAACCTCCACATTCATGCCCTTGGCTAATTGAACTCACCCAGATGTTTTCTTTTCTACTCAGTGAAATGATAATATTATTGGAGGTTAATAGTTAAGAGTTTATCTAAATTAGGTGTCCATAAAGTTCTTAATTTAGTCATTGAATGCTTAATGGAGATTAAATTGGACCTGGAGACACTATATTTCGATCTTGCCGGGACTTATTAATACTGAGCACAAAGCTCTGAGGACTAGGTCACTAAGAAGTTTCATCCTTTCACATAATACCTTGAAGCATCTGCTAATAAGGACCTAACCCCATGGGATTTACGTAAACCCTTATGTGTGCATTCTCAGGTTTCTCTCTTGGATTTCTCTTGGTGAAAGGCTCTGATTTCTATCACAGGAATCTTTTTGATAAGACTCCTTGATCTGCTAGGTTAGAGGATCATAGAAGGAGTTAGATGAAAGGCAATGGAGACCACAGGAGATATTTGAGATAGAAATGGGAAAAATAAGGAGCATTAAGTATGAGACTTTTTAACAACTTTTTCTTCAAGAATAAATTAATCTGGCATATACACAACAGAGGAGGGAACTTGCATAATACAGCTTGACAAAGGACAGGTCAGTGGAATGTGAAAGAGGCATGGGGCCCCAAGAATGAAAGCACAAGAAGTGAAAGGTCAGTGAAAGAAGTGAGTGTGGCAGTAACGTAGGAAAGCAATATAATAAAATGTGATAAGTGATATAATGACAGTGTGTGCAGAGAGCTGTCCTTGGAGATATAGAAAGAGGAGGTCACTTCAGGTGAGATACACTTTATCTCATTTGGATTGAAGGAAAGCAGACTCAAAGATATCAATAGCCAAAACCGTCCATCCTTGAATGCCAGTGTAAGGACACACATGTATATCCTAATACATATTCAAAGTCTGTTTCTCGCAGCATCTACTTTTCCATTACTGGGAGAGACAGTGAGTGTGTCATGGGATGCGTACATGAGGAAATTCATAGTGTAGGAAGGGTCTGGAGACCTTCATGATTATAGTAAGGGAGGGGTGGCTAAGAGAGGCATGGAAGAGGACTTCTAGATGGTCAGAAATTAAAGGGAGGCAGGAACTTTGACTCCATTTTTCTTTTAATCATACTTTTCAAATATTCTTTTTTTATGACTTGTCTATTCTTCCCATGGGCCCAAGTATGTGAAATAAGACAAGTTTCATGCCTTTCTGGGATGCAATTTACTTGTGAATGGGCATCCTTCTTTGACTTCCCTGTTTGTTTTTTGTATTGTTTTTCTGTCTGCTGTTCTTTTGCTTTTGCAATGAAGCATGAAGTTTCCCCAGGAGACTAATAATAACTCCCGTGGAGCCCAGCGTGCCATAAAGTTCACCTGGAAAGGAAGTCTAACTAATAAGAATAAACAGGACCTGCACTGTCTCATGATAGTTTAGGTCATTTGGCAGATTCAATTATTTTCTTTTAATTTGCTGAGCTCCAAGAATGATATATACATACAGTCCAAAGTCCAATGGTAAACCAAATGGCACAGTTCTTACCGTCTATGATCAGACTAACTGCCCTGATGCAAAAAAAAAAAAAAAAATACATGTATCATCAGTTAGAAATGAGAATTGGACCTCTAAAAACTGTAAGTCCCTCTGATACAAATACTAGTGTATCTTTCCTTTTTTAAACATTTTTTATTATTATTTCTGCTCATACAAACTTAATAGGTACACCTGTTCCCTCCCTCCCTCCTCCTCTCCCCTCACCCCTCCCTTCCCATCCCCCTGTGCCTCCCACACCAATTCCCAGAGAGTCCTTTAATGTGCATCCCTGACTCTCCTCTGGGCCCTCCTCTCCGATGACGTACAAGGACCCAGTGGCATTTCCCTGAACCCTTTCCCATGTTCCCCTTAAGCATAGGAACACTACTGTGGCTGCCAATCCCTTGCCTCTAAGGATCTTGGTGCCTTTAGCCGATGCTAGACTTTGTGAGGTCAATAGTATGTTGGACATTGCGCAGGGCATGCAAAGTCCAATTATGATTGCTTCGGCCCTAAATTGTGGGGAGTATCTTGCAAATCATTGCTCCTCCCATCCTTTTGCTCTTACACTCTTACTGCCCCCTCTTCCACAAATTTCCCTGAGCTTCAGGATAGGGAGAGATTAGTCTGGCCTAGTTCTAGGTGGTTGATATAGAGTCTCTGAAGTTCTGGATTGTGGTTTGTTGATTTTCTTTTGCAGTTTTGCTGCTCCTGCAATGCCCTTCACTCCATCCTGCTGGGCACTGTATGTCACCCCCTGGCCAGAGACAGAAAGCTGTTAAACTGGAGTCTTATTATAAGAGCACATTCAAGCGTAGATGTAATAAAAGTAGGAAACCTCAGTGAGGGAGGTGTCAATCACCCATTTGCAAAATGGTTACTTTTTATCTGCCAGACTATATGCCCTCCCCTTCTGGTGAGATCATACCCCCTTAGTTGTAAATGACCAGGAACGAACTTCTGTGAACTTAACCAGGTGTTACATTACTTACTTGCAGTCCTTGATGGAGGCCTATTTTCTCTACTGTAACATGGTCACTTCTCTCCTTGCTTCTGGTGTGGCCCTCCAACCCCATCCCTCCTGTTCATAATCCTTGCAATTACTGTAGGTAATACATAGATTTACCTATGAGTGTCTCAAGGTGGGCTGGGTGGGTTTGGTATTAGGAGCCACATATTAGGGAGTACATACGGCACTTAATTTTCTGGGTTTGGGATACTTCACTTAACATAATTGTTTCTAATGACATCCATTTCCTGGCAAATTCCATTAATTCATCATTTTTGATGGCTGAGTAGTACTCCATTGTATAGATGTACCACTTTTTCCTTATCCACTCATCAACTGTTGGACATTTGGGTTGATTCCATGACTTTGCTATTGTAAACAGTGCTTCTATGAACATGGTCGTGCTTGTGCTATCGAGGCGAACCTCTGCTGTACGGTGGGTTATTCCCAAAAGTGGAATAGCAGGCTTTCTTTTTTTTAACATTTTTTATTATCTCCGCTCATACAAACTTAATGGGTACACCAGTTCCCTCCCTGCCTCCTCCTTCCCCCACCCCTCTTGTCACTCTCCCCTCACCCCTCCCTCCCCACCCCCCAGTGCCTCCCCTCCCCCAATCCCCAGAGAATCCTTTAATGTGCATGCCAGACTGTCCTCTGGGTCCTCCTCTCCGATAACATACAAGAACCCAGCGGCATTTCCCTGAACCCTTTCCTGTGTTCCCCTTAAGCATAGGAACACATTTTGGCTGTCAATCCCTGCCTACAAGGATCTTGGTGCTTTTAGCAAATGCTAGACTTTGTGGGGACAATAGTGTGTTGGACATTGCGCAGGGCATGTAAAGTCCAATTATGATTGCTTCGGCCCTAACTTGTACGGAGTATCTTGCATATCATTCTGACTGTCAGTTTTGGACAATCATTTAGGCTGGGGCCAGTTTGTAGATATGCTAACTCTATGTTTGAATATTTGATTATTTTTAATCTATTGGGAAAGAGATATTTTTCTGAATTTCTTTCTCAGCAAATTCATTATTGGCATAAATAATACTGATAATTATCTATCTTTAGTCCACTGGTTTTTACATGCTAACTTTTGTGTATTCTGACTTCAATGACAGTACCAGATCTAAGAGTTTTCTGGTGGAGAATTTAAGATCTCTTCAAAGCATGTTATCTACAAATGGGGATAATCTGATTTTTCCTTCCTGATTGCCAGACTTTCTGTATATTTCTTTTGTCTTATCATCTTAGTTGAGACTTGAGTACTATGTTGAATAAGAGTGGGTACCTTGGTATCATCATTTCAGATTTTAGAGGGAATCTCAGAATTTCCCCTTTTAGTGTACTGCTATCTATAGATTTTTAAATAGGTAGCCTTTACTGTGTTGAGATACATTTCTTCTATTGTTAGTTTCTCTAGGAAAGCTGTTCTTATTTTGAATATAGTCAAATTCATCAAGCTTTTTTTTCAAGATTTTTGAAGTTTGTTTCTTTTTTAAAACATCATAGAGTTTGGAAAATGGCCTTGTGAGTAAGGGCACATGCATCCAAATCTGGTGACCTGATTTTGATTCCCAAAATCCATATGGTAGAGAAAGAAAAGCAAGTCTGTCTTGTTACAATTTTCTTCTTCCCCCACCCCCAGCCCAAGAATTACATGTGCTTTGCTCCTGTTTCAATAGAAGAGTGTGCCAGCCCAGTCAGATCATCCCTCACTTTTTCAATTGCTTTCCTCACTAGCATTATACCAAGTGCTATGTTTAAGAAGGATGAAACAAAACACTTGAATGTTGCACAGGAAAAAATAGTAAATTTCATAGTTAAAAAAAGAATCAGAAGAGAAAAAGTGTAAAGTGTCAGAACACTCATTACTAATAATACAAAGAATGATTGAGAAAGTAAAATTATAAAAAGTCTACCTACCAAGTATTAAGTGGACAAGCTCATATGCAATCTCTGTTACCTTAAAATGCCACAACTAGGTTGGGAAGATTGCTAAACAGTTAAAGCCTTTGCCTCACAGCAAAGACCGGAGTTCAATTCCCAGATCCACACAAAAACATCGAAAATGTGCAGCACGCTCATTTCTCCCTGGAAGGTGGAGCCTGAAAAACCCCACAGCAAAGCAGAAAGGAAGTAGAGCAATGTGAGATGATTCCTAATATTATACTTGGACCTTCACAGGCCCAGACACACCACACACACACACACACACACACACACACACACACACACACACACACACTCATTCATGCCAAAAAAAAAAGACACAGGTGTGTTCTCTGGAGTTCTGTGTTTCTGTCTGATTTTGACATTGTCCTGTTAACATTACAATGGTGATCTCTCTCCTTCCTCAAACCCAACGTCAACTTCACTGTTGCTTGATGTGAGCCAAGTGAGAAGATTATTTTATCCTCACATCTTTTGCAGAGAGAGGGAAAGAAAACTGAAACCCATAAAAGTGAAATGATTTCTCCAGGAGAACTCCGAATATTTGCAGAGCTACAAGCAACTTGTAGAACTATGATACTGCAGGTCCATCTTTACTATTCTAATGTACTTTATTCAGCACTTAAAGTAGCATCCAAGTGACCTCCTCATCCAAATGTCCCTAATTTAATCCCCACCACTATAATGCTTTGGGTAAATCTGGCATATAAAATTATAATTAAACTCTTAGCTACTGGCTGTAATTAACTAAGAGGTTCCATTCATGTTTTTCAATTAAATGATTAAACAATCAATTTTCAAATATTTCCCTAATGAAGTCATGAGCTTCAAGAAACCGAGTGCTATAATTAAATTGAGAACAAAACCCAAACATTTGACAGCCCTATTGGTTGAAACCTTCTTAGAGAGACAACTCTCACTTGATACATGTCAAGTAGTTTCAAGAGTACTTGAAAAAAATAAGTTTTAAAAAGTTTGGATGAGTACATAGGAAGCAATATTTCTTTTATTTATTTGAGAGAAAGAGAAAAAGAAAGGGCAGGGGAGAAGATACATGCATGCCATACCATGTCATGGCATAGGTGGAAATTACAGGGCAATTCTTTGAAAGTCAATTTCCTCCTTTTACCATGTGGGATTCTGGGATCACACTCAGGTTGCCAGGTTACGAGCAAGTACTTTACCCACTGAGCTCCCTTACCAGCCCCAACAAACAATGTTTGTTTATCAACATCTTGTTTATCCAACATAAATCAAACACTACAGTAGATGAGTTCACATGTACTAAAATCTTCATCTCATGAGAACATTATAAGAAAATAAAACTATCTTTTTTAAATTAAATAAATGCATCCTAAGAGGGAGTTCCGGTAAGTTTCCCTAAACAACATAGGTATCACTCAGAAGGGCAGAGCATGAATTCGGGTCCGCTGACCTGGATTCCTCTCCACACCAGGTGGCTCACTGCCTCTTTTCACTGTAGTACCTTCACTACAGGCTTTCAAGGTCAGTGTCCCAGGTGTACATGTTTGGTCATCGTGTGCCATTGAGAATAACAAGAAAACCTTTTGCTCACTTGAAGAGCATGATACAATCACCCCCCATGTCATATAGTGGCAAATATTAAACAAATCAATATGCATAATGAAGATGGACCAATATTGCAGTTACACCACTATTAGCATCTGTGAGACTCTTTGGGAAGTTCACAATGCTTTTCCTGTTCTCATCATATTCATCTGAGGTAAGAATAATAACAATGTTTACATCCCAAAAATGGAGCCAATAAGTCCCAGGGGACTAAAAAAAAAATTTCCAAGAGAATTTTGTCCTAAAAGTAGAGCAACAGAGACACAGTCTTGAGGTCTTACTCCATGACAGCACGAAGCATTAATTTGGTGATTTATATAGGTTCCTCATCACTCTGTTTGCAATTCTACAGCATAAAATCCCACTGAACAGCAGATGTCACAGTCATCCTAGTGCTCAGAAGGATAGGAGAGAACAACCATTACAAGATAGAACCTTACTAGAAGAAGCAAGGGTGTTTGCTATGTGATGAAAAAGAGAATACACAATGTCTCATTTAAGACCATTGTATCTGTCTCCTCCCCACATGGTTAATAATGTTTTCACCCATTTAATTTTTCCTCTAATATATCAAAAGATCCACTATAGAGTTTTGTATTTTTTTTCCTTTCATGTATGTGGGGGAGTGCGTGCATGTATGTGTGTTTGTATGTGGGTAGGTGCATGTATGGATATATGGATATACATGAATGTACTTAAATATGTATGCCTGGCAAAGGTTGATATTGGTAATCATCCTCTATCATTCTTCCACTTTATTGTTGTGAACTTAGGTCTCTAATTAAACCCAGAACATGCCAGTGAAGCTAGTCTGGTTAGCCAGCTTCCTCTGGGTAGTCCTAGGCACTATCAGCTAGGGCTAGAATTACAGGCAAGTCACCCTATCTGCCATTATTTATGTAGGATTTAAACATTTGAACTCAGGTTCTTTTGTATTGTAACAAAGGTTTTAACCACTGGGCCATTTCCCAGCTTCCCACTATAGAGTTCTATTAATTGTATTCTTTAACTTTCTCATCTAAAAAGTCGACTCCTATTTCTTTCCCCTTAACAAACTTTTTTTGTCAGACTAGTCGGCTTGTTGGCACATAAGCTTTTTCTTCAATCTAGCAGTTATAGTCCATCCTTCCTGTTCTCTGGTCAACACTGTCTAAATTAATGCCACTGAAACACGTTATCTTGTGCTATTGATAACTTTTCATTTCCTTGACTAAAGAATGAATTTTGTAATAGAATGAATCCATTCTAACACCTTCTAGAATGATTCTATTTACTAGTCAGTACAGGAAATGTAAATGATTTATTAATTGATGGAAGGAAGGAAAGAATGGATGGATGGATGGATGGATGGATGGATGGATGGATGGATGGATGGATGGAGAATAAATAGATGGGTGGGTGGGTAGATGGACAGGTGGATGATGCAGGGATGGAGGTGGGGAAAGAAAAGAAAGAGGGAGGGAAGAGATAGTTGATTGATGGTGGGAAGAAGGAAAGGATGGCAGATGATTGAGGACTGAAGGCTAGGTAGAATCTGCATTGCATCATCTTACCATTATGACATATTTTGTGCTTTCATATTTATTAAAACAGCATTTTCGCTGCTTTCATTTACATCATTGTACTAAATATAATTCACTGATTTTAAGTCTTGCTTATACCATATTTTTTCTTGTTTTTTATTATTAATTTTTTGTTTTTCTACTTTTACAAGCATATTGAGTACTCATTCCTGCTTTCTTCCATCCCCCCTCCCTTCCATCCCCTTCCTTCCCTTCATCAATCCTTCCCACTCCCTTCCATCTTTCAGCCTGTATGCGTCTTTTGACTCCAGGGTTAACTCTGGCTTGTCTGTTCTTGTGTTCAGGTCTCTGTGTTTGACTCTTTTCAGGCCACCCCCCTGTAAGGGCATTTCCCTTCACTCCTTCAGCTTTACACCCCAAGGTTTCCACTGTATGTTCTTATCTTTCTTAAGTTCCTAGGTAGTCTATGGGAGCATGTTTATACCTCATTTTTTTATCTTCCCCAAAGGAAGAAAGTCACTAATGAAAGTAACCCCCTCCATCTTCTCCCTGGTTCCTATGGGATGAACCATTTTGCCATGCTCTCCCCACTCTGATGATGCAAAAAATTCCAAAAAATGAACTAAAATATAACTTTTCTCTTTCAAAGTGTTTTACTCTAACATTTTATTGTGCTGAAAAAATTCTAACAAAGAAAAAGGTTTTGCAAAAGAAAAATGATTACAAAGAAGAGGAATGATAGAAGATTCAAGTTCAGAGTTAGTTTTTGCCTTTAATATAAAGCAAATCAAGTTCAATTTTTTTTTTCTTCCCTTCACCTCTTTCCAGTTTTCCCTGCCATTAAAGCATTTCAGTTTGTCTTCTGTGCTAATATTTCTCTCACTCTTCTTTTCCTCATTTTTTTCTCATTTATTCTGCTGTCTTCCATCTTGTTTCAGATCAGCTTGTTATATTTTTCCATTATTCTTGCTTTGTAGTTCACTGCTCGACTCATATGGCCATACCCATTATGTTTTCCTGCTCCATTTTATTTCTTCCTAAGTCAGAATTTTCTTTGTGTTCCTTTCAACTTTTGTAGGGAAAGGAATAAAACAATGTACTGAGCTAAAATTTTCTGTGTTGTGGGACTTCTACCAAATACAACCTAATATCTGAGTTCCTGTTGACCTTTGATTTTGTAAAGAGTGAGTGCCTTGCTTTCAGTGAGATAGCTACTGATCGTTTCAGTGTGTGGAATGTTTATTGCCAATAGTGAGAAAAGGGTTGATTCTGGAATAACCCACTACAGCAGCTATTTGATGAAAATGTTTGATTTTCTGCTTTTTGTTTATATTTTGTTTTTCAGCTTCAAGTACTGCATAGCTATCTGTATCTCTGGAACGAGCTAAATATCTAAAAAAGGAAGCATTAACACATGCTAACAGAGAGAAAAATTAAGCTTAAACCAAGTTTGAAATCAGCAGTGAATTCCCCAGGGTTTGGTGGGAGAGATTGGGGGGGTGGAATTGGAGTAGAATTTGGTAAAAATATATTGAGAAATCTTGTCTACCCACAAGAGAAACCCTAAATCTACTTTGATTGCCTCAAAAAAGAGAAAGAGGAGGGAGGAAAGAGAGAATCTAAATACTTAGTGATAATAAGAAAATACAGCTCAGAAAATCTGAATAATCCAGATTTTATACAATGAAAATTTCATTCCCTTAATAAACCCCTATGGAGGAAGGACTAGAGAGTTGGGTCAATGTGTGAAGTGTTTGCTATACAAGAAAGAAAGAAAGATGAAGAAAGAAAGAAAGATGAAGAAAGAAAGAAAGAAAGAAAGAAAGAAAGAAAGAAGAAAGAAAGAAGGAAGGAAGGAAGAAGGAAGGAAGGAAGGAAGGAAGAAGAAGCGGAAGAAGAAAAGAGCAGGACGAAATAAGAAGAAGAAGAAGAAGAAAGAAAGGAAGGAAAGAAGAAGAAGAAAAAAGAAAGAAAAAAGAAGAAAAGAAAGCAGAAAGACAGAAAGCGAACATACCAATAGATACACGGCACGCCACGCACTCCTCGACATACAATCAACACAGAGAGACAGAAAGAGCTGAGACCGCGCCAGTCATCGCCGTCCTAAAGCCTTACAGTCACCGTAAGTAATTAATCTTCCTCCGTCCTGAGGCCTTACTTCCGACGCATTACCCCGGTCCCTCTCAAGCTCTCACCCTCCCACTCCGCTACCTAACCAGCCCTCCCTCCCTCCCCACCTCCTACGCCCGCCACGCCTCCCCCATCCCACCCTCCACCCACCTCCCACCCACTCGCCGCATCCATCCCGCCCACCCTCCCTCCCCCAACCTACCGCCTCACTCCCTCCTCCTCCCTTCCAAAGCACTACAGGGGATCTACCTAATATTAACACTCTGGCCTCCCCACACACAAAAGTATGCACTCATCAATAGACACACACACACTCACACACACACACACACACCACACACACACGCACACACACACACACACAAAGTTAAACCTCTATGAGGCATTTAATTTTGTAGCTATAAGAAAATTATAGGAACATAATTTGTTTTCATAAATTTTTACATGAGTTAGTTAAAAATCAACCTGGAAATTATTTTCCATGTTTTGAATGGTTCTCAATATTAGTATTAGAACTTTATTACTTTTAAGTAGACTTGAAGCATAAACCAACTGAACACTTCTAATTTCCACAATAAAATAGGAGAATTCCAAATAATAGAACTAGTATGAGTTGCTTAATTTCTTTGAATTCAGTTCTCTTATGTGGGTGAAATACAAAGAATAATACACTGAAGTCAGTGTCCATTTAGAAAATTAAAAGAAACCATCTGTATAAAATACTTAGCATTAGAAATATCAACATTACACCAAATGTTTATATTCTTTTTGACTACTATGAGGCTGAGAGATTGTTGTGGGAAAAAAGTCTATCAGTATGTCTTGGGAATAAATAAAAATTATTCATTCTACCTCTTCAATAATCCTATGTGAATACACAATATGTACTACATAGGAAGAAATTAATACTGAGTTCATTTAGAGAGTATTTATGACAGCACAGAGTAATGACATCAGCTATTAATATGTCTTTAATTGAAAGGCTTTCCAAGTATAAGAACTATAGATAAACATTGAATTTTCTGTATGAACTTCTCTGAAAAGTTGCCTTTGCCCTGAAAGATCAACCCAAAATACTTCTTTCTTCAATATATTAGATAGCATATGTATGTCAAAGACAGTGGATGTGGAGAAGAAATATGAAAACAGTAGCCAGGAATATAGCCTTCCCAGTAAACAATTTTTCAAACAACTAGCTTAATGGATTAAAAAACCCCACAATTTTCCAGCAATGTCATTTTTCTCTCCTTTTTCCCTTGAAATAATGTAGCATATTCTTCTCAAACTGGATAATAAGAAGCAACTCTGGGGTGGGTGGGAAGAAAACAAAAGAAACCAGGCATCTATTGCACTGATACAAAACCTGCCATCTGGTCTACCTGACAGTTGTACTTGGGAAACTGATTCCACTTACATCACCAAGTGAGCTGAAAGCTAGCTGGCCTGCCATCGAGCCTGTAAAGAAAGTGTAATTGCGATATCTCTCTCTACTCTGCAAGATCCCTCCCTCTAGGCCTGGCAAAGGCTGGCATGAGATACGTGTGTGAGCTTTCATTTTTGGTTCTCTTGACGTCTCTGCTGCACATGAATCACTGAGAAATTCACCTGACTCCTTGTAGTTTGTGGTCTCCCAAGAACCACACCTCTCCAATTCCAACTAATCTTGAGGTACCCTGCTCATTTCTATCACATCATGGAAAATGTAAGCAAGAATTCCACACAGTTAATATCTGGTTCATGCCTGCTTTAGAATGATAGGAAAACAATACAGTGCAACCTCTAAGATATGTTAGAAATGGACTGGACTAAGAAAACCAAGAATTCAGGTTAAAAATAAAATCTATAGCTGGTGTCATTCATCGCTGTGACACTGAAATTGCTCCACAATTTGGCAAAGTGTTTTGGGGCTGTGGCTCCAGAAAGCAATTTCTGAAGATAGGGGCTACACATTTTAACTATGAAACCTCACCCCACCTCACAAAACAGAAAGGAAGTGATGGATGTCAGTCAAGCTGGAGAAAAAAAGTTGTAGATCAGAGATAAAATACTAGGCGAGATTAATACTATGGGGATTACAGTAGTAAACATCTGGACCAGAGTCATGTAGGTAGTGAAGAACAAGTTCAGTTAGAAATTCAATCTGTGTCTCTTCAGACTTGTTGTACTCAGTTCATCAGTAATGCAATTAAAATACAACATATTAGAATTTCACCATATTCTGTGCTAATAGTGCAAAGGTGTTCTTTCACTAGGAACCTGGCTTACCACCCTGGCATTCAACAGTCTACCCAACTCTGAAAGGAAGGAAAGGTAAATATAAGAAAAGAATAGATGGCAGGGACTGTGGATGTCTCAGTTCTCATGAGTCACATTGAAATCATGAAGGTTAAAGAACCCTAAGAAGATACAATATTAGATCTCATATTCTTAAAAATTGTATTAGACAGAACACTAGAACTGGCAAGAAGGCTCAGCAAGTAAAGAACTTGCCATGCAAGTATTTGGATCCCCAGAATCCATGTAAAATCTGGTGAACATGGAAGCCTACTTGTAGTTCCAGCACTGAGAAAGCAGAATAAGAGGATCCCAGTACAAGAAAGAATGTCGGACTAGCTGCAATTGGCAACTTCCAGGTTCAGTGGAAGACGCTAGCCTCAGTGAACAAGGTAGAGAGTGATAAAGGAAGACATCTGATATCAGCATTGGGACTCTGCATGCACAGACACCCATACACACATGAGCATGCATACACACATGCATGCACAGCACATCTATACATAAAAAAGAAAAGAAGATGGAATGTGTTTAGAATGAATAGGAGGTTTTCAGATCTAATTACAATCCAATTTTTTTTAAAGCTTGAATCTTTTTATTTGAAATTTCACATTGCTATGGTTTAAGTCATATTTTCTTTTTTTATTTTTTAATTTCCACTCATACGAACTTAACAATACACCAGTCCCCCCTCCCTCCAACTCCCTATCCCCCTGTGGCACCTCCATTCCCCCTCCCCTCCCCATCCCCCAGTGCCTCCCCCTCCCATCCCCGGAGCATCCTTTATTTTTTTTTAACATTTTTACCATTATTTCCGCTCATACAAACTTAGTAGGTACACCAGTTCCCTCTGTCCCTCCTCCTCCCCCTGACCTCCCTGCTACCCCTCCCCTCCCCCCCCCTCCCTCCCATCCCCCAGTGCCTCCCCCCCCCTAATTCCCGGAGAATCCTTTAATGTGCATGCCAGACTCTCCTTTGGGCCCTCCTCTCCGATGACGTACAAGGACCCAGTGACATTTCCCTGAACCCTTTCCTGTGTTCCCCTTAAGCATAGGAACACTACTATGGCTGTCAATCACTTGCCTCCAAGGATCTTGGTGCCTTTAGCAAATGTTAGACTTTGCGAGGTCAATAGTGTGTGGGACATTGCGTGGGGCATGCAAAGTCCAATTATGATTGCTTCGGCCCTAACTTGTGTGGAGTACTTGCATATCATTGCTCTCCTCCCATCCTTGTGCTCTTACAATCTTACCCCGCCCCCTCTTCTGCAAATTTCCTGAGCTTCAGGATGGAGAGATTGACTGGTCTAGTTCTAGGTGGTTGATATAGAGTCTCTGAAGTTCTGGATTATGGTTCGTTGATTTTCTTTTGCAGTTTTGCTGCTCCTGCAATGCCCTTCACTCCTTTGAATATACTCTTATAACAAGACTCTAGTTTAACAGCTTTTTATCTCTGGCCAGGGGGTGAAATACAATACCGCAGCATCCTTTAATGTCCATGCCAAACTCTCCTCTGGGTCCTCCTCTCCGAAGAGGTGTAAGGACCCAGTGGCATTTCCCTGAACCCTTTCCTGTGTTCCCGTTAAGCATAGGAACACTACTGAGGCTGTCAATCCCTTGCCTCCAAGGATCCTAATGCCTTTAGCAAATGCTAGACTTTGTGGGGTCAATAGTGTGTTGGACATTACACAGGGCATGTAAATTCCAAATATAATTGCTTCAGCCCTAACTTGTGTGGAGTATCTTGCATATCATTACTCTTCCCATCCTTGTGCTCTTATAATTTTACTGCCCCCTCTTCCACAAATTTCTCTGAGCTTCAGGATGGGGAGAGATTAGGCTGGCCAAGTTCCAGGTGGTTGATACAGAGTCTCTGATGTTCTGAATTATGGTTTGTTGATTTTTTTTTCAGTTTTGCTGCTCCTGCAATGCCCTTCACTCCATCCTGATGGGTATTGGATGTCACCCGCTGGCCAGAGATAAAAAGAAATTGTTAAATTAGAGTCTTGTTGTAAGAGTATATTCAAAGGTAGATGTAATAAAATTAGGAAACCACGGTGAGGAAGGGGTCAATCACCCATTTGCGAAATGGTTACTTTCTATCTGCCAGACTATATGCCCTCCCCTTCTGTTAAGATCATACCCCATCAGTTGCAAATGATCAGGAAGGAAAGTCTGTGAACTTAACCAGATGTCTCATTACTTACTTGCAGTCCTTGATGGTGGCCTATTTTCTCTAGTGTAACATGGTCCCCTCTCTCCTTGTTTCTGGTGTGGCCCGCCTACCCCATCCCTCCTGTTCATAATCCTTGCAATTATTGCAGGTATTACAGAGATTTATCCTTGAGTGTCTCTAGGTGGGCTGGGTGGATTTAGTACTAGGATCCACCTATTAGGGAGTACATACAGCACTTAATTTTCTGTGTCTGGGATACTTCACTCAATATAATGGTTTCTAATTCCATCCATTTCCTGGCAAATTCCATTAATTCATCATTTTTGATGGCTGAGTAGTACTCCATTGTATAGATATACCATGGTTTCCTTATCCACTCGTCAACTGTTGGACATTTGGGTTGATATCATGACTTTGCTATTGTAAACAGTGCTGCTATGAACATGGTCGTGCTTGTGCTATCGAGATGAATTTTTGCTGTATGGTGGGTTATTTCCAAAAGTGGAATAGCAGGGTCATGTGGCATTTCAATCTTTAATTTCTTTAAGAATCTCCAGATGGCTCTCCAGAGTGGCTATATGAGCCTGCATTCCTACCAGCAATGTAGGAGAGTTCTCCTCTCTCCACATCCTCTCCAGCATTTAATTACAATCCAATTTTACAACACTTATCTAATCCTTGATCCTGTATAAACTTTAAACTTCATGTGTTTGTGTCAGTTTTACCCACACATTTTTGCTTCTATTGCTATTAAAGATGGAAATGCCAGTTTTTCGCTAGGTACCTGAAATATTGTCCAAATTCTGCTCCTTCCCTTAAAGCCTATCAAAGGGCCTTTCCACCATAATGTTTTTCCCAACACTTGGACCCTCCTTATTCATGAATTTCTTTCTGCTACTCCTGTTTATTTCTCTGTTTTCCTTTCTTAAAGGCAAGAAATATTTGATATGTGAAGTTTAGATCATCCAGACATATAATTACTCAAAGGAAATTCTAAGCCTATGTCATTCATAAACCATTGCATGTATATCTGCCCATAAATGTCCTAGCAGGAATAGCTTCTAATGTATAGTTTTATACCATAAATATATATAAACCAATATATAAACCACACCTGTAGCTGAATAGATATATTGTATAAATAATGAACTCTAAAAGTTATATATGACCTTTGTGTTATTGTATCGTTAGTTATTTCTTCTGAATTGAAACATTTCCTTCTAGGAAGAAGAGGGAGACAGTTAAGACTTGGGAAGCTCAGAAAGTTACAAGACTCATGAGGCCTCTCCCCAGGGTTATACATGCAGTAAACAAATTAATGGGAAGCCGAGATTCTCTGAGATGCTTGCAAGATGTGCAAGAAGGGGCCAGAGATTCAACTTGCATGAGATATCACTCATGCTAGGGGGACAGTTTAATAATTCAGCTGCCATTACATCCTCCATCCTCACCCACAGTGAACTAAAGCTGGCTTGAATATAATCATTTCTTTGGTTGATTGTCACAGACACTGGGTGAACAAACATTTGTTCATGTATCCCTAAGAAAAATCACACTATGCTATGCATGTACATATATTCTTATGTACATAGAAATACCTAAAATATGCATAGGTATGTGAATTTAGCTCTCTGTATATGCACATGTATAAATGTGCATGAACTATTTTTGGCAGGGAGAGGGGGAGGGAAAAAGGGAGTGAAAGGAAGGGGAGAGGGAAGATTGAAATGGGAGATGATGGAAGAAGGGAGGGAGAGGAAGAAGATGAGGTGCCTATTGAGCTCATATGGTTAGGAAAAAAATTAAATGTGGGAGAAAAAAGGAAAATATTTCCTTATTTACATGTTTCACAAAAAGAATCACTAAAATGTATTTTATACATTTTTATAAGGAACATAAGAATTATGTTTCCAATGCCCTTCTTTCTACCCACTGAAAATACTTTTTAAATTTCTGAGAATCCCCTAGCATACCTAATGGCATACAGTAGATAGGTTCATTCAGGTGAACAGAATACATTGATTTCTGCAATTGTATTTATCCAAATATGAAACCACTACACTTTTCTAATTTTTTACCCAACCAGCATGAACACAGATATGGTTAGATTAATAGAAAATGCCAAAGAGTAAGAAATATAAGGATTCATGCATAATGTCTTTGTGAAGAATATTCTCCTTGAAAGAGGATACACTCAGTAATAAATCACGATGCTTCAGGGTTACAAGAAGTAGCTGAATTTTGTCACAGAAAATAAGGCCTTTTCATTTAAATGAAATCATTCATTTAGAGCACAAATGTAAAACCTGAAATGGCAGTTAAAGTGGCTTCTCCCCAAGGGAAATTTAGATGTATCTGTGTGCATTAACATATTTTAATGTTCTACTTCCTAAAAGCTTTGGAAGGTAAGAAAAAATAGAAAACAAGAATTATGTGTTCATGATGGAATTTTATTAAAGGTTTTTAAAGGTGTCTATAATTACTCTCACTGCTATTATGGGAATCATATTGTAGGAAAAGAAACCAACCCTAGCTTAACATCATATAGTATTGTGTGATATCCAGGTAGCTTTGAATGAAAAGTCAGGCATAATTACCTTTTCAGTAGTATACTTTACAAGCTTTTATGCATAAGAAATAAACATCATTAAACATCAGTAAAGGACTCTTTAAACATAAACGAATCTGAACTAACTATAGAAAGAATAAATTTTAAGACTGTTATCAAAGTATGTTTCTCTTATTACATATCTCTATATTGTAAAAATTTGGAAAACTAAAAGACAGTAGCTAAAACTAAAAGCAAGTAACTTCCATAGTTTCTATGTCTCTACAAACTAATATATCCTGCACATAGGTGTGTACACACATGCATGTGTGTGTGTGCGTGCACACACACACACACACACACACACACACACACACACAAACACTCAGACACCACATACCCACCTCCAAGAGTCTCCTGAGGGTCGCCTATATTAAAATATCTTCCTGACTTCTGTAGTTTGTAGATAAATTCATTCAAATCAGCTAACATTTATTTAGTTAACAAGATAAACATTATCAGGGAAAAAATGTAATGGGGTCATGCTCTACCAGAAGTGGTTTTATTGTAAAAGCTACATCCTCCTTTCTTCAAAATGATTTTCTTTTAAAAGAATTATTATACATCTTACTGAACTTCTCATGCAGGGTGGATAGAGTTGAAATTTTTTCCATCCCATGCCTTTATGATTTCTTCCTCCCACATTTCTGACTGAGAGTTGCCATGGAAAGGCAGACACCAACCCAGTGACAAGAGCCAAGATGAACATAAGCAGGACACAGTATGAAAATCTCAGCTGGGGACACTGGACAGGTTAGCTGAAACTGAAGTCTCACCTGTACAGGAGGACTGTAGCTCAGGAAGAAGACGATGTCCTGGTGCTGAGCATAACTTGTGCACACATGGAGGTTTAGAGTGAGATGAAGAAACAAAATAATTGATGTTCTTGCTTTTTATTTTAACCAGCATTCTCCACCGAAAATAACCACAGGGATCTGGGAGAGCTAAAGTCTCAAAAGCCTTTAGGACTCTCTATCTATCTATCTATCTATCTATCTATCTATCTATCTATCTATCTATCTATCTGTCTATCTATCTATCTATCTAGTGTGTGTATGCAAAACCACATATGTGAATATGCATATTATTACATGCATACTATTATATACACAAGCACAGCATCACACACACAGTATTTAGTACTCTGGTATTTTCAATCAAAATTTGCCTCTATTGCTTCTCCTCCCCAACTCTTGTCTTCATCACCTTAACCCCTCCTTGAACTCTTCAACCTACTCCTCACAGCCTCATTTATACTTTTATGTAGCTTGTGTCCTATTGATTCAAACACGTCTTTTCCTCTTTTATAGACTCCTTTCTAGTTTCATAACCTGTACACTCAATTCTTCCTACTTACATGCATATAGATGTTATAAGTTAGGATCTGTTGCATATGAAGCATATGAGGCATCAATCTGAATATTGTCTTAATCCAGCTAGATTCCTCACTGGTACCTACTGTCTCTCTGCTCTGAGTCTTTCTGTCCAGCACTATCCATTCATCCTAACCTGGTCATGGCACTGTTACTAACCAAGTCAGGCTGCAATGCTACCAGTTCTGTGTCACCAGCTCAGCCCTGGATTCTTTTGCTACCAGTTCTCAGTGTCACCAGCTCAGCCCTGGATTCTTTTGTTCTACTCAAAGTGAAATCACAAAGATGGAAATCAGCTAAGAAAGATGCGTGAATTCTGCATGTATTTTTTTCTTCAACATCCTGATAGTATGTGTCACTATCGTCTGCTCCTGGATGCTGAATCTATTTGAACTCCGCTTATAGGATCATTCATTATTGTCACCCAGTATCCTACCCATACAATACTCTGCAGGGAAAACCCTCTTGCAAGCTTTGCAGAAAGTAAGCAATGTACATCGGGCTATGTTAGGATGCATATGCTGTCTCATGAAGACAGAAGATATGTGATAGTTATCTAACCTTTCCTATTCTATCCCACCTTAGCTCAAGGATACGTTTTGTTGGAAACATCACTTGTCCTTAAAGCCACTGTTGGCAAAGTGTGCTCATTTTTGCTCTCAGAACTTTCCAGATGGATAAAAAAGTACACTACATTGTATTTTAATTTTCTGCATATCTGGTTATTTCCCCCACAAAGCTAGGGGCTGCCTCATTTGACAATTGCCAATGGAAAAAAGTTAAAAGTTGACAAGAACCACTTTCCACAAGATACATTAGCTTACAGAGACCAAAAAAAAATGTGAGAAGCCAGTCCTTACCAACTTTTGACAGAGTAATTGTATAACTGGTGAGAGTGGAGTACTGAAGCCCCAATGGGAAGTGGATCTGTGGGCTCCTCATTTAGGTCTGTCATGTTTTGCTTTGTATCTTTTTGATTCTTTCTTGTTTGATGCATGCATATTTAGGGTAGGTATGCTTTTCCAGCAGACTGATCCTCTCATTGTTACATAGTTTTCCTCTTAATCTCTAGGGATGCTTTTTTCTATGCACACTATTTTACTTGTTGCTAACAGATATTCTTGTTTTCTTCACATCTTTTTACTTTCATCCTACTTCTAACTTTGGAATAGACATAAGCTGCTTCTATATATTTTTTTAAAATCTATTATGTAATATCTGTCAATTCAGTTGGTAGGGCATTCATGCTGAAGGGATTTATTGATTTGTTGGACATGGACACTGTCTGTTATTATTTATTTTCTGTTTCCTCTGACTCTCATTCCATTTTTTCCTTTTAATTTACATTATAAATTACATACATACACCACAGACCATAGTGTGCTGGCATTAATGTTTCACAACAATGCATGAAGTATATATCTATAGAAGTATAGATCTAGCCTTTCTGTTTAAACATAATTATCTTAAATATTCTCTATGTTAAAACCACATGAGAAAGATAATCTAATATATGAAATATTTATCTGTATATTTCGATGTTCTTCCCATTTAGAATTCCTAAACCTTGCTCTGTTATTTACTTTATTTTATCTTACTTTACTTTTTACTTTACTTTTCTAAAGGGAGGAAGGGAGAGACAGGAAAGAAAAGGGAGAAGGAAAGAGAAAAAATAAGAAGAGAGGAAATAAAGCAGTATTACAGAGCAAAAAGACAAAGAGAAAAATATTTTACCTATTCTCTTTACCAAGACCCACAAATCATGGGTATTCAGGATCTCTACCCATTTAAACACCTGTAGTCTAGCCCAGCAATACGCAGAGCTAAAGTAATTTCATGTGGACAAATATATTAGAGAAAGCCAGGAAAATGAATGATATTGTAAAGCCCTAAGCTAACAGAGTATGTTGCTGATTGAAAGCTGTCTTCCTATGTGTGCCAGATGGGTGGGAACCTTTGCCCTGTATTCACACATGGCTCTCTGGAAGGAGGGCCTAAGTCTGAAATCTAATATCCACCAAGAATCTCTTTGCACAACTACATCTTGGGGAGCTAGAGTCTCCAGCTGCATATCAAAAAACTCTAACCTGAAGTTTCCATCTCTCTGGTTCACAAGCCATTGGATATGCTTTGGGTAATGAATGTTTTGTCCTGTGGCAGGTTAATGATATTTCATCAGCTAAAACAACACCAGAAGCACTGCTGTAGTTTATGATCATGATTTAATGCATCATTTTGATTATGAAATTTATGCAAACATAAAATCCACATGACCCTGAAAGCAGTTAACTGATTTTTAATTAAACTTTTCATATAATTATAGATTTACATTGTAAGATGTGTTATAGAACTGCCACATGTACCCCTTACTCGGGTACTCCAGTCATGATAGCATCTTATAAAACTATAGTACAATATCAGGATGTAGACATAAATACAAGGTACCCATCTTATTTAGGCTTTCCATTTTATTTGTTGTTATTATTGATGGTGGTGGTAGTGGTGGTGCAGGGAGATGTTAAGTTGCATCAAGTTTTTAACCAAAGGTATACGTTTGTATGGCCATCATCAATATCAAGATACAGGATAAACCATAAAGATCTCTTATATTGTTTTTACATAGCATATCTCATCCCTGTATTACCCATCTATAACTCCATGCAACAACAAATCTGTCTTCTGCTATATACTTGTATTTTAAAAGTCATGAAAGAGCAATCATCGACTTTTCAACATTTGGACTTCCTTTCCTTTTTCCATCCAAACTTCATGGAAATTTACCCAAACTACTGTGTATATAAGTAGATCATTCCTTTTCCTTGCTAAGGGCTATTCCATTGTGGATATGTACCAGTTTTGTCTAACCATCATTTACTAAGACACATCTGAAATGATAACAGTTTGAGGCTATTATCAATAAAGCTGTTGTGACATCCACGACTGATTTTGATGTGATCACAAATTTTACTTCCTCTTGTATTAATGTCCAAGACTGTAATTTCTGAGTCTTGCATTAATCACATGTTTTGAAATTACTAACCTCTTTTACTGAGTGGTTGTAACATTTTCAGTCCTATCAGCAGTGTTACATTCCTACCGGCAAAGTCTGCACTGGACATTGATGCAGTCACTGCTTTCCATTTCCTTAGATGCATCTAAGCTGTGGCTCTGTTTGAATCTGCATCCCAGGTGGCAATGTAATACATCTTCTCCAGCTCCCTTGTGAAAAAACAAAAACAAAAAAGCACCTTATTCACCACAGTGCTCTACAGAGCACAGTAAGTCTGGCTCCATCAAGGGGGATACATGACGATAGTCCTGTCTACTTCACACTCTCACTTTACTAAACATAATAAGCTATATACCTACTTTTTAGGATGAAAATTTGGACACATATTCCTTTCCTTCTGGGGTCTCTTCTTTGTTTCCCCTATGTTCTCTGAAGATGAGGGAATTGTACAGTTCAAAAAATCAAGTGATCTAATCTAAGGATTCCAGCATGTAAAAGATTTATCATCCTGTGGCGACGACCTTTTTGTTGTGCTACTTAGAGTCCTACCCCTGGCTACAGAGTCACAAACATCATCATTTTTTAAGCCACAGACCCTTTTATGTGCCAGACCGTGAGTCCACTCTCAGTGTACTGATTCATTTTGTCATTTTGGTTCAAAAATGCCATATAAACACAACCTCCTGACAAACTCAGTCCTGTTCAAAATGACCTATCCAAACAGAAGAAGGAAATTGTAAAAGGCTTTTAGGACATACCCCAGCATTTCTGAGAAATGCTGTTCCATGGAATTAACACACACCACCCAGTCGTTCTCTCACCTCCATCTTTTCAGAAACTCTGACAACTGAGTTATGGTTGGAAAGCAATAGCTTTTGACAGAAGTCAGGGTTTGCTGATCTATTTCAGCATGTGTGCTGCATGCCCATGATAGCTTTGTGGAGATTGACATACACCCAGTTTGGTCATGAAATTTGAGTTACAAACTAATGAAGGAGAAGAAGTCAGAGCAAAAAGGTAATCAAAGAGTTAGCTATCTTTCACTGCGTGTGACCTCTGACAAACTTTATGGAGAGAGCCTGATGGTTCTCTGAGAAATATAAGAGTGCTGAACACAGGGATTTCCACATTCTGGAAAGTGCCAAGGAAGACAAGTCATGCGATGAATGGACAAGATACACAAAGGAATCTCTTGGCTGGCAGCAGATTCAATCTAAGAAATTAGACACTTCGTGAATTGTTCAAAGATAATTCAATACAAATAGCATTTGTTGAACATCTATTATTGTATTCTAGGACAAAGAATTGGATCAGTTCTCTGAGAAGATGAAGGCTTATTCAGTGAGAGAAGAGCCTAAATAAATAAATACCACTGAACATAATGTGCTCTGAGAAACAGGTGGTGTGCAGAGTAGAGGGGCCATGGCTAGAGCACACCATCAGGAAAGCAAATGAAGCAGACAATGAAATCTCAATCTCTCTCTCCCTGCAAACCAAGACAAATGGCAGGAACATGCTGTGTTTCCTTGACCAAAAAAACTTAAAATACTAACAAGCAAGAGAGGCTCTATGCTTGTTGAATCCCGACCACTCTATTCTGTTGCTTCTCTACATTAATAAGGGGAAATACAAACATTAAGGCATAAGAAGGAATGAATGGCTTCACCACTCTGTTACCGTGATTAGCTTTTTCCATGTAGCTGTTAAATGCTTTTGGAGAGCTTACAGTAGAATTTCAGTTTAAAAAATATAATACAGTTGATGTTACTTTGAACAGCTGGTAGTTTCCTCCATTTGCTCCCAGGTGTACACGCTTTCAATTTATGGCTAGCCTTGTCTTCAAACGTCTCAGGGCAACCAAAATTCGACAAGATGACAGATCGTTCTCTCAATGGATACTGACAAACAAATTAGTTCAAAGATGCTTCTCATAGCAGACCAGATGTGTTGAGTTCCATCATATGGAACGAGCAATGAGAAGCTGTCCATGCCCCATCTGTGCCTTTTATTTTTTATTTATCTCCCTGTGTCTGTCTTTTCCCCCATTCATTTAATCCACCATCATAACAAAATGCCAAATTAACATGTGCATTTAGTGAGCAGATTTAAAAGGTTAGCCTCACTGCCATGTCTAAAACTTTCCTAGGATAAAATTCAGGAAATTACATGAAACCCCAGAATTCTCCAGTAGTACATAAAAATAATTTGCAACTACCTTAATGTAACATGAAGTTTTCTCAATATGTGAGTAAAGACCCAGAAAAGACCTCAGAGCATTCAATTGATCTCCTTTGATCTACAAAATTAGTTCTTACAATCTAGAGCTGTGAATTTTGCATAGATGGGAATGAGGTGACTCTTATAGCATTTCTTCTAGTTCCAGACAAGCACACATGAATGTCCATTACACTAGAGGGTAGCTAGCAGTCTTGGACTCCCATTATTTCCAAGATCACATAAAAAATTAACATTTTATTATGTTCTGTATTTACTATCAACCACTAAAGTCTTTGAAAAAAAAATCTTCTTGTGTACATAGGTCATTAAGAATTAGGGAAAAGATAAAGCTTTCTCCTTTTGAGAAACTTGGGAAATCACTGACACTGAGAATGCACATGAAGGTGCCATCCAGTTCAAAACCTGCAAGGAAGCTGCCTAGGGACTGAACAGTGGAGTGGCTTCAGAATAAAAGTGGGGAACTTCTGTGGAGATCATGGAATGCTGAAGAGCACACGGGAGCCAAAATGAACTGTAAAGAATGAATGGGAATCAGATTCAAGGAGAAAATAAAGAGTTCTGAAAGCAAAGACTGATAACATGAGCAGTGGCATGAAGTCAGGAGTCTAGACCAGTACCTGCGACTCTGACTTTAGAAAAGGTTGTGGAGGCAATTGATGGGAGATATAGTAAGATAGTTATCCTAGATTTGGATGATAAACATCTGCTCTAATGAGGAGACCATTGGGGTGGTGATCACAGAGAGCAGATTCATGGTAACATCCCCGTCATCACCATAGGCCCCCAAACAACTTATGCAAGTGAGCATAAAATTCTCCTGCCTCACAGAGCCGTGACAATGCTCTTAAGATCCATGCATTCAATCAATCCCCTTTGATCTACAAAAGTAGTTCTTGCAATCTAGAACTCTAAATCTTGAATAGATGGGAATGGGATGACTATGACAGCCCTTTTCTAGTTCTAGACAGTCACACAGAATGTCACAGAACAGCCATTATACTACAGGGTAGGTAGAAGTCTCAGACCTACAGGGTTGATTCCATCTACAGAGTGGATGGGAAAAGAAAATGGTCACAACATACAGGCGGTGGTGCCAGGCCACAGAAAGCACACTGTAGCTCAGTTGTCTGAGAAAGACACAAGCAGGGAGGAAAAATAGTAACTCAGTGTGGAGTGCATTGAGATGAGCTGATTCCACAAAGTAGCACTGTTCTAAATGACTGAAGCATGTTCTGAAAGTGTCGCAATTTCCTTTCTCAACTCATAAAGGTCATTTTAGATGTGTTGGGCTTGTCAGAAGGTTGTTTTATGTTTCATATTTGATCTAAAATGACAAAACAAAGCTAGTAGAGAGTCAAGATCAAACATATGAAAGGGCAAGTTTAAAAAAAAATGATGTTCGTGTATACCTGGGTACCACATAACCTGAGTGCTTCACGAGGCCAGGTGATTCCTTCTAGTCTGAATGATGGTACAGCCTGTGTTCTTCCACTCGCACTAACAGATAAACGTCAATTGTTCCTGCAATTTATACAGTTCCTTGGTCAACTGCCTTAGCTCATTTTCTGCTCGTATAGTACAATTATCAGACTGTAAAATTTTTTGCATGTATGAATTTGTAAGAGTGTGTGTGTGTGTATGTGTGTGTGTGTGTGTGTTCAAGAGGACACTTGAATGTGTATACCTATGAAGGCCCAAGGACAACATCAGAAATCATCCTGGTGATTCTACCTCCTTATTGCTTTGCTTTGGGGTTTCCCAGGTTCCCTTTCAAGGGCCAGAATTGCAGGATGTTGCCATATCTGTCTGATATTTTTGTGTGGGATTTGGGGTTCAATATCTGTCCTTTTGTTTGTGAGGCAAAGACTTTAACCCCTGAACTATCTCCCCAGGCCCAGTCTGTAAACTATAAACTGTAGAATTATTTAATTCACTGTTTTAGGGACTGAAGATTTCAAGATTAAAGGGCTACATCTGATGATAACACTATTTTTTTGCCATAACAGGACACAGAAATAAGCAATTATTCAGGAAACAGAGAGGAGAAATCTGGCTTAAAGTCATTATTTTCATCAAGAACCAAATCTCTGGATAGCACCATAATGATAGATTTCATCCATTTGTGAGAGCAATGTCCCATGTACCACCTCTTGAAGGTTCTATCCTTTAGTACTACTATGATGTCAGATTTCAATGTGAGTTTTGGAGATATGCAACTTATAGCATCTGTCTTCACAGGTAGCTGGTGCACTGTCACCTTTCAGTAGAGATATATGCATATGTGGCTTCTAGATTACTGACCTCTGGATGCTGGACATGGCTCATGAGGATAAGTAGAAAGTACAAGGAAGTTACCTGCCTGTTTTATTAGTGTTCCTGGGATGATGAGGGACACCAGACTCTCCCTACTGAAGATTCAGCTCAGTGACAGCACTTTGCTCTTATGGGAAGCATCACCTTCCATATGTGTCATGGTTTGAAATGTGAGTTATCCTCCACATGTGTTTGAATTCTTAGCTGCTGCCAGTATTTGGGAAAGTCATGGCACCTTTATGAGGCGGATCCTTGTTGGAAGAAGGCAGTCATAAGATATGTTCCTTAAGGTTGCCCTGTTTGTGTAAGTCTGCTCTTGAGCTTTCAAGAGCTCTCAGCAGCTCTCAGCCTCCATTATGGATATAACATAGGCCATTTTCTGCTTCTGCCAACCAGCCATGCCTTTCCGCTATAATGTATTGTATCTCCCTTCTAGAACTGTAAACTAAGTAAAACTCCCTTCCTCCCCTTTAAGTTGTTAAGACTCGGTGTTGTCTCACAGCAACAGAGAAGAGTAACCAGTACAGAAATTGGTACTGAGAAGTGGGGTATTGCTATGAGGTTAAGAGAACATAAAGTGTTTTGAAGTTGAGAGAAATTGGTACCAGAGAAGTGGGGTGAGACTTGCTGTGTGAAACTAGAATAATCTGGTACCAAAAACTGAAGTTGTTACTTGTGAAGTTGAAAGAATTTGATACCCAGAAGTATGGCTATTACTGAGATGTGGCTAGTGTGCCTTTGCAAGTATTTGTTTGGATAAATGTGGAGAGCTTTGGGACTTTGTGCTGGGAAAGTCTTTGCATCTTAGAGATGGGGCCAAAAGAGCCATTTAGTGAGAACTTGGAAGAGACTGATGCTGTTGGAGATGCAGGCAGTTTATGATGGTCCAGAGGGGAACAGAGACCATGTTTAGAAATGAACACAGAGCACAAATGGAGTGAAGTGTTGGCAGAGTTTGATTAATTTGCCCTCATCCTGAAACCTTGCCTGAAGTTAAATTTGAGTGTTTGGCAGAAGTTTCAATGCCATACAGTCTTGAAAGTGTGGCATGGCTGCTTTATAAGTGCTCGTGTTGAAAGTCATGATGAAAAAGAACAAGAAATCAAGCAAAAAAAGTAAAAATTGTGAAGTTGGAAGGAAAATGTAAGGCAAGCCTCCAGAGAAAGCTGACAACAAAATGGTGGCTATTGTTAAAGAGATTAGCTTGATTAATGAACCAAAGCCTGCTGTTCATTTGGATAATAGGAGAGGCTGCACCCTGAGGGCAAGATCCTCAGGGAAGGCTCCCAGCCCTAAGAATTCACATTCTTTTGGAATGGAAGAGTTGAATGTCAGAGTTCTAAGGGATTTACCTGTTCCTCTAAAGCAAAAGCCCAAGAAAAATTTTGCATACAGTCAGCACAGAAAAGCCAAACCATCTGTGAATTGAGGAGCCAGTCTCCAACCCAATGTAGTCTTCCATAGGTCCTGGTTTTAGAGGTATCAAAAGAAAGAGAAGGATGTGGATTCCTCCTCTGAGGTTTTAGAGAATGGTAGAAGCTAGGCTGCATGTGGCAGGAAGTCACATACAGTTTAGAGGTATAAGAAGGGCAGTTTGTGCTGTGGAGTTAGAGCTTGGTTTGTCATTGAGAAGTGAAGATGTTAGAGATGCCAGAGTCAATGTGGGATATCTGCCAAGGAGAGCTGTATACCCTGGGAGCAGCCAACCCAAGAGAGTGATGTGTTCTATGGACAGCTGCATTGGAGGGATAGAACCAAAGTCTTTGGAACTGAGATGATTTCAACAAGAGACCCACCTATTGAACATGGAACTGCAGGATTTGGAGTTTATTCTGCTTGTTTTCAGTCTTATATTGGACTTATATTTCTTGAATATCCCCATACCTTCCTTTTGGAATGGGAATGTTTATTCTGTGCCATTGTATATTGGAAGTATGTAGCTTGTCTTTTGATTTTAAAGGAGGCTTTGGCCTTTGGACTTTTGGACTGTTCTGGGATATAATCTATGAGGACTTTTAAAGTTGGACTGAATATGAGATAACAATGAGCCTGTGGGGGTCAGGGGTGCAATGTCTGAAATGTCTGAAATGTCTGAAAATGTGAGTTGTCCCCACAGGCTAATGTGTTTGAATCTTTAGCTGCTGCCAGTACTTGGGAAGGTCATGAACCTTTAGGAGGTAGAGCCTTGCTGGAAGAAGGTAGTAACAGGGGGTGAAATCTGCTCTTGAGCTTGAATGCAGCAGCTCTCAGCCTCCTTGATGTTTCCAGTGACTTAGTACCTCCTTCAACTTTGGCCACTAGCCATACCTTTTACACCCTGAAGGACTGTATCTCCTTTCTGGAATCATAAGCTGAATAAATCTCCCTTTCTTCCTGAAGTTATTTGACTTTGAGTGGTGTCACACAACAACAGAGAAGAGTAATTGTTACAATATGTCTTTCAGGATATATCAGGAAAGCATAACACAGTGAACTATACTAACTTTCACTAATTCAAGGTAACATTTTTAACATTTTTTGAGTACTTGTGTGTGTGTGTGTGTGTGTGTGTGTGTGTGTGTGTGTGTGTACCAAAGAATATTTGAGTGTGTGTCTGTGGAAGCCCAATATAACTTCTGAAGTCATTCTGGATTATTCCACCTTCTTACTGTTTTGTTCTGGGGTTTCCCAGACTCTACTTCCCAGGACAAGTGCAGGCTGCCATCATTTCCATCTCCCCTTCCCCTGATTCCATTGTTCTATAGTTGTTGCTACTGCTATTGTTGTTTGGACATTTTTGGTGTCCTTGTCCTGCTCCTTTTGCAAAGTTCCAGATGTAAGTGCACAGAGTCAAGAACTGAGTTGCTTCCATGAGCAAGTCCAGGACTTTCTTTAGTGGAAATCGTCACCCTATAAAAGTCATTCAAATGGGAGATTCCTTAGAGCTTCCATGTTTCAAGCTTGCCACTCTGCCATTAGTATAATGTATGAGTCTACTTTTCCTACCATACAAACAATCTCATATTAAAATAGTCCATCTAATAGATGCTTTCATAAGCTCTTCTCTGGAAGATCAGTAGATTAGGGCTAAAGTAGTTTGATTATTCCAATGTGTTATATTCCTGACATTTCAGTCTAAAAAGTGTTTAAAATTTAGCTGGATTTAGGGTTAAGAGATTGCTTCTGTCCTCTTCTCCAACTACTTTCCCATCATCAAGTTTCCAGCATAGAGTCCACTTTAGGCAGCAGATGGGTGCTATTAGTGAAAAGTACAAAGAAAGTCATCAACACTAACAGACATGAACTATCTTAACTCTAATGTTTTCTAACATCATGACATCCCATCTGAGTGCCACACATCTTAACTCTAGCTACATGTTGCATCCTAGCATCCAAATTCACCAAAGCAAGATTTTTGGTCCTTGTTTTTCCACTGCTAACTTTCTAGGGCCTAAAACAGTGCCTGGCTCATAGTAGATTCCACTATTCATTCATAAAATATGACTGGTAAAATTAAAAAAGAGAGATTCTACAAAATTTCTCTATGACTCTTGCATTCCCATGGCTCTAAGTAAAAGACCAATTATTACCCAAAAATGATTTAATGACTTTCACGATGTCACAAAGCAGCAACAGTAGACCTGTGGTATTTGAGATCTTCCACCACAGTTATGTTGAATTTGGCTATTTTTAATGTCTCCAAACCTTCATTTAGTCTGAAACCAGCATTCCCTGCTGACCAAATAGGAGACATGGACCATCTAGATGGGCAAATGTGCACTACGGTTTTACTAGATTTTAGTGCACACTCCCTTATGGACTTGGTTTGTCTAGATTAAACTAAGGCAGATCCAGGGAACTCATCCAAACTCATCCCTTCTTCAGTCAATATCCTGCCCTTCTAGAGCTATCATGTTTGGCCGGATTCTACTTGGAGCCGGAGGACAGGAGCTTGAACTCCCTCCAGTAGTGGGCAGTTTTCGCTAACTTAAAGCAGATAGAGAATGGCAGAGAGGTAAAAATGGGAGAGCTGAGAGAGGGTATCTGGACAATATGGAATTCTTCATTTTTAGTGTGGATGCATAAGGCAAACTCCTTTGAAAACATCCCTTACAGATCAATGCTGAGGTCTTTTAGGCTATTATGATTTGTTGGCACTAGGTAGGTATTGACAGAGTATTCTAAGTTTTATACCTTCCTTCCCTTTTCCTTATTTTTTCAGTCTTCACCCCAAATATGCCACCTATGTTTTCAGCTGCAAGCTGCTTTATTCATTCTGGAAAGTGCTGGGTTCTGTGTATCTACTTTGCAGTCAAGCTTACTCATTTCTTCTGCCTTTCATTTTGATTCCCATTTTCTGGAAGATGAGGGCCTGCCATCTTCCATCAGGAATTTTATTCCTCATGCTGAAAACTGTAGCCCAAAGGCCGGTTTCTGTTTAGTATGAAGAGGTGGAGGATCAACTCAGTTCTCAATTTAAAAAACATTTTGTAACAAAGCCCTATGGATATAAATGCACAGACTCTATAATTACATAAGTATACCTAATCATTGGTTGCCAGACTAAAAAAATGATCTAATTATATTATTTTCAGTGACAGTGGTCTGACAATCTCCCATCATATATCTGCCTGGACTACTTTTTGTCAGCCTTACACTTAACTATCGATGCAGAAATTCTTATGAAAGTAACTGCTCAAACATGAAAATCACAAGGCAGGAGCTCATTAAACAAAGAAATGGTATGAACTGTGCTATGTACCAGATTAGAACTTTAAATGATCTTTTCTGCTAGCAGGAAAGGTATGGGGCTTTTAAATATTATTATTCACATTTAATCATGCACTGAATGCTGCTGCCTAATTGCTAAATGTTTTCTCTTGTGCTTAAGTTTCATGCCACAGATTATTAAAAATTGACTTTCCAATATTTATTTTACTTATCTACTCAAGCCAGACTGGGCTTAGCCCATAGATTTGGTGAATTATTAATTTTTAAAGGCAATTTGTGCTACATTTTACACTTGGATGACATCCAGAGAGACCTGTTCTCCAGTCCAAAACTTACAGAACTGAATCACTTTGATTCATCTTTAATCTAAGGATGCCTAAAGCACATATCCACAGATGTAAGAGCTAATGAGCTCGCCAATGTAATGTGAAGAGCTAACATACACTTAGTTAACACTCAGATTCTTGTGATGAAAGAGGAAAATTTCCATTTCCAGCAGGCTATCTGAGCAGTAACCTTGCACAATATAATTCATTTAGTTATATAACAAGAACTGCTTAGAGGCATAATGAAGCATTAATAAAACCTCTGCACCAACAAACACCTCAACATCATCCTGATTCACTGCAGATCCCAATACCATCCTTCTGGAATGTTACACCACTGTTCGCCAATTTGGTGAGGCTATGCCCTCCAAAAGGTTCAAAACCCTTGGTTTTGTATATATCTGTGTACTTGGATAAGATCCAACATAAAGACCTTTTTTTTTTTAAACAGAATTTGAGCTAGGCCTCAAATTTGCTATGTAACCAAAGATGACCTTGAATTTCTGATCCTTCTGTATCCACCTCCCAAGTGCTGATAGTATAGGAATGCACAATCATGTCCATGTTTTTATATAGTGCTGGAGATAGACCCCAGAGTAGAGCAATTACATGACAAGGACAGTGCTTGTCAGGAGTCAGCAGAAGTAGGTACAGCTATCTGACAGGAGTTATGTGGAAGCCGTTAGAGAATGGGACTTTAGCATTGTCTGATGAACATTCAGACAGGAAAACATGAATAGTGGGGATGGTTTGGCCACAGTCACAGGTTCTAAAAGGAATATCAAGAGGGACCAGGAGATCTGCAGTGAAAAGGGAGAGAGGAACTGACAGAAGTTCATATTCAAGAACTGGAAGCAAGCACGTGCAGGAACACTTTAAACAATGAAGACACCCGTTGGCTTTCATCCCAAGATAAGCACGGACTGGCAAGACATTCAGGGACACTAGAGGGAGGGCAAAATTTATCCAGGGCCAGGGATCTGACCAGCATGAGATCGACACAAGCTCTTGGTGCCACAGCCTGTCTCCCATATCCAGAAACAATCCCCAAGGCTCTGGAACCCAGAGTAGTTAGAGGATGCGAGAAGATGCCTAAGGACAGAGGATAACCAGTTACGATTCATCTCTGTAGAGACATGTTTTGGGGATGAGCAAGGGAAGGAAGGCTGAACTCTCAAATTTCGCATTAACACAGACTTCCTATCTAACACAGACTGCTAGTGCTGAGGCCTCCATATCCCACAGTCTCTCCAACTTGATCATACTGTCCTTATCCCTCGCCCTATAGTCATGATGGTCAACCATATGCATAGACATCAACAGATGGTCCCTAAGGACAAAATTATATTCCCATCCTCTCCTCTCCATTGGTCTAGTACATGAGTGTCTGGTATTTTTCTTGGGCTAAACTTAATAAATTTACAGCCTGACTCATTATTCCTGGACAAGAATATGGAGAAACATGTCTATTTACTTTAGCAATATCAAATGTAAAATTTGAAATCAGATTTTATTAAGGACTATTTGGGTTTGACCCCCCCCAAAAAAAAATAAAAACAGGGGAATGAATTTGCCATTGTGCCTGTGAGCATCTTCACCGTTCAACCTGTGAGTGTCTGGAATCTGAAGCTGAAAGTTGCTCGGCAAAGTGATGGATACCAAGCCTAGAGATACAGGTAGGAGAATAGGCTTACTGCTTACTGGTTACCTGAGACCAAACTCTGTTCCCCAGACTTCCTTCTCTGCAGATAAGCAGGAAACTTCTCACAAGATAAAAATAAGAGTGTAGGGCATAAGATCACATAATAGGCACATTGGCAATTTCAACTACAATTTTTACTATTTTAATTAAAGGGGAGTAGCTAACATTGCTTAGGTGTGAATTTAGGGCCACATACAGCCTTTTTTTATATATTAAAAAAAGGATCTTTGTTTCTTATGTAGCTATCTTTCTTATCAGTGCAACCAAATGCCTGACAAGACACAGTGAAGAGAAGTTTATTTTCATTCAGGGTTTGAAGGATAACAATCTGTCTCAGCGGAGAAGGTATGGCAGTGGGTGGCTGACTGAGGGAGGAAGTATGTGGCAGCTGCTTGCTCATGTCTCAGCAGATCACAAAGCAAAGAAGGTTAGGAAGTAGAGCCTGGCTGCACACTTCAAGGAATGCCTCTCAAGAACCACTTCCTCCATCAGTCCTTGCCAGAGGTTGCGCAGCTTCTCAAAACAGACTCACTGGATGGAGAGCCAGTATTTAGACACATAAATCTGTGGAGGACATTTCATATTCAAACTGTAACATTGCTCTAGAGCTCATATAATTAATATAAAGAGTCTTCTTTCTGTGGTACAGGCGTATATGCTCAAAATGGGATCCAAAACATTGGTGTGGGAACCATGCTTTGCTGGTGTTTTCGCCAAGGTCTAAATGTCCTGGAAGGTTGCCAAGTTCTTCCCAACCAGCATTCACCCTAGTAACACAAAATCCTGTTCCATCTGATCCCAGCTGCTTGAGTTACTTCTAATCTTCATCTGCTGCCTGTGATTAATGTAGCTTCTTGGATACTTTACACTATTTGAAACTAAAGTCTCTGCTAAACTGCTGATGGTCCCCTACTGAGAAGTGACTATACTGAAGCCTCTAGTCAAATCACAAGTCTTCAGCTGAGCTAAGGGCAGTGGAGGAAGGCAGAGAAGTGTATAAAGCAGATTAATGCCACAGAAACAGACCACAGATACATATGTGGAATGTCTTGTTTGAAAAGGCAACTCTATGAAGTAGCAAGTTTTTAATAGCAAAGAGGAGAAAATGGATATTTAGAGGAGTTGGATACCTCAGAGTCACTCATTACAGGTGGAAGAGAACCAGACCTGGAGTCATGGCCTATTCCATGAAGATCAAGTATCATACCCACCAGCCCACTGCACTCGGGTTCTGAGCCAGAAAGGACCCAGTCAGGGTTATACAAACTGATTTTATGGTCCATATTCACGGAATAATCCCTCAGCTGCTCTTGGGTCATTGTTTGGAATATTATCTAATTCACATTCTAACGTATATGGGGACTCCTCTTGTGATACAGGAGTTTAAAAGAAAGAGCAAAGGCACTTGCCACCACACCTGATGACCTGAGTTTGATCCCCAGAACCCACAAGGTAAAAAGAAAGAATATACTTTTGAAAATTGTCCTCTGATCTCCACATATATGCAATATCATATTCATGCCCACACATATGCATAACTCATAAATACATACTTTCTTACATACATATGTATAACTTTGTTACATACATATGTATAACTAGATATTTACTATGATTTGACTTTTATGGAAACAGGATCTCATTATATAGCCTAACTGGGCCTAAAACTCCTTTCATAGGAAAAGTTAGCCTTGAATTTACAGTCTTTCCACCTCTTCCTCCCAAGTCCTGGGATGCCTATGACAAGGTGGACATTTTTTTAATCTATAAATACAATAACATTAACGAAATGGGATCAACACTAAGAACAAAAAAAAAAAAACTCACAAGCTCATCTCTCAAAAGCTCGATTTTTATTTTTTTAGTCTTCATACATCAATGTAATAAATTTATGACACTTAAATACCTTAAACTCCATCTGATCCCCTCTCACTTTCCTATTACAATCCTTCTTCTTCCCTGCCAGTCTCCTATCGTCATGTGTTTTTATATGTGCGACCCACTGAGTTTCATCAGAGTTGTGTTTGATGGCCTGAGTACTTGCTATAGCACGAGTCAGTTATATACCAGTATTTATTCCACTGAGGAAAGCATCTTCCCTTCCTACCCCCATCAGCGTTACCCCTTATCAGTCTCCCAGGGATGTGTGTATGGCTTCTTGAGATCTTTCCTCTTCCATGGAAAATGTTGACAGGACAAAACCTATGTACATCTTATGGAAATATATATAATTGCGGTGAATTCAAGGATGCAATAGCCCTGCATGTCCAGAAGATAATGTCTAGGTACACCTTTAACCTTCTTCTGGCTCTTACAATCTTACTACTCCCTCCCCTACAATATTCCCTGAGCTTTGGCATTAGCGGTGGCTTATATGTCCTATTTAGGGCTGAGCAGTCCACAGTCACATATTTTTTGCACTTTGGCCAGTTGTGATTTTCTGTAATAAATAGCCTACACTGCAAAAAGAAGCTTCTAGATTGAGTGATGAGTGATCCTCCAGTCGATGGGTATAATGACAACTTTTAAAAGGCAGTTTGATATAAGTTCAAATTTTTTTTATTTCTTGACACTTTCATACATGAATACAATGAATTTATGTTGTGTTCATTCCTTACTACCCAATCTCTTCTCTTTCTCCATTCCCACCACATACCTTCTCCTTTCCAGCCAATCTCCCTCCTACTGTCACATCTTTTTATGTGGCCCAATGGGTTTCATTTGGAATGACTGTACTGATAAGAACCTGAATAACTGCTGGAGGCATGGATAACTTGTCAATGGGAAAATCACTTAAGAAAAATAGTTCTTTTCTCCTGTCTAGCATTTACCTGCAATAGTATCTCTGGAAAGAGTAGTTTCTTGAGCTCTTCTTCCATCCATGATGAAATATGGTTAAAGCTCAAATTTAAATACACATTTATAGATTTTCATAGCATTTATCCCATCAAAAATCTCTTCAAATAAATGTTTGCTCCTCTGTTTAACGAAGACTTTTAAGTTAATACAATGTACAGACTAAAGGAGTCCAGTTCTTTAGAACAATTTGAACTTTTTATAAAAATCAAAGAGTTGCCTAAGAATTGAGTCATCCTCTGAGCCCCTGAAGTCCCCAAGAATGCATTGAGCCTCTTGTGGGACACACTGAGCTGGTTCAGGGTGACTTTGGGGATGAGCTCAAACTGAAAGAGGGTTCTTGAGAAGATACAAACATCTCTATTGCTTACTTCCTGTACAATATGTGCCCTAGAGTGCTGGCAGATTTCTTAAAATATGAATGTCCTTTTTGAAATTCTTGGTAACTTGATTGAAGGGAAAAAATGGAGAAGGGAGGAAATGAGGGATGGAGGGATGAGGGGAAGGAAGGAAGCAAGGAAAGGAGGGAGGGAGGAAGGAAGGAAGGAAGGAAGGAAGGGGAAAAGGAAAAAAAGGATAAGGGGGGGAAGGACGGAAGGAAGGAGGAAGGAAAGGGAAGGAAGGAAGGAAAGAAGGAAGGAGAAGGGGAAGGAAGGAAGGAAGGAGGAAGGACAGGAGGAAGAAGGAAGGAAGGAAGGAAGGAAAGAAGGAAGGAAGAAGGAGGAAGGAAGGAAGGAAAGAAGGAAGGAAGAAGGAAGAGGAAGGAAGGAAGGAAGGAGACAGGAAGGAAGGACGGAAGGAAGGAAGAAGGAAGGAAGGAAGGAAGGAAGGAAGGAAGGAAGGAAGGAAGGAAGGAAGGAAGGAGGAAGGAAGAGGAAGGCAGGAAGGAAGGAAGGCAGGAAGGAAGGAAGGGAGGAAGGAAGGAAGGAAGGAAGGAAGAGGAAGGAAGGAGGAAGGAAGGAAGGAAGGAAGGAAGGAAGGAAGGAAGGAGGAAGGAAGGAAGGAAAGGAAGGAGAAGGAAGGAAGGAAGGAAGGAAGGAGGAGGAGGAAGGAAGGCAGGAAGGAAGGAGGAAGGAAGGAAGGAAGGAAGAGGAAGGAAGACAGGAAGGAAGGAAGACAGGAAGGAAGGAAGACAGGAAGGAAGACAGGAAGGAAGGAAGGAAGGAAGGAAGGAAGGAAGGAAGGAAGGAAGGAAGGAAGGAAGGAAGGAAGGAAGGAAGGAAGGAAGGAAGGAAGGAAGGAAGGAAGGAAGGAAGGAATTGTCCATCCAATGCCATTCTCAATAGAAGAACTTATCTCAGGGGAAGATGATGAGCTATACAGAGATACAATTCTGGTTCGTAAGTTAGTCTCAGCACACTGCTGGATGCTAACGAGGTTCAGGTGAGGAAGAATATATGGGCACTGAGGATGGCTGAAAGAAGGTGCGTAGGCCTGTAGATCAAAGCTGGTCTCTAGTCTCCTCCAGTGCAGTCTCTCCATCTGGCTCAGTGTTTCTAAGCACAGACTGATCCACTATGGAGGAACTTGCTCTTTCAGAAGCGGGATGTAGTTCCTGGACAAGCCACCTGCAGAGGTGCCTGCTGGATGTGAGTATAGTGTTATAATTGTTAAGATGCTGAAACCACAATCTTCACCCTCTAAGCCTGAAGAAACTTGAGAGCCACAGGCAGATGGAGCCTCAGACCCAACTTGTAATCCTGAGTGTTCATTGGACATAGTTGCGGTGTAGACAGTGAAGTACAGACATTCGTCCAGGTGCCTTTCAATCCATACATGTGAACAGAGTTCAATGAAAGACCATTCACATGCTCATCAGGAAACACCAGTGGTTACATCACTTGTAAAGATGAACAGCCTTGCTAATTATAAACTGAGCAAATCAAAGCACTATTATACACTTTTTATTTCAAATAGGTCATGGTGCCTTACAAACGACAACCATCATAGCTGGTAAGTATGAAGTGAACTAGATACATATGTCTTCCATGTGTTGTTATAGAAACAGGTACAACCTATTCATTGATTCATTGATGAATGAACAGGTACAGCTTGTTTCATTTATTTTAAGATATCGAGAGTATTTTATATCCTTGGTCTTAGCCATTTCTAAGGATATTAACTAGAATACAGCCAAATATGTAATTAAAGAAAATTCATGTGTGAAGTTATTCATTATAACATTAACAGTTATATGTAAATATCATAAGCATGTACATGTGGATGATATCTATGTCCCTATGGAACTAGGGACTGGAAACACCCTATGTACAATAAAAATATTGGAAACAATACAGGAATGGTCAAAATGTTTTGGCATATACTTCTAAGAAAATGCATTATATAAACATTTAAACTTGTGTTTTAAAATCATATTTTAGATAGGGCCTGAGGATATAACTCAATGGATAAAGAATTTGCCATGAAAGCTTAAGGACCTGAGTCTAGATCCCCATATCATAGCATGGATCTCTCTCTCTCTCTCTCTCTCACACACACACACACACACAAACACACACACACACACACACACACACACATTCACACAAAGGAATATATATATTAGATGAAGATGCTCAACATACATCAAAGGAAAAAAAGCCAAGATTATAAACCATGTAAAGGATGATTACAAATTCATTAAAAATGATGCATTCATATATTTACAAATTAAGTTGTTTTCTGTTTAGCTCAAAACAAGATAGGTTAAAGTATTCTGCAGAATGATTATCAAGGTGAGTCTTAGTACTTTCTACAACACAATGCATCCATTAAGCCTTGGGATCTTGGTGGAAATGACATTCGACACTCTCATCTCTCACTTAACCGGGAAGGTTTAGATTCCTCTACTCGCTGGTGCTTCTTACATAGCTATCGCTTAGAGAAAGGCCCACCAAGGCATAGGGAGCCTCTAAGTGGAAGCCTAGCAAAAGTTAACCAGATTCAGGAAAGAATCAGGCATCAGGGAGAGGTAATGTTTAGATATATCTTCAGAACCATTTGAACACTCTCAGAATCTCCAACCCCCATCGGATACCAGCACTTTGGGTTTTCAAAAACCTCTTCACAGATTTGTTTCATAGTGCTGGTCTAGCACAATGTAAGGAGTGAGTACAACTAGGATATAACCAAGCAGTTTCTAGATCTACTGGACTTTCAAAACATTCCTTTTAAATTCAGTGACTCCCTTTGTCCCTCAAACCTAGCCTCTGATTCTTGCCTAAATTGAAATAGAAAAATTTAAATTCTCTATATGAAGCCCAGCCCAGCAGAAAAAAAAGCCAGCAAGTAGATGAATGATGGGAAGTGAGAGACAGGAGGTTTCCCCAGAGACTTCCCTTCCCTCTCAGCTGACTCCCCTCTCAGAAATAGCCATTGCTCAGATAGGGAACCTCCCCCTTGGTGTCAGGAGATATGGTAGCTGGGCTCTCCCTCAGTGGTGCTTGTACGAGTCAGAGATAAGCCTACATATGCTGCACAGCCACAAGCTGTCATGCGGGCTTCTAGGAAGAGACAAATAGAAGGGAAGATAATTACAAGTCAATGATACTTCCTAGCTAAACCAATCAGCTCTGTTATAGAAGCAGCAAATCAATATGGTGATCTGCTGGGTTTCTGAACTGGCCTTGTTACTGTGTCAGAGAGGAAGGAAGCTGTTAGCAGGTATTTAGTGGGCTTTGTAAGTGCTTGTATAAAATAACACATTTAATTTAATGCACAGTTATAAAAATAAGTGGATTTTATAGCTGCTTGCTTTATGCAGCTGCAAAGCCGGGGGGGAAATACCTCTTCACAGTGCGTGGGTCATTCATGTCCTGGCAGCTCTCCTACAGTTTCTTTGAAATGTATGGGCTTCTTCTCTTATTCCACAGGGTGTCCCAACTCCCCTCTTTCTCTTGTTCCTATCCATCATTTACTAAATGAGGAAGCTTCAGGATCCATTATTCAGTCCTGAACTTGTGGGTCAGAAGAATGGTGTCAGTATCTGTTGGAGGGCAAAGAGGTCAGCATCTTGAAAGTACTGAACATCCAAGATTAAACACGTGTCCTCGGGGGAAGCCAGGAAGAGTGTCAGCTCTTTCTGAAGCCTGAAACCTTCCTTACTGCAACTCTCAAGATCAAGTTTGTTTCCAAGATCCACATGGTAAAGTTGCAGAAATCACAAAAGAAGAAAATCAGAGAGAAAGTATGTCTATGAATTACAGTTACCCAGTCACATCTGTCATGGAGCACCTTTTGTTTTCCTTAAGTATCAGATGTACAGAGGTTTAAGGCTAGATGGAAACAGGTCCACTGGTAAGGTCTTGCTTGGCATCAGCAGGCAGACCTTGGACATAAAATGTGTCAAATCTGCATCTGAGAACCTGGGACTGGGAAGAGTCTGGCATGTGAAAGGCACAAGCACATGTCAGCTAATTAATCCTGCAGTGAAGACAGCTGGGCTATGTGACATCATGATCACCGATCATCCAGCAAGTTGAATAAGATAAAAATCTGCCCTCCCACTACAGCGACTGCAACAGTTTGCGCAATGTCTCCCACAGACTGGTGGGCTTCAGTACTTGGTCCACAGCTGGTGGCGCCATTCTGGAAGGTTGTAAAACCTTTTCAGTATGGGATCTAACTGGAAGAGGTAGGCCTAGTAGGTAGGAGCTAAAGGTTTACAGCCCAGGCCCACTTCCTATATGAGCCCTTTGTTTTCTGATCCTCCAAGATGTGAGCAAGCAGTCTCACACTCCTGCTGTCACAGTGTGAAATACTCCTGCTTTGCCTGTTATGAATAATTAGCTCTATCCTCTTGAAATGTAAGCCATAATAAATCCTTCTTCTCTTAATATGCTGTCATAGTTAGATACAGGTGTCAACTTGATAGTTGAAGTTCAAGCTTTGGGCACATTTGTGGAGAATTAGTAGTTAAACCAAGAGTTGAACATGAAGGAGATTGTCTAGTTGATAGGACCAACCCATGGAGGCAGAACTAGTCCCCAGGTAGGTGAATAAAATGGCAGGAACTATTTGAGAAAGAGGGCATCCTTCTGTATACTTGGCCAGACATGCTTGTTTGGGAAGTGAGGATTGTCCCTCTCTCAGCCATTATGTAGAGAAAGTAGGCCCAATTCCCTGAGCCCATGGTGTGGGCTCTCCTGCCAAGCTGGACAAAGAACTGTAACTGGACCATCATAAGAGAGAACAAACCCCTTGTTCCCTTAAGTGGTTTTATCATCATTTTTATCAGCAATCATGCAGGCTAACTGCAACATATGCTTTTGTTGGGAATTCCATCATAGCAAAGGACATAGTAACTGATACATTTGGTTATTTTGAAAACAATTTGTAACTCAAGTCTGTACACAAAGGACATAAAGAGACAGTAAGGAAAAGCATACTTAATGCACAATATATTGTGCTTTTATGAAACTGACCTGTTACAGAGTATCATGTGCAATGTAGGTGCACAATGAAGATTTAAGAAGACAAGCTTTTCTAAGGCTTCCAGAGTCATCATGAATAGGTGAATGTATTATGGTATATTTCTCAAGAATTAGGATGAATCTCATAATCTTTACTTATGAAGACTCCTTACTTTATGAAGACTCCAGAATCAGACTGTCTGAATTTATGTATGTTACTTAATGCCTTTCTGCCTTGGCTTCTTTGTTGACAAAAAAAATAATAATACTAGTTGGAGCTAACCTAGAAGATTGCCATGAGCATTAATTGAGAAACATGTAAATTAATGCTTTACTCTTTTCTTTTGAAATGCAGTCAATATGTGAAAAATAGTTACTCATTAATACTGTGTCTATTAGTGTAACTGCCATAATGACATGTGTGGAGAACTGTAACCTGGGACACAAGCTTCCTTCATGCCTCTGTCTTTGGGAATTGGCTGTATAACAAATGAGCCCACAATTTCTGAGCAGTCCTACAGAAATGGTGGAGACACTGGGTATGGTCCTCTTCTAGCTTGCACCCTGGGAATTCTAAGTGGGAATCTTTTATCTAAAACTTTACTTAAGCAAAGCAGGGCATAGGGTTCTACTGTTTTGATGCACTATATATTCTCAAGTGATCTACACAAGAACAACGAACAGAAATATGAGTACCAAGGCAATTGATCCACCACTTTCTTGAAGGGAGGGACTGAGAAAAGTAGCCCTAATATATTTTGTTCTTCCTCCATTTTTCAAGGCTTTGTCATCGTTTTGTTTTGGGGGATCTGGTCAGGGTCTTTTGGGGCCATGAATTTCACTGCTGATCAAACAGGAAAAAAAATACGACCTGAGGCAGTCTCTCTTTTACTTTCCTAGGAACTTTAAGTAGTTCAGGAGAAAGGATGGACATTTAATGGGTTTGGATTCAGCTCCAGCCCATGCCGGGCATAAGTGCTGTCTGGGCCATCTGCATAGCCCCACCTTACTGCCATCTAAGAACTCAATTGCCGAGTTATGCAATGACAGAAGCACAGATGAAGGAATGGGACCAGTGTCCTACAATGTGTAACCTGACCCAAATAACCCAAGGTGGTATGCTGCCCTTTAAAAAAATAAAAAGCACAGTGCAATGACAGCCCAGCACTGGGTCACATCGTCCTTGCAGAGTGATTAGCTGACTGGATGCTCAAGGACATTTTGTCAGCACCTGCCAGGAGTACAAGCGTCCATTATGGCTCTGATAGTACAACCCATGGGGTGAGCTTGGGAATATGCCCCCAGAAGTTTGACAGGCCCCAAAAAGAGGATGTTGAGTAGAGCTCCCTCCATGTGGTCTTTACAAACCTACCAGTCCAGAGTTTTAGCTTTTCATGGCCACAACACAAAGGCAAGGTCTGCAAACTTTCTCGCATTCAAAGAAAGGATCCATCTTTGAGATCAGCAGGCTTGTGCTTTAATTAAGTGCTAGAGCCCTCCGGTGCTTATCATTAAGAAAATGCTGAGGAAGTAAAAGTTCCTTGGCTAGAAATGACTTCTCATCTTCACCCAGGGCTCCCATGCTGTGCTGGCAGCAAAGACACCCCCCCCCCCAGCTTTACAATAGACCTCCTATTCTAGTTCACAGTGGGGCCTAGGGCAATCACACTGCTAGACCTCTGAGCCATCAGAGTTGTGGAACTGCTCCTCAGGGATGCCATGCTTGCACAATACCTCTGGGACAGCACCCTGTGATTGTGCCACAAAGACACAATTGTGAGGCTGCCACCACACAGCAATGAGTTGGGAGGTCAAGTCAGTTGGGATGGCAGAGGACAATACAAGATGCATAAGGTGGTCCAAGAGCCAGACAGAGGGAAAGTCTCTGCAATGCTGCATTAAATGAAAAGGCATGCAGGGATTAGAGAAGGAACAGAGCTTGTGGCATACTGAGTGGAATCCAGACTGCAGACAGAATGCCAAATTGCTAAACTCCACATGGTCTGCTGCTGGGAAGCTATTTGTTCCCTTAGAATATTAGGCTGTCATGGTCTCTATGAATTTTCAGGAAGGCTCCACGCTTGTCAAGCTGACTGTTCATTTCAGTGTGGTCCAAGCTGCAGCCTTAGTCTGTTCATTCTGGCATGAATCAGGTGAGATGAATGAGAATAGCCCTAACTGACTACAGTAGCAGAAAGGCCAGTAGAAAATACATGACAATTTGAGGGATACTAGCCTACACCTTGCCAATACCATGGTTAGCAATTGTTTCTTTAGCTCAATAGGGGTTCTAGTTTTTATCTCAGATAATGCAGCTGTTCTAGTCCATGATATATAAGAGTGGTTAGTGATGGCTAAGTCAGGGTACTTACAATGACACAAAGAGATATTATAATTCTGGTTTTACCAACAAGAGATTTAAAGCCAATAGAAAGCATTTTAGCCATTTTGTAGAGTGTTATATGAGTTAGAATAGATTTGGTTGCAAGTGGTAGGATACCAATATTACCTCTCAAGGGGTAGAGTTGACTTAGACCCAGCTACATACAGAACAAAGGTAGATCGAGATCAGAATACAATGGCAGGTGGAGGTCAGCCTTCCTCTGTCTGCAACTGTCTTTTCTTCCATGTTGGGTATGCACAGTGGCTGGAAGGCCCAATGTCCCAGTCCAAATTCTCATTTAAGACAATATGGTCACTTCATCCTTCAAGAAGAAAGACCTGCTGGTGTCCATCAATCAAGAGCCCTGGTTCTGACTCTTACTGGCCTGATTTGAGTTCTGTACTCATCCATGAAAAAGGTGAGGCACGTTAAAACCCAGGTGAGGCTAGGTATAACCATATAGGGTGCAACTTTAAAAACACCCCCTTCCTTAGCTTAATGTTCTGGTATAATTTTCTTGAAATATCTAATTTTTTACAAGAGCCCCAGTATTTTCATTTTGCTACTGTAATGGTTAATATTAATATTAATGGCCAACCTGACATCTAGCAGGCAGGTCTTCACCCTACCTGATATGCTAAGGTTGGTCTCTAGGCATGCTTGTCTTGATTTCATTAATTTATGTGAAAAGATTCTTGTAATTACAAGCCGGATTATTCCCTAAGCCAAGGAGCTAAACTGTGAGAGGAGGCCTGAGCACCAGCATGCATGTACTGGTCCTTAATCTCTGTTCTTACAGATGTGATCAGTAGCTTCACTGTAACTTCCTGCAATGAAGGATTGTAACTTGGAATCATGAGGCCCTTCAAATATGTGGGCTAGGTAGCAATGCATAAATGGCTAATGACTCTGCAACTTGGTGAATCAGAGCTCGCCTTAGAACTGAGGGGGTCAGCCACATCCACCAGAAGCCTGTGACTTAGTAGTGGGATGCTCCCAGAGGAAAATGGGTGCTAAATAGCGAGGACAAGCCTCACAAATGTAGGAAACCCCCATAAGCCTTTTCTACTGCTCTAGCTTCTTTCGCTAGATGTCTTGGAATGATTGGCATACATGTTTGATGTAGATGATATAACTGTACTAGCACAAATTTAGGCATGTGTGAGTTCACAGACATTTCTATTTTACCATCAATCCAAAATCCACACCACACTGTTTCTCAGTGAAACACCCTGTGCTTCGGTCTCTGCTGACTCCCCACTATATGGCTGGCCCTTAGTAGGCTGTCAATAAATATGTGAACAGATTATGAACAGATTAACCTTAAAAATTTAGAATATACTCCACTCCTCTCCTTATGCTGACTTTTGTCTTGAAGTAAAAAAAAGTAAAAAGTCCTATATCTTAGCCCTCACTCTGAAGTGCAGCAATTCAGAGTTAAAGGAAATCTCTCCACTGCATCACTTAGAAAATCTCTGCAGGGAAGTCCCAAAAACATTAGGCCAGACCTTCTGATGGTCCATATGTCAGCATTCCAAGCTCTTCTGGTGCAACAGAAGTTCCCTGAGATGTTTTTGAAAGGCATTTCTCTTAGTCTCATGGTATTTTCAAATTATGGCAAACCGTATATAATGTTAGCCCTGAGATGCCTCCTAATAAAGAAATTTGCTTAATTTTATAGAACTCAGCAATTTACAAGTATATTTAGCAATAATGTCTACTTTTGTCTGATGAAACATAAGGTGGGAAATCTCTCTCTCTCTCTCTCTCTGTCTCTCTCTCTCTCTCTTTGTGTGTGTGGGGGGGCTATGTTCAATGTCTGGGGCACACGTGTATGTACATGTACATGAGTGCTTGTGGGTATGTAGAGGACAGAAATTGAGGTAAGATGTCTTTGATCTCTCTCCACTTCTATTATTAAATCAGGGTTTCTCAGCTGAACTCAGAATTCATCAATCAGCTAGGCCAGCTAGCCAGCTTTCTCTGAAAATTCCTGTCTTTGCTTTCTTAGTGCTGGAATTATAGGCAGCCTCTAACCTGCCCAACTTCTACATATGTTTTGAGGATCCAAACTCTGCTCCTCACACTTGTGGAGCAAACACCTTATCCACTGAGCCATCTCCCCAAGCCATTCTGTAGCTTTTTCTAAAGATCAATGAGAAAACTCAACATCCAAGGGGACCAAAAGGAGTGGAGGGGATTAGAGAGGGTGATGGGAAGTGAATATGATCACATACATTATATACAAATACGTCAAAAAGATGTTAATTTTTTTTTTACTAAATAAGGAATGAATAGCTACAGACTAAACTTCTAAATAAAAAATGCTAGGACAAAGAATAAACATAATTTATTTGGAAAATAAAATCCAACTTTCTTAGGTGGCATCCTTGCCTCTAAGAATTTGTGGGATACATAGAAAAAGATAGGCCAGTCTTGGTAGACCAGTCTACCAAATCATTACAACCATTACAGCTTCTATTTCTGCAGATTGAGAACATCGAACTAAATAATGCACCGTTTTTTTTTTTCCCAGAGTGACTCAAAATGTCAGTATGGTGTTCAAAGCATGCCATCTCTCACAGGTGAATGTTGTCTGAGGCAGTACCTGATCTTCTTGGATCTGTGAGAGTTAAAGGAGACCACTGATCAGAAATTACAGCACCATTCAGAACCACCGAATGGATGGTGTGCCACGTGTAAACTTAGGGACCCAAAGAATCAGGCCACCCTCTCTTAGGTGGGGGAACTAGTTGTTCCCTTTGGCATAACTGAAAATCAGGGCAATGTGAAAGTCCTTCACCTTGTTGCTAACTATTGAAGTCTGCTAGGATTTGTGGGTAAAATCAAACGCTTCCCTTGTTGGCTCAGCCACTACAGATGTCTCCTACAGTCCCATCTGCTGAATTGTGCCCTCATTCACCCCCTCCCAGAATGCACAGATCTGCCACTCCCTACTTTTTACACCTTGTTGGAGAGTTGAACACAACATGACACACACCCAAACCCCCCCCCACCAGCCAAGAGTCACCACCAACTTTACCATAAGGCCTTTGTCTCTTGGAGTTTCCTTCCCTCTGTAGCAGAGACCTGTGCTCAGGGCTGCGCAGACCTCAGATGGTAAGACAGAGAAATCTGGGGCACATGGCAGAAGGACACAGGTTTCTAGAGGTGGCAAAGAGCCCACACTAGGTGTTCTCAGAGGCATTCCTTCTTGCTCTAACTTCAATCTCTGTCAGATTCCCCAAAGGCACTGAAACAATGTTTCTATATCTTTTTGCCTCTATTTTTGAATACCCTTTCCAATCCCTACATACTTATTCCTCAGTCATACTTCAATATGGTCTGGTCCCCAAAATAACTGCTTCCTAGAATGACTCTCTGATTCCAAAACCAAAACAAATAAAAAGCTATACTTAACGCAAATTAAAAAACATCCATTTGCCATGCTTTATTACCAAACCATGCAGAATCAGAATGCAAAAAGGGGGAGCGGGGGAGGCTTTCAAACTGGGAAGCTGGCAGAGTCACATCCTTTTTGGAAGTCAGTTTATCCCAGTCACCAGATTCCTCAAAAAACAGGTAATGCTCACCCTGCAGGGACACACAGGAGCCAGTCATAACTCAGGGTATTTTATCACCGTGTGTCCTCAAGCTAGGCATCGGATGGGAAAAACACTCTGGAAACAAAATTAAATAGTTTTAGATCTAATTTTACCAGGCTGAACGATGTGCAGATTGATTTTCATGGAATCTAATGGAAGAGAGGCACCACACCGCCCATCATGCACAAAATCCATCTCCCACATTGTGCGTTTTACTTACTTGGCTGTTCACGAGAAGTAATAAGAAACTAATATTTTACAAGGCAGTGTTTCTCTCTGTAAATGGCCTTCCACTTGAAAGCTGTTGTGGGTGCTCAAATCCAGCTTCAGGTTTATCTGTGCAGATGCCTACTTTGAAAAAATGCTGCCAGGATTCAATATCTATCTATCATCTATCTATCTATCATCTCTCTCTCTCTCTCTCTCTCTCTCATACACGTACATGTACATATGCCAAAGGACAACATCAGCATCATTTGTAGTGAGTCCATTCACCTCTTTTGAAATGGAATCTCTCATAGGTCTGAAGCTCACCAAGGTCACTAGTGTGACCAGCCCACAAGCCTCACAGATCTTCATGGGTTCTGAGGATCAAAATCAGCTCCTCACACTTCAGAAGTAAACAGCTCAAGTCTGAGATCATGCTCAGCACTCGCATTTCCCTCTTGCCACAGAAGCAGAACAGGCAAAAACTGGGTCGAAGCTTCTGGGTTGGGAGCTGTGCCCATCTGTCCTCATGGCATATCTCCAATATCCTGTTACTTTCCAACCACACCTGGACAGTTCTCACTCTTCTGACTTCTTGTTGTTTTGTTTTGTTTCAGGAACCCAGGGCTTCATGCTCACTAGGAAAGTTATGAGCTCTATTCCCAACCCTTTCTTTGTATTTTTTGTTTGTTTGAGACTGGGTCTTGCTAAGTTGCCCAGGCTAGCCTTCAACTCACTCTGTAGCTCAGGCTGCCTCCTGAACCTTCTGCCTCAACTTCCTAAATAGCTGGCATTAGAAATCTGCACCATTAGGCCTGGCTCTCAGATTCTTCCTCATCCTTACAGTCAACCTCCAAAGGAACAAATATAAAACCTTTGTTTATTTCTTCTCACTGTCATCCAAAGTCCTAATTGTGTGACATAGGTAAATCTTCTATCTCCCCATGGGTTACTCATTGACAACTTCAAATAATATTACAATAACTCTGAGTACAGGATGTTTACAAATCAGTCGTCAGATACGATTGCTCACATAGCTCAAGAATCTCTGCCAAATCTTTGTAATGCTTATCCTATTAGATCTGAGCATTCATTAGCAACTTCACAGGAAGCTGAGAGGCAGAGACACCCCAAGCAACGGGACTGGGTGACCCTAGTGACTGAAATTCAAACACAAAGCAGAAAAATTCTGACTTGTGATGAAAACCAGTGGGTGAAAGAAATAACACTGTTGGCCGACTAGGATTGTGTTTAGATCCCATTTATATAGTGCCTGCTAATTTCATAAAATTACCAATCTGCAAATCTTAGGCAAATCTTTATTCATCTAATTACAAAGGAGATTTTTGAGAGATCACAATCTTATGAGGCTGTTTCCCTTTCTGTGCCTGAACCATAAACACCATCATCCTATTGAAACTCTAAAAAATGTAGAGGAAAAGTGCTTTAAACACAGGAATGCAACTCTAGATGACCTAGGCAGATCATATGCAAGAATTGAGAATAATCTGCTGGTATTTGAATGTAGACGTACATCTCTGGAAAAATAAAAGAGCCTGAAACAATGACTAAGAATCCTGTTAACTCATTGTAATGTGTCTCCTGCATTTTCTATTGCTCACTTCTGCACTCTGTGAACATTTTTATAGTTCCCAAAACCTATACTGGATCTGAGCAGAGATTTTCCCAGAAAGATTATATTTGGTATTCAGGAGCCCATTCTTTTTTTCCCCCAGTCACACAAGCTTAATAGGTACCCCGGTTCCCTCCCTCCCTCCACCCTTCCCCAGTCCCCCTTGCACCCTCCCCCCTTATCCCCTTCCTTTCACTCCCCTCCCTCTCTCCCAGTGACCTCCTCTTCCCCCCTCCCATTCCCTGGAGCATCCTTTAGTGTGAATGTCAAACTTCCCTCTGTGTCCTCCACTCTAGTGAGGTGTAAGGACTCAGTGGCATTGCCCAGAGCCCTTTCTTGGGCTCCCCTTTAGTATGGAAACACTATTATGACTGTTAATCCCTTGCCTCTAAAATCCTAGTGCCTGTGATCCATGCTAGACTTTGGGGGATCATTGACATGTCAGTCATTGCTCAGGTCATGCAAAGTCCGATTATGGCTACTGCGGCCCTAACTTGTGTGGGGTATCTTGTGTATCGTTGCTCCTCCCCATCTTTAGGTTCCTACAATCTTACCACCCCCCTCTTCCGCAAATTTCCCTGAGCTTTAGGATGGGGAGAGATTTGGCTGGTCTGGTTCCAGGTGATTAACGTAGAGTCTCTGTTCTGAGTTACGGTTTGTTGTTGTTTTCAGTTTTGCTGTTTCTGCACTGCCCTTGGCTCCATCCTGATTGGTATTGGAGGTCACCTCCTAACCAGAGATAAAAGACTGTTTAAATGGAAATCAGGAGCAAATTCTTGAATCTTCTTTCGACAGTTCTGTAATTCTCAAACAGGATGAGGTTCTATAACACTCTGGGAGGCAGAGTGGCCTGCCTTTCTACAGCTAAGGCTCATGCAGCCTCTTCTCCCAGATGTGAGCTTTCATGGAAACTGAGTCACTCCAACCAACTTAGAACCTAATGTAAGTGTCAATTGAGAATCCTGAGAAAGTGCAAAAGTCTCTTCCACATCTATCCCAATGCCTAATATTCCACCATTTAAAATACATGTGTGCTAATTGATTCTTCTTTAGATATCTCAAAGGAAAAAAATGACGATATGTTTTGTGCTTGTGTTACCTTTGTCACAGAACTGAGTTTTAAACATTTCAAGGGAAGCATAAGGGGCTACTCCAAATCATAGGGTTGTAGAGTTACAGGAAAGACATCATGAACTCCGCAGGAAGGGAGTACTGAGATCTACATCTCAGAGAGGCATGCCAGCACAGAACAGACCACAGCAGGAGGGACAAAAGATGGATTTACTTTATTTGGAAACTTGTGCCATATGAATGATTATATATCTATCTCAGGCAGAACCTGCTCTATGCCAAGCCACATCAACACTAGGATATAGCAGCCACATCAAGATGGGCAGAATTCTCTGTTAGCCTTACATTCTACTTGCATTTAATAGACAAGTGTGATATATGGTGCTGGAGATGACAGTTGAAGGTGGTAGAGAAAATATGAAAAAACAACAGGACTTCTAAACTATATTTAGGTCCTAGAGCATGATAAGTGCCAAATAAATCTGAGTTGAATAAACAAATGGCAGAATGACTGAATTTCAGGCTCTTTCTATCTTTACTTCAAATAGCCCGAATGTAGCAGAGACAAACTTGAAGAATGTTTGGTATACACAGTGAGCTACAGGACTGAAGTAAGGAATCTGTCTAGAGGATTGTATTGGCCAATGTATGTATCCCATGTGTTGATATTATGGGGTCATCAGACACAGAAACAGAAAAAGGAAACTTCGATTTGTGGTCATGCTCTGTCCAGTCTCAAAAGGAAAATTTACAATGGAAAACATGTAATGTAGAGAACCACAACTAGCCAGAATGTTGAATATAAAAGACTCTAGAGTGTTCATCTCTAAAGGGGCCATTGAAATCACCCTCCATACCCCTCCAAGGTTCAGGGACTGATGCAAAAGAGAGGATAGTAAGAATATAAGAGCCTAGGGGTGGGGAGGGGTACTGCCAAACAGTGTCTTTTGCTGTGAATGGGCTGCCATACCCAAGAGTTTACTGCAGTGAGCTCTGCTCCCACTAGATCTGCACAATAGCTGCCCTATCACCATTTTGTCATGGAGGAGGGAGGATCTTAGGAGATACAGCACTAGCCAGAGCGACACTTGGAGTAAGTGCTAGACAAGAGAGGGAGGCTTCTTCACTTGACAGTTGTCCACTGGTGCCCAGAAGGTACCTGGGCACTTGCCAGAGCAGTCGTCTTGGAGGCCCAGTGGATCACATACACATGGGGACATGGGAGTTGGAGGGAGACTGGCTGGAAAGGAAAATGTGTGGAGTGGAGTGGGAGCAGGATGGCGGTAGATAATAGGGGTAAAGACACATAAATCTATTGTATTTGTATATAAAATGTCTCAAAGAATAAAAAAGAGGAAATTTTAGCAGAATGAAAAATCAGTCTATTAGGGAGGTTAAAAATTAATAAATATCATTTTCATACATTAGCCAGAAGTTCAATCTAAAAGGAAGTAATTCAATTTAGACTTGCAAATTGAGGTAGCAATATTTTGACCTGATCTTTAAACAATTACCTCGGTGGTCATTGTTCCATTTTCAATTGCAGAATATTTAATCTATGTGAGAGTGGAGAAATGAAGCAAGTTTCTAACAGTATTGAAGAAGAGCAGTATTGACAACATGGTCAACTGAAGTCAAAGGACAACAGGTTGACCCACTAGGGCTTATTCTTGTTTTAAATGAGTTTAATTCAAAATAATTAGAATTCATTATAATATTTTAGTACAATAATATCAGAAAAATGAAATATGAAGAAACACTAGATCCAACTTCCTTCAGAAATTGTGTTAAAATTATCCATAGAAATACACTATATAATATACTAAATGATAGCTATTATAATTTGAGATGTATTGAGAGGTATATAATACTTCATAACCATATAAATCTTGTGACTAGCAACATGATTTGAGTTAAATTACATGCCAGACACTGTTTTTTTTTGTAATCTTATCTCAATTAAAACACATTATAGAGGATGTCGATGATGGGGATAGGGATGATGATGATGATGATGACTGTGAGGATGATGGTGATAGTAATATGGTGGTAATATTGATGACAATGGTGACGATGTTGATAATGACTATGGTGTTAGCAATGGTAATGATGATGATTATGATGGTGAAATGATGATGATGGTGATGATGATGATGATAAGGATGGTAATAATTATTATGGTGGTGACTGGGATGATGGTGATTTGCACCAGAACCTAAGATAGACAAACTGAGCAGGGTCTCACAGCTTGTATGTCAATGGGAAATCAAAACAACCTGAACATGCAGTCTGCTAGGGGAACCTTACTTTGACCCTTGGGGTGACCCACTGGAGAAATAGCATACAGACTGGTGTGGGAAGCATGTTGAAGCAACACAGAGGTAAGATAAGGTCCAGAAAAGACCTCAATAATGACCTTCCTGTTCTCTTCAAAACAACTACTGAAGGGGCTGGAGAGGTGGCTCAGGGGTTAAGCCTCTGCCTTGCAGGCAGAAGGTCCTGAGTTCGGATCCTAGACCCCACGTATAGATGCCAGGCGGAAGCAGAAGGCGGCCTGCGTTTCTGGTTCTGGTAGGGCGGAGCCTGTGAATCCCGGGGCAGAGAGAACAAGGAGGAGTCAGAGGCGGTCCATGGTGGTTCCCAAATTCGTCCGTGGTTCTACACACACACACACACACACACACACAATTGAATAAATAAGAAATAATAATAAAAAATTTAAAAAAAAACAACTACTGAAATGCACATAATAGAGACTTTCAATGACATACACTCAAGAGTAACCCAAGAGACTCAGATAGGAGACATCACCAAACTATTTACTCACCACAGTGAGCTTAAAGTCTGGCTTTTGTATTAAGTGTCATTTCAAAACCATATCTTCAGCTGTCATGTAAGACTTCAGAGAATTTAAAAAGGTCTTCAACTTGAAGAGCAAGAGTCTGCATACGGAATCCCCTCATCCAAGTGTGTCTTCCATCTCTTAGAAGAACAGATCCCTTCATCTGTGTGGGCCCTTGCCATCACAAGAGGAAATTCCTTCACTCTATGCCTTCCTCTATTCCTTCACTCTATTCCTTCACTCATGTTTAGTAGAATGATGATCTTATCGCTGTCAGCCTGAGCATCAACTTACCAATGGTTTCATAAATACGCGAAAATCACTCTCAGCATTGTTACATGGCAAAGAAAAGTCTGGAATGCATAGCTCTGCTCTTAGATGGCTGCTGCTTATTTCTGACTTCCTCATCCATTCAATTCCAAGGGCTCCAAATTGTCTCCTACCAACTGGACTCATGCAAAGCACTCACTGGGAAGAGTGATGGGGATAACAAATTAAAGAACAAATGGATAAGCATGATACATGGGAGCTTGTTACAAAAAAATTCATGCAGGAATTAATGCGATGTTAAGCTAACATGAAACTAAGAAATGACTAGAAGTTATTCTCTAAAAACTGGGAAACCCATTTAATACAGGGAGTGAGGAAAATAGATAAATGGAAGTGACTCAAGGGCTTATAATTTGAGGAGATGGAATTAAATGGATCAGAGACACTTGATTTTGAGAAGATAGATACAGAAATGCCTATAAAACTACCATATAAATTATCTAGAAGAAGTGAAGGATTTGGCTTTAGACTTATAAGTCATTGGGGGGTTGAAGAGGCATATATTCTCCTCTGGCCATTCTCTTCAAATGAGAGCTCTATTCTTAAGTAGGGTGACCTTATGCTTTATTTTCTAAACTGGGACATTTATGAGTTGAAGTGCTTCTATTAAAGATCACACTGGGAATGACAGGACAAACTGGGACAAATCAAGACATACTGGGGCAGGCTATACCATGTCCCCAGAGCATGTACTGAGTAAAGCAGGGCAAACCCAATGTCACTCTGAAACCATGATCCAAAATCCACATCCAAGTGAGGCAGTGTGTCTTCCATACAAAAAGAAAGATGGTGCTCATTAAAGATAACTTACAAATAGCATCCACATAGGTCACTACCCAAGACTGGAAATCTAGTGTTCTAGGATCTGGATCATAGTGTACTACCATGGTGCAAGAGATGCTAAGTTGAAAGAGTTGTGAAGAGCCTGCTACAGATGTGGTTCACAATTCTAGTTCTACTATTCTGAGAATCCTGTGTTTTCACAAGTTCATTATCTCACCACTGGGGAGGTAGACATGGACAGATCCCTGGGGAGGAGAGTGGCTCATCAGACAGCCTCTTTATTCTACTTGGTGAGTTCCACATCAGTAAGAGACACTATCTCAAAACAAATATGACAAATTTGAGGAAATGGAATTAAATGGATCAGAGACACTCAGAACATGTTAGAGACACTTGATCTTGAGAAGATAGATACAGAAATGCCTATAAAACTACCATGTAAATTATCTCCTGAGGAATAACAAGATTATCTTCTGACTTTAGAATCATAACACACACACACACACACACACACACACACACACACACACACACACTGTTGAGTCTCTAATACAAAAATAGCTCATAACAGTGTCCATTCACTAGCACAAGTGATAGCTTGGAGTTGAAGTTTTCAGCATGGAAAAGCAGGTGGTACCATTCTAGTGAAAACTAGTTGGGGCAAACTTTCCTTCATAAAACCAAAAGAAAATGGAAAAATATCAATCAACAGGATTTTGATGCAACCTATCTACAAAGAGAAAAGGAAAGGGAACCCTGATAAAGAACCACCAATATCAAAGAAGGGCATGAGAGAAGCCATATCCATCGGGACAAGAAACTCCAGCATAGCTACCTAGGCAGAATTAACCCTTACTATGCACAGCATAGTTGTATTTTATGCCAGGACAGGTCTTCAAAATTCGCTTTACATTTCCTGAGAACCTCCAGCTTTGAGCTGATTAACAAATTTCAAATCAGAATCAGTCTAGCCATCTTTCATGCGGTTTCTCATACATCCATTCATCTCAAAACTGAGCAATAAAGGTTTGTGATCCAAGTCTCTCATCTAGTCTTTCGCTTTCTCACATAATCTAGTCCATTGCTAGAGCCCTTGCCCACCTGTTATCACTGACCAAGAGCTCTTCCACCAGCAGCCAAGTGCCCCTTAATGGAAATAACTGTGTGTGGTGGCAGAGGTGGACACAATGAAACCTAAAATTTAAGGCTGTAAAAGGCTCAGAGTTCTTAGAAAAGACAATAACTTTGTCCCAAGTCCAGATAAGAACCAACAAAGATGGTGCACAGAAAAGAACAGCTTGGAAACTCCCTACAACAACAGAAAATTAGGACAAGGAATAACTTGTGTAGAAGGATGTAAGCGTTGTGTGGGTGCTGTGTGCTTGAGTCAGTGTGTACATTTCAGTAGTTAGCTACAGAGTTAAATACAGCAAGAACACATCTTGTTTCCTAATTTGAGAAATGCACTGTAGTCTGCATAAAACAACTTTCTTACCCAACTAGATAGTTTCAGAATGCAGTTGCTACCCTGAACAGACGAGCTACCCAGCCAAGTGCTCAGCAGGCTGCAGACTCAGGTGGCATTTGCTAAAGGAGTGACTATGGAAAGTTTCCAGTTCGTTGCCTTTGTGGATTTTTAATGTGCCAAAAGAGCAACATGTTCTCAAGTCTAGTGTCAGGATATGAAATGGCACAGCAGCTGAGCTCAGGGTTTCTCACCTCATCACATCATCCCTTGCCAATATGGACTTCTCAGATTCCCCAAGCAGAGAAGGAAATATGCAGTCATGTCTAGGCTAGATGGTCATTAGGCTGGGCCCTATAAACCCTGGTTGTCTAGTATGCAAGATCTTTGTGTCAGCAGTGAAGTGAGGAAGCCATAGTACTAGCCACATATCAAAGTTCCCTGAGAATGCCAAATTCAAATGCAACAGTGATGTCATACCATTTCTAAAAGCATCTATTCCCAAAGTGTAAAATGAGTAAATTGTTAGAAATTTGCAAAACCACAGAGTGCCTTGACACATCATTTGGAAAGCCATGAATCTCTAAGTAAAGTGTGAAAGTGCACCTTGAGAAATTTTTCCTAATTTAAACATACTTCCTACAAAGATTCACCTTCCCCTGTCAATCATTTGTTAGACCATCTGTATCTATGCCTGCCATTCACATCTGGAAGAGTGCATGGAACAATCTGGTATATTCTTACTTGTATGTAGGCTTCTTCCTATATCTGAAAATAAGCCCGAGTTAGCTGGAATGTAATACATTCATCAAGCCAAGAATGTCTGTATGGTCTTAGAGACAGTTCATACCCATTTCCAGTCATTGTGTAGACCAAAACTTATTGGTCATATGATCCCATATTGATGTGGGAAGCTGCGGTGAGGTGAAATTCCATATAACGGCTCTATAGTTTACCACTCAAGAAACCAAAAGCCATGCTTCCAATGCCTGTGAATGACACATTGTGTTTGTGGGGATGGGGATGTGACAGTGCCTGTGAAGCATGAAGCCCTGGATCTGATCTCTCACATCACAGAATCATGCCTAGTGAGTGACCCAGGTCTATGATTTCAGCATGTGGGAGGTGCTAGTAGGAGGATCAGAATCTCAAGGCCATCATCAGCTACATGGTTCGAAGTGTGAGTTCCGCCCCCCCCAACAGACTCGTGCATTTGAATCTTTAGTTGTTTGGGAAGATCATGGCACTTTTAGGAAATGGAGCCTTGCTGGAGGAAGACAGTCACGGAGAGTGGGCCTTGAGGTTGATTAGCCCCATCCTACTTCTGAGAGAGGTCTGCTCTTACAGTCGGCAGTTTTGAAGCTCTCAGCCTCCTTGACAGACGTGACCTAGACCTACTCTAGTTTCTGCAGCCAGCTATGCTTTTTCTCCCATAATGAACTATTTCTACCCTCTGGACCATAAGCTGAATAAACCACCTTTTTCTCCATTGAGTTCCTTGACTTCGGATGTTGTCTCACAGCAACAGAGAAAGAATAACTGGTACAGTGAGCTTGAGGCCAACTCTGTCTTGAAAAAAGTTTAAAATATAAGCAGTGTTTACTACATATGCAGTGTTTCCGTTATTCTGTGTGTTACTGATAAATGCACTATCAAAGAGCTTAGGGGAACAAGTTTTATTCTGGCTTCTGTTTCTGGCTGTAGTTCATAATACAGCTTGGTGGCAGAGTCCACACTGACACCAGGAACCAAGGGAACTGGCCACATCCTATCCACAGAAATTTCTGATAGAGAACAAACCTCACTTACCATACTGCAAGTCTGTCCAAGCATGCCAAAATATGCCTAACTACTGAACCAGTTCCCTCCTCTTATCTACCTGCCCAGGAAATGATCCTACCACATGGGCTTGGTCTTCCCACATCAAATAGACACTCTCCTGTAGGCTTGCTGAGGGTTCGTCATAACTATTGATTCTTTATAGATATGCCCAAAGTTCAGTCTTCAATTGTCAAGTTAACTACTATATATCTAACTAGCATATGTGGTTGCTTAGAGTTCCCATCATTTAGAAACTTACTGCAACTTCCATGTGGAATTTCTTCCTGTGAGTATTACAGTGGGGTCTGACATGTCCCAACAAGATCGAGTCTTTAATACTTAATACTTGTTCCCAGACTGATGTCACTACTTTTGAAAGCTATGGAATCTTGGGAGGTGGGTCCTGGTTGGCAGAAATCAGTCCCTAGGACTAGATCTTTGAAAGGTCTCCCTGATCCTGGTTCCTGGTGCTCCGTCTCTACTTTCTGGTTCACAATGATGTCCATGGCCTCCATCACATTCTGCTGCTGGCAACAAATGAACTATCCCAGCACATCTTCCCCACCATGATGCACTAAAACCTTCTGAAACCATAAGCTAAAGCAAGTCTTTCTCTCTTTAGCTTCTTTCTTCTGCATATTTTGGGATGCGAAAGTTACCAGTGCAATGGGTTTGGGAACTTGAAGAAGGAGCACCGGACTTGTCTATTTGTCTATTTCCTAAGTTCCCCCAGAGACCTGAAAAATAAAAAGGGTCTCCAATTTCCACACACTTCTAGCCCTTCCACGGAAGACACAGCACAAGACAGTCAAATGAAAAGGCTGGGAAGCAGAGACACCAAAGCTACCATACTGGAGTGAGGAGCAAGGGACAAGGGAGCTTGGCAGCATCCAGCGTCTTTTAGATTCTTGCTCAGAAAGGAAGTGTACTGGTTACCCTTAACTGTTGCTGTGAGAGAACACTCAAAGTCAAGCAACTTAAGGGAGAAAGGGAGATTTATTCAGCTTATGGTTCCAGAGGGGAGATACAGTCTTTCGTGGTGAAAGCGGCATGGCTGGTGACAGAAGCTGGAGGCAGTCTAAGTCACACCCATCTGTGAGGCTGAGAGTCCCAAGACTGCTTGCTGCAAACGCAGACTTCTCCAGGAGGTAGGGCAGGACTAATCCACCTTAAGGCCCACCCCTTGTAACCACCTTCCTTTAGCAAGGCTCCACCTCTCAAAGGTGCCTATCCTTGCCAAACACAAGAGACGTGGAGGGACACATTTCAAATCATGACAGCAGGTATCACTTTTTCATTCCAAGTTTCAACTCCATGGAGTATAAACATGGAACAATTGTTGGTTTTTACATTTTCTCCTTTTAAATACGCTTTGCTGCAGCGTATTTATCCCACACTCTATGAATCTGAGGCAGGGCCCTACAATGTTGTATTCAGTTTTTAATTTATGTAATTCCACCTTATTCAGGTTAAAATTTACAATATTATATCCAATTGTGAATCCACCAAGGGAGAGATTTTGCTTTAACTGGCCAAGGTTGCCCTGTGTCTCTATGTTAACCAATCCTAAGGACAAACATGGAGGTGATTATGAGGGACCCAGGACTGAGCATTTACCTCTGTTTGGTCTCTCTCTCTCTCTCTCTCTCTCTGTGTGTGTGTGTGTGTGTGTGTATGTTTCTCTCTCTCCCCTCTCCATCTCTCTCTCTCTTTCTCTCTTCCTCTCTCTCTCTCTCCCTTCTCTCTCCCTTCCTCCCTCCCTCCCTTCCTCCTTTCTGCCTTCTCTTCCTCCTCCTCCTTTCTACTCCTTTTCTGCCTTGCTTCTCTCTTCTCTTTCTACACACTATTCATCGCTCACAAACCCAGAGGAAGCTGGTTTGGGAAGCTCAACTGAGATACCTTAGCTTACTACTCAGAACCCTCACATATGTTGTTCCTCTTGCTATGAAAGTCCCTCCCCCACCTCCTTCCAGAGTGAAAGCTTTACACATCATTCTGTCAGAGACTATCGAAGTTCAAAGACTGCTTTTCAAACGATCATCAGCTGTGAGGTCTCAGCTGATCAATCGCTTCCTAAAAGACACCTCCCTAAGAGGCAAGGCCTCTCTTTATTACCCCTTCAGAGTACCAGAGACTAAAATCAGGTTTTTAGCTGTCCAATTACTTAGTCAATGAATTTTATTGAATGGAATTACTGATTTGCTGAGGCTTTCATAGCAATGTACTGGGTTCGGGGGGTGGATAGGAAAGATCTGTTGTCTCACAGTTCAGTAGGGTAGAAGATGAAGGTGAAGGTATACAAGGGTTGGATTTCCCTGATGCCTCTCTTTTTGGTGTACTCCTCCTCTCTGCGTCCTAACTTGGTCATTCCTGGTGTGTATGTATATGTGTGCGTGTGTTTTCTAATCTCTTCCTCTAAGAAATCTGGTCAGATTGCATTAAGTCATATCCCTCAATGGTCTTATTTTACCTAAGGTCTTTAAAGACATTCTCTTCAAATACAGCCACATTCTAAGGACTGGGGTTTAGGACTTTAATGTAGGATCATAGGGGGCACCACTGAACCCACACAGGAAATGGGTAACTGACAGTGCAAGCGGATCTCTGTTCAATGGGGTGCTTTCAGGGTCAAATCCTTGCATTTTCTCCATCTCTGAAGTCTTCAGAAGAGATTCACTCCCTGCAGTCAACAGAGGAACTCAAACCTGCTTGCGTGTTGTAAAACTTGATGTTAACCTAGAGTCTGCTTAAAAGCTGCCCAGTTTTGTGAGGTACATAGATCAGGAGCTCAAAAACAATGCTTTAAAATTCACAATCCTAAAAGCTAGTGAGATAAACCTGCTGCCTTTTCTCCAAAAGATACTCCCTTCTCCTGCCGGTGGGCAGGTTAATGATTTCTCGGTTTCTGAGGGCAGCCCACCTGTTCGTACTGATTCTAGTTTGTGCTTAGATAGAAACAGTATTTACTTAAAGATGTACCTATGTTGGATTAGGATATACAGTTATGAAAGAAAGTAGGTCAAGCTTGAGGGAGGCCATCTGTCAGAGTATGTTTTGGCAAAAGAACAACGTAAGTAGGGAACTTCATAAAAGAGGCTGAAGTGTTGTAGCCTGAGGGCACCAGCAGAGTTCTGTGGGCTCCAACTGTCACCCTGCTTTTTCCAGTTACATAATTGTTCAAGATAGCTGCACTTGATATGGAAGTGCATGTGTTCTACAAAGGACAAAACCTCACTTTCGATTTTTGAAATAAGGATAGATACAACATGTCTAATTTATGTGATTTTTTTTTAAAATTTAAGTAACCCATTCTATGAAATCCTCAACATTTTTAGAAGGTAAGTATAACATCAAGTTCTTAGATATTTTACCACTTACATTTTTCATTAAAATTTCAAGCATATCTATTAGTTCACATGAATGAGTTTTCAACATAATTAACATGTCCATGCAACAAGATTTTTTTTTAATTTTTCCTACTTGATAAAGATTGCTTATAATTTTTTTGTATTCAAAACAGCGTTGTCAGGACTGAGAATGCAGCTCAATTGCTAGAGTGCATGTCTAGCATGTGTAAGGCACTGGGTTCAATCCTCAACATCATGTAAACCAGGAATAGCAGCAAATGGCTGTAATTTCAGCTCTTATGGAGGCAAGAGGCTCAAAATACAAAAGTCATTCTCTGCTTTCCAAGGATGGAAGAAAGGGAGGGAGGGAGGGAAAGAGGGAAAGAGAGTGAAAGGAAGGGAAGGAAGGAAGGAAGGAAGGAAGGAAGGAAGGAAGGAAGGAAGGAAGGAAGGAAGGAAGGAAGGAAGGAAGGAAGGAAGGAGGGAAGGAAGGAAAGGAGGGAGGCAAGGAGAGAGGAAGGAAGGAAAGGAGGGAGGGAGAGAGGGAGAGGGAGGGGGAGAAGCAAAGAAGGAAGGGAGAGGAGAGAGAAGAGAGGAAAGAAGAGAGAAAGAGTAATAAGGAGAGGGGGGAGGGAGAGAGAGAACAAACGGAGCAGAGCCAATGTTTTCATCTACAAAATAAGTTCCAAAAAACATAATCTTTTCACGATTTCTCAAACCATCTGTGTGAGTCAATGGAGCCCTCAGAGCGGCACAGGTGTGGATGGGGCCTATAGTTCACTACCCTGATCTCAGCTTCCAAGTTGCTAGCGATCTCACTTCAGCTTTCCCAGGAAACCTCTCAGTGTCTGGTACTTTTGTACTACTGCCTTAGAATGAATCTAAGGATGGCTTAAGAGAACTTTGTAGTTGTCAATTTTCTTGTTGTAACCATTGTGATTTTTTAATATATCTGAACTCTCATACTTAAGCAGAAAATAAAAGCAATATCTAATTTCTGAGCTAGAGAGATGGTTCAAGGATTAAGACTCTGCCTCACAAGCAGAAGATCCTAAGTTCGGATCCTAGGTTCCACGTAAAATGGTGAGTACAGCCTGGTAAATCCCAGAGATGAGTAAAGAAGAGGTAGAAGCAATCTAGGATGATTCCCCAAGTCACCCTTGGTACTCCGCAGGGACACACAGTGCTCTCGGATATAAACGCATGTGCGCGTGCACACACGCACAAGCAAAATAATAAATAAAAAAATCTAAACCCTTATAAGCAAGCTCGTATGTGGATATACAACTTAATCTTCCTCAGTCGGTACCTTCATTTGATAGTTACCTTCCTGAATTTTCTTCTTTACAGACCAAATAACATTTCATTTCACATGAGATGACCCGGTGAGGCTTTGAGGCATTTGTCTTCATGTCCAGTCATGGTTTTCTTTTTGCTATTTCAACCATGGAAGCATAACTTACATAACATAAAATATTACAGTTCAGTGACAAGCGCCTATGGTGTGAAGTGCAACTGCCTTATCTAAATGTAACCTGTTGGCATCAAACTTCGTGGCCTGTTCCTGTCAACCTGCTGCCCACCCTTGGAGCGCCTACTTACTCTCACCATAAAGGAGCTTAGGCAAACGATGGAACTGTAAAGAATGATTTTTTTCACATGAAATAGTTTCACCTGTTCTGAAACTTCTTAAAAATGTGATTACAGAGCACGCGCTCTTTGGTTACTACATTTTTTTCTCCATCCAAGGCCTTTGAGAAGCTTCCCTCTCACGATGTATTCTGACACTTCCATCTTCTTGTAACACTTTGCTTTGCTTCGTCCTCTCTCTGCTACTCCATCATATAAATGTATCACAGTTCATCTATTCATGTTTCCATGACAGACATCTGGCATAGTTTGAGTTTGAAGTTATGATGAAGAAAGTTTCTACAAACATCCTTGTAAAAGTCTTTGGTGAACACATATATTTCACTTATCTTGAGTGAATATCTACAATTAGTTTGGCAAGTCATAGTTAACAACCTAAATACTGTCTGAAGTTTCTTAAAGCCATTAAATCTATGCGTGTGCTGGATTTCATCTGCATCTTTTCCTACTGTACCAGTTACTTTTCTCAACTCAAGCAACTTAAAGGGGAGAAAAAAAATGAGATTTACTCATCTTATGGCTCCAAAGGCGAGGTGCAGTCCATTGGACACAAAAAGGCATGGCTGGTTGGCAGAAACTGGAGGCAGCTTAAGTCACATCCATCAAAGAGGCTGAGAGTGCAATATTGCAAGAGCTAATTTTTGGAAGCCAGGTAGGGCTAATCAACCTCAAGACCCATCCCCATTATGTGCTTTCCTCTAGCAAGGTTCCACCTCCTAAACAGTAGGTTCTCTTTCTGCTTTGTGGGTCATAGAGCTCAAACCCGGGTCACCAGGTTAGGTGACAAACTGAGCCATCTCTCTAGTACTTGATCATTTCAAATAAATGTACATTATCTAAGTTCCAAGGATTGTTACATTTTGATATAAATATATTCTGGATTGTAAGTACATAATCCCAGTTGGTGAGTTCCTTTTAATTTTTAACAATGAACTGAACCTCTAATTTTTTTATTTATTTGAATTTTTGTGTATGGATAGTTAATTTTTATCATATCACAGACAGAGAAAACACTTGTGTTCAAAAGACCTGTTTTATTTGAAAGCCTGTGGTCTTTCTCTGTAGACATGAAAGAAAGATCTGTCCTTCTGTTGATTGGAGTGGGCCAGCCGGCAGTGCTGCTTGAACTTGTTCTATTCTTCAGTTTCTCTCCCTACTTAATTTATAAGAGAATAATAAAATCCCATGACTACGCATTCATTTCCCCTTGCCCAAAGTTTGAGAGTTTCTGACTCACATTGCTTGGAACGCTAAATGAATCCACTTCTAAGACTATCTTTTTAATGATTTGGCAGCTAGTACATGTCTAATATTATTAGTACTATTTAAGTTTATTCTTTGATAATTTCATTCATTTTATATGTATATCATATATTATGATTCTTTCTCCTCCACTCATTTTTATTTCTCTCCTATACCTATTGTATGTCTATCCACATCTTTTTCAGGAAAGAAAATCCAAGTTTTTAATCATTTGTTAAAAAAAATACCCAGAAATGTTGAAAATAAACAATAAGTAAACTATTAACAGGAAATTTTAGCTTCTAAGCAAGATGATTTTTCAAAAATCATAAAATGCCTACAAGTTGTTTAGGTGTCTCTCATCTCTGTGACAGCACAATAGCTTTCCCAAACTGTTGTTACTGATAATATTAATGGAAACATTAGGATCTCTGTGATACAGATTCCAGCTCTCCTGATACATGAGCTCATGTGGTTCCACAGCCTCAAGACAAGATCCCATGTGCTGCCAATATTCATATTTGGTTCAATAAGGGCAAAGCTATTGGTTCTATAATGAGCAATAAGGTTTACAATGCAAATGTCTTGAAACATTTCAAATACTACATGAAAGTGGCGGGTGGAGTGACTAAGGAAATGGAACTTTCCTGTTGACGCTTCACTCCCCGACCTGGGCCATGCCAGGCCTCTCATGACTCTTCAGGTCAGCTTCCAATAGGTTCATCAGACAATCTGAACTGGAGCTAAGAAGCAAAGAATGGCTGTGGCCCTCCAAACCTCTCCCCCTTAGAGAAATGCCTGGCCTGTCACCCTCCTCTAGCTTGATATTCAGAGGTATACACAATTCTTCACACACCCAAAAACATCCAGAATTAGATCAAATAAATTATCACCTTCATATTTTATTAGAATGTTTGTTAACAACCTGTACAAAACCAGATTTTCAAAAGGTGTTTGTAAGGCATACACAAGAAAATAGAATCAGTTGAATACTGGAGCATCACTAAGATGCCAGACAGATAAATGAGATCAAAGAAGCCATAGAAAAGGCAGTAATGTCAAATAATTTTGCTGTAGCTTTTCTGTATTAAAAAATGTTCATCCAACTTCAGAGACTCTATATCAACCACCTAGAACTAGGCCAGCTTAGTCTCTCCCCATCTTGAAGCTCAGGGAAATTTGCGGAAGAGGGGACGGTAAGAATGTAAGAGCAAAAGGATGGGAGGAGCAATGATATGTAAGATACTCTATACTAGTTAGGGCTGAAGCAATCATAATTGGACTTTGCATGCCCTGTGCATTGTCCAACACACTGTTGACCTCACAAAGTCTAGCATCTGCTAAAGGCACCAAGATCCTTGGAGGCAAAGGATTGGCAGCCACAGCAGTGTTCCTATACCTAAGGGGAACACGGAAAGGGTTCAGGGAAAGGCCACTGGGTCCTTGTATGTCATCGGAGAGGAGGGCCCAGAGGAAAATCAGACATGCACAAGAAAGGACTCTCTGGGAATTGGGGTGGGAGGCACTGGGGGATGGGGAGGGAGAGAGGTGAGGAGGGGGAGCAGGGGGTACGGGGGGAGGAGGAGGGAGGGAGGGAACTGGTGTACCTAATAAGTTTGTATGAGCTGAAATAAAAAAAATAAAATAAAATAAATGTTCATCCATTTTATAATAATATTCAGATGTTGTAGTCTTCTCTATCTTAGAAATCATTACTTCTCAGAAAAAGATTTTTCTCTTTTATAAAGCAACAGTGGTCATAGATAACAGAATTTAGTCCTCCTTTTTTTTTTACAAGAACGTGGGTATTTCTTAGTTTCCCATTTTATTTGATCAGCTTCTTTTAGTTTGGTTTGGTTTGGTTTGGTTTGGCTTGGCTTGGTTAAGCTACCCCTGATATCTTAAATTCACTGTACTAGAAGAGATAAAAGTTGTCAATGTGTAATTATGACTATGAGGTTAATACATTGTGTCTTCAGCTAGGTTTGATTTATTTTACCACTATTTATGTAATTGTAAAGTATTTAATTTACTAATAAGACAGGATATGTTCAAGTGGATGATGTGATTTGACAGAAACATACATTGTATAACAATTATAATCAAGTCACCATTAAAGACATAGAATCTGCTCTCATCACATTTTAAGGATTCAATGCACCATTGATAACTATGTCCATGGTGCTCAGCAGTAGGTTTCCAGAACCTAGTCATCTTGTAAGTGAAAGCTTATACCCATTATGGCACCTTCCCGACCCCCTCATTGTTCTCTGCCTCTATACATTAGGCTTCCTTAGATCATATACACAGTATTTATTTCTCTGTGTCTAGCAAATCTTACTTATTAGAAAGTCTTACCTTTTTAACCATACTGTTGCAAATGGCAAGGATTCTCTCTCGCTTTCTCTTTCTCCTCTCTCTCTCTCTCTCTCTCTCTCTCTCTCTCTCTCTCTCTCTCTCTCTCTCTCTCTCGGGTGTTCTGTGTCTGTGTGTATCAGAGGACACTGTATGTGCCTATGGAAACTTAAGGGTGACTTCCAGAATCATCCTGGATTGTTCTACCTCCTTTTTGCTTTGCTCTGGGGTTTCCCAGGCCCCGCCTTCCAAGGCTGGAAGTACAGCCCATTGCTATTTCTGATGGCATTTTTATGCAGAATCTGGGATCCAAACTCAGAAATTTAACCCTTGAGCCATCTCTCCAACCCCTTTTTCTTCTTTTTAAGGTAAAATAATGGTTCCCCGTGTGGGTACATCACATTTTGTTTATCCATTCATTCATTGTTGGACGCTTGAGCTTCCTACATCTCTGGGCTACTGTGAATAATAGTAGATTGAATATGTGTATAAAAATATTTCTTGAATTTCACTTATTTGCAGTGCAGACCTACAGGTGGGACTACTGAGTCTACATCTCTTCAACTCCCACCAGGAGTGATCAAGAATTCTACTTCCTACACATCTCCACCAACTTATTAGTTTCTCTACAGGTGTTAGGTAGTAATTAGTTGTCATTCGTTTCCTCAATAACTAATAAAACATCACTTCATATGATTATTTGCCACCAAAACCTTCCTTAGACAGATTTATTTAAGCCTTTGTCTTAAATATGAATTCAGATATCCAATAAATATTCCCCTTGGTTTATATATGCCTAGCACAATCTGGAGAACATACGTCTATTGAGGGGAGGTCTACTCTTCATTTGAAATTCAATTTTACCTAGATGCCCTGTATTTTTTGTGTGATAAACATTTTTTCAAAAACAACAGCAAAAAGCAAGACCTCTGATGGATCTGAAATCATCTTTAAATATTTCACAATTTTGCTAAGGTGTGTGTTTTCATAGATGTTTGACTGGTATTCCTACTTTATTAAAAATTATAATTTCATTTTGAGATCCGTCAGACTAAATCATTTGAGTTTCACAGTTTTTGTGCAACATTATTGGGCTCACTTAATGAAATTATAACTCAGTCAAGATATCTCATTCTCTGGTAGTAAATTAACTCAGTGGTGAGAGTTAAGGAAAGAGTACATCCTTCCTTGAGTTTATTCTTCCTGTTTGGTGGAGTGACAGAGGAGGAGGCATTTCATAGTCGAGTTATTTATTGTTCTCTTTGTGCTAACACTATATTGGTGTCTGTCCGTACTGGAAACGGCAGCAGCTGTTAACAGGCTCTTGGATGAATTTCAATGTGATCTCCCCTGGCCCCTGGAAAGCTTGGCTAAAGAGAAAACAAGCTCCTCCTCAGAAGAAAAGAGCAAGTTTCAGGAAAGGTCTGGTTCCCTGAAGGTTAAGGGCATGTAAAACCACCAGAGACTGGTTTCATGAGAAACACCACTTAGATCAAGGTGTAAGTGCAAAACTGGCAACATGAACATAGACAGATCTTTTCTGCAGCAATAGAAACAGACCCAAAGCAATGTTACAAACACAGAGACCCCAGTAGGGCATCCTGCCTTCAGGTAGGGAAGACTTTAGAGAAGGAAAGCATCAAAGAAGCCCTTGATGGTCAGGGCCCTGAGCAACCTAACACAAATATCAGAAATGACTCTAGGCTCGTGATACAACTCAGTCATAAGGTACCTGCTCACAAAACTGACAATCTGAGTTAAATTCCCAGAAGCCCGCATGGAGGAAGGAGAACAGGCTTCTGAAAGTTCATCTCTGACCTTTATTCCCCAGAAACTCACTGATGGAAGAGAGAACTGACTTCTGGAAGTTGACCTCTAATCTTTTCCCCCTCCTCCCCCTACCTCTCCTCTCCATTCTTTCTCTTTATTACTTTCTCCATCCTTTTTCCAACTCTCATAAATAATAAATAAATACATAAACAAAACTATATTTTAAAAAGAAGTTACTCTAGTACAATCTTCACTTCACAGGGGAAGTGATATAGTCCAGATTCATGTTGAAAGAGTCATGCAGACATGAAGAGAATCAGTGCTGCTGAGAGTTCACAAGTGAGGGAGCTCCCCATGCTGTGTACCTGGAAGGATCTTTTCCATGGATACATACTGCATGGACAGATGCATCTGTAATTTAATTTGATGGATCTCTAAGTATGAGGGACTATCTTGATTACATTGATTGAGGTGGGAAGACACACCCACTGTGGTGGCAATTGAGCAGAAACACAGAATTCATTCCTCTCTGCTTCTGGACTGTGGATGTGATGTGACCAGCAGCTTCCAGTTCTTGCTGCCTTAACTTCCCACCATTGTGGACTATACTCCTGCATTGTGAGCTACAATGAACCCTTTCTTCTTTAAAGTTGATGGTTTTGTCAGGTTATTTCACCAAAGTAACTAAGGAAAAGTAACTAAGTCATCTCCCTTAACTGGTCACTGTTTCAATTTTTCTCCATATCTCACCTAAAATTCCTTCACCTCTCTATTTAGGAGAGAAATTGTTAGTTAGGTGTGTTGGTGCATATCTATAATCTCAGTCTCAGAGTTATTGAAGGAACAGAATTGCAAATTCAAGCCCAACCTGGGCTAGAGAGTCAGTACCAGTTCAGCTTAGGAGTAGAGGAAGAGATGGGGGTGGGGGAGCTGGAGGGAACTGCCAAGAACATAGGAAAGAAACCATTTTAGAGGTCACTTCCTGGTTTGGTCCATTTTCCCAGCTGCTCTGTGTTCCATGTACAGGACCAAATTTACTGGGTAAACCTGGCCTCTGTTCCCTGGCAACCAGGACCGAAAACAAAAGGCCGTTCCTGGGTCCCTGGAATTCCATCACCACCACGTCTTCCCAGCTCAGATGGATTGTTTGGGCTTTCTGCTCCACACTGGCCTCTCTCCTCTGCCACTTGTACTCAGACACCCACTAAAGTAACATGGCCTATGGTTTTGATAAGTCCATTGTTTGTGCTTCATGAATTTCAAGGATACAAAGCAAAATTTCTATGAATGATGGAGGGGAAATTGATGACTTTATTTCTACCCTTCTATTATAATTCTCAGATTGTTTTCATCACCTTAGTTCCTCTCTGAAATGGTCTTGATATGATAGGTGCTAGGCCTACTAACTGGTAGATAGACATAAGGTTGTTACCGTAAAGATAAATGCATGAAGTTTCCAGAGAGTTGAGACAAAAATGAGGGAAGATGTCAAAAATAAGGGAAGAAAAGAAGAAATCATAAAGTTTAGAACTGAATGGAGAGAGTAACTTAATAAAATGCTGTCAGAAATTCAATAAAAGACTGAGCCAGGATGAAGTGCCTGCAACCGAAATGACCTTTCCACCTCCCTCGTCCAAGCCCCTCGGTAATAAGGACGTATGAAAGCAGTGAGTTTTTCTGAGACTTGATGTCAAAAGCACATTTCCTATTTTTCTCTTTCCAGACAAAGTGACCATATTGTCAACCTTCCTCGCTCCCTTCAAGTACCTGAGTCCTGGTACCACAAACACAGAGGATGAAGACAATCTAAGTAAGCAGCTCCACTTTCTTCAAAGTAAGGGGAGATCTCCCCCAAATGTGGAATGGGAGGGGTTATGTTCCTCTGTCTCCAAAGACTGAGGTCCTTATGAGAGGCTGTGGCAGAAATACTGGCTGGACTTTCTCAGAGCAGGAAGCTCCGCCCCCATCTCCCAGCAGACCCGCCCTCTTCTGCAGCTCTTCTTTACATCCAGCTCCAGCCCTGTCTGCAGCTCTGACCTCATCAGACTCTCACTCCATCGTCACCTGGGTCCATCATCCCTGCAAGCCCACCTCCACGAAGACCTACCCCTCCTGCCGCCAACCTGGGCCGGAAACCCATTTCCACCTGCAATCCATTCTCAGCTGGAATCTCATACTCAACAGCAGCCCACCTGTACTGGGCATCCCTTTCTCACCCACAGCACCGTCCTTCTCTGCAGCCTCATTCGTGCCTGCAGCCCTATGTCTCACTACCTGAAATCCCAGTCTCACCCTCCTGTCTTGGTATGGAATACATCATTACCTAGAGATCCAAATCATTATCTTGGGAATGGAAAAGTATGGCTAATACCTGTAAAACTGAGAGCCTTGGAGATTGCAGGCAATACGCCAGGCCGTGTTTTGCTTTTAGCATCCCTCTCCTCTTTTTCCTTTGTGTACCTCTTCAAACAAGAGATAAATGAAAATGATTGTAGTGTCACGGTGTCTTAGAACATGGTTTTTACAATTCCTTAACAGGGGGAAATCTGAACTGCAGCCTTCTTGCTGAAACATTTCTAATATGTGAGTCTGGACAAGCATAGCCAGGTGTCTGACGTTAGAGATAGTTCAGAGCACTCTCTCCTGTTCAGATCAATAAGGGTATTTCTTCAGAGTACAGACTGCCTGCTGGGGAGAGAGATGGGGGATTCTGGAAGTGTTTGGCTTGGCCTATGCTCTCCTCTTGATTGTAGTATATTATCAAGCACTTAAAAGAGGGGAACAAAACGTTCCATAAGAACACATCTCTGCATTTTAGTATCACGTAGCAGCCTAACAGATGGGCTTTCTTTTAAACTAAAAGGAGCTAAGAACGTACTTGTTATGGGATGGGAAAGAAGGAAGGGGTCATTGGTGGTTACTAGGATGGTTGGCTGGATCAAGTAGAAATACAAGCAGACATTTCCACTAACATGTTGTCTCTGTTGACAACATCTTTTAAGATGGCACCAGAACTGGGAAGATAGCTCAGTGGATAAAGCACTTACAAAGCGAGCATGAAGATAAGGAAGTAATCCCATCCCTGGAGACAGGTAGACAATACCTAGGACAAACTAGCTAGCTAGACTAGCCAAAGCCCTAGGTTCAATTGAGAGGCATATAAAAAATAAAGTAGGGAAGACACCTAAGCCAACTTCAGGCCTACACACACACATGCCCATACGTACATGCTGTCCACACACACACACTTGTGCCAACACATATGTGAATATATATCACACAGAAAGGAGGAGAGGGGGAGGGTTCTCCTTTATGCAACTGTAGCATTCCAATCACTGTTCAGCTCCCATTCGGCATTCAGTTCTTGGTCTCAATCAGGAGACCAAGAGTCTAGTATGAGTTCAAGGTGTTCCACTTGCAAGCTTACCCTTGAACTTGTGAACCATGAGAACAGGGAACATATATGTTACCTCTCAGAGCCTCAGTGAATCATTTCATCTATGACTGGGATCTCAAACCAAAGAAATCATGCAGCTGAGAGAAGCCAGGGATGCAGAATATAGGAGTGAGCAGTTAAAGCTGGCCAATACTTGGAATTAAAGCTCTTCTCCCCCAATTCAGTTTATTGGTTAATGGGAAGAAACTTTAATTATTTACTGCATGTGAAAATGCTTTTGAAGTGCTTGGGAAACCTCACTTCTGATCAATGGATTTGATTTCCCTCTGTATAGATGCTGCTAACTCCTTTAGAAAACTGTTTTTTGTACCTGTGTGCATTTTTATATGTATATGTCTATGGTATGTGGAAGCAGCATGTGTGGAGTATGTACATGTCTGTGTGCATGTGTGTGGTGTTCTTGTTCACATGTGCATGGAAGTCAGGGTGGGAGGAAGAATATCCACTTAGTCCTGTGCCCATACATTTTCATCCTCTGAACCTTCTGCGCCTGAGCTATAAGGTAAAAACAGGTCATGACTGTTTGTTGCATGGATTTGACTATTCAAGAATGTTCCATACTTCCCTGCAGCTGCTCAGGTCCTGGTAACTTGGCACATATCACAGATTTTTCTTGGAGCTTCCATTTAAAGGCACTGAGATGATGTACGGGGGAGAGGCATCCAACACACACACACATACACCTGCAGGCCATCGGTGTGCAGGAAGCCTACCTGAAGCTCATAAGCAATATACCAGGTTTAAGCTGAGAGGCTCCAAACAATACCACGTTTTCAAAAGGTGTCTGCCTTTAGCACTTACCCCTGAAGAGCTTTCACCTTGTAAAACTGAAGAATGATGAGTTCTTGCATCCTGGCCCCATTATCTTCTTCCCACATGTTGAGATTTGGCCCAAATCCACTGAGAAGCAACAGAGACTTCAGCTTTCAGATAGTCATTGATTCTGATGGAGGAAGTCCCTGGCCTGCTGCATCTACTTACCCCGGAACCCCCCCCCCCCACATAACTGCTGCAGCTCCATGGAGTCACGATGACTAGTGACGAGAAGGGCTCTTCTGCTAGCTGTCCAGTCTGACACATTGGCCAGGACAGTGCTACGTTCTGCACACCCCGCCCCCGCTGAGCCCACCTGCTATGCACCCTAGAGTGTGCCGCGGCATAACTCTCCTTCCTGTCTCTGCATCAAGCCCTTCCCCAGATTTGAATAGAGAATCAGGCCACCCACCATTCTGCCCCAGCTAAGCCCTGCCATCTGGGAGAAGAGTTGCTCTGTTTTTAAAAACGGGCTCCTTGGCAGCAGAATAACCTTCACAGAAACAATATTATCTCTTCAAATGTAGCGTGGCGCACCGGATGGCTGGCTCTCTGGTGCCCTCCTGACCCGCAGACTCGGAAGTGTCATTATTAGTGAAGCATAGGATCCCAATGAGGCCAACCCATGAGGGCAAGCTGGGTGCACTGCACGACTGCATTGAAGACACTGACAGACAAGAGATGGAAGAGACGCCTAAATACACTGGCAAGCAAACATGGCTTCTGGGAGACGACAGTAGTTAAGATTCCATCCCTAACCCTCACCTCTACCACATCTCTCCTCATCTGAATATCACCATCCCAGGACATAAGGCTCACTGAGTCCCGGGAAATAGCCTTCCTTTAGAAAATAAAAGGAGCAACCACAGCTATGACAATATACCATTTTCCCCCTTCTCCCCCAGATGCAATTCCTTCATACATTAGGCCTTGAAACTCCACGTTACATTTACTGACACTTTTTTATCAAATGAGATAATGTACTTATGAGGCTCAGGAGACAATTCTGCATGTGAGGGAAGCAGAATGGAAATAATTTCATTTCACGTTTTACTGTGCAGAGGCCTGCCTGACTTGAGACACTTTCTTCCGGTGTCTGGCAGTCTTTAAATTGCTCATGATTGTTCTATTACTGTTGCTTGTGGTATTTATCTAATGTGGTTTGCAGTTATTTGCCTGCTCTTTATCTAATTCCAACAATGGAAAGATGTTCAAGATGTCTGCAACTCTGAAATCACCTCTGGGAAGCCAGAGTTTAGAGGCACCTCCAATTATGACGGCTAGAGAGCAAAGCGATTTGCCTGTGTGCCTAGGCAGAAGGACTGGGCTTCATCAGGAGAGGCGTTTGGAGCCCAAACCAGGAATGTCCCAAAAGGGGAGAAATATGGTTTGACCTTCACTATGTCTCCAAGGATGACCCTGTGGCAACAGAGTCACAGCAGCATCTGGCTCTCCTCTGGGTGTCCCCAGCAGTCTATAGTCAAGCAGACGTGCTAATGAATATATGGGTGCAGAGGGGAAGGGGGAAGTATGGATTACATGGTTTTGGAAATGTTTTTCTTCTCTTTTTACAAATGTATATATAGGGTGTGTGTGTGTGTGTGTGTGTGTGTGTGTGTCTGGGTGTGTGTGTATGTGTTTGCATGTGGGTGGTTGTACATGTGTGTGCAGGTATACTTGTGCCCATGGAGGCCCAAGGGTAATATCTGGAAATCATCCTGGATTATTTTTCTGCCTTACTGCTTGCTCTGGAGATTCCTGGGCTCTGCCTTCCAAGACTGGACTTACAAGAATTATAAGTCATTGCTGTATCTGTCTGGTATTTTTTTACGTGGAATCTGGGGATCTGAACTTGAGTCCTTTTTCTTTCCTGGCAAAGACTTAACCCCTAAGCCATTTCTCAAGCTTGGCTTCAATAATGTTTACCTGTAGAAACCCTCTGTATTTAATAAGAAGATTCAGTGGTTTCTAGCCTGAATGAAGGGATGTAAGGAGCTTTAACTGATAGAAGAAGAGAGAGAGAGAGAGAGAGAGAGAGAGAGAGAGAGAGAGAGAGAGAAGGGGCTGGGAGCTGGTAATAGCAAACTGTTAGAATCCTAATATCAGTTTACAAGGCAAGTGAGCATCCAGTCTGCCCCTGAGTAAGGCACTCACTTCCTTAAAGAGCTACTTCCAGGTCTAACATACCATGAAGCTATGAGTTGTGATTGGTGAAAGTAATAATTATTTGGAAGAGTGAATTTCAGAGGGGCATGAACATCCGGATCCTCTAGTGATTACATCCCACATGAACCATTTCAGTGAACAGCCAAATGGCTTTTCAGATCCGAATCATTTTTGTCCCACAAGCCCCTTGCACCCTGAAATCCCAGAACCTCTGGGAGAATCCCAGGAGGCAGGCCGCTGCCGTTCCCTTGCCAGCTCCCCAAGGAGACAGGTTGGGGACGACTGAGTCCATGGCAGTCAGCTCAGCATCATCCTACCAGCAAAGTGCACATCTGGAATCTGCACAGCATCGACAGCTAGTGTGCAGCCTTCACGCGCATGGTCTCCACTGCTGGTTCATAAGCCTGTGCGGATGCTCTCATGAAATGCCGAATCATGTGACAGGGCTCCTGAGGTTCGGAAGCCACAGAGGTCATGTCCTGCCTCTTGCACACATGGGGAGAGCAGAATTCGTTGCTCTGCTCCTGAGACACCCCCAGAAAGTTCCTAGTCTGTCTGTGCCACCAGATTCACAGACAATGCTCAGAGAAAGAGTTGAGCCTTCTCAAGTGACAGGACAAAACATAAAGAGAAAAGCTCCATGCATTCTCTCTCTCTCTCTCACACACACACACACAAATAAATAAATAAATAAATAAATAAACAAACAAACAACAAACAAATAAATAAATAAGCAGTTCTTTTGAAAGAGAGTGGGGGCTCAGGCTAGCCTGCACCAGCTCCAAAGGGTCAGAGTCTGAGGGAATAGTTCGGAAATGGTGGGATCCCTCCACCCAATCCTGGGGCAAGACAAAGGCCATCCAGCTGACTAAGGTCAAGTTTCATTCATGTCTTTTTATATTGTATATATTTAAGGTTTACAACATGATATTTTGGTGCATGTATACATAAGTAAATGATTACTGAAATCAAGCAACGTAGCATATACATCATTTTCCATACTTCAGTGTGTGTGTGTGTGTGTGCACGCGCATGTGTAATATATAATCTCGCTTCATGAGCAGACACTGATCCCACCACAGGTCTCCATGCCCACTAGTCAGGAAGTCCTCATGTCTCCCTCATAAAACCCAGGTATAGCCTATCATGTTCACAGACTCCAAGAGAAGGAATCAAAAGTACAGTTACCAAAATGTGAAACCCCCGTCCCTGCTGTCTCTGCTTTTAGTTTCTGGGGTACAAGGATCCTCCAAGCATACGCTTCACAAGGAGCATTTTAAGCCAGTGTTTAGAAGTAAGAGCTTTTCAAGTCTCCTGACATTTTTTTGCCTGTGGATTATCATATGTGACAATTGGGTATGTGGAACCTATTAACTAAATGGAGAAAAAAATGAATATAATTTCCTGGGTCAGAGCAGGGGAGAGTAACACATTTTCTACCATCTCTGTGGAAGGGCACAATGTTAACGTGCAATATCAGAGTTCGAGCTGTGACTCGAGAGAACGGCTGGAGCGAAATGCTATACATGCTTGACACCTGGGCATGAGCTTGACCATAACCCAAATGCAGGCAGCATCAGAGTGGGAAGGGGGTCCCTTCAGCCCCAAGCACGTTACAGTGGAGCACTATGGAGGTACTGCTCCTACAAGGAGTCCAAGAGGGCAAGTGCTTTATACTTACATATACTGACACACATGGAGTAGTTAAGATATTTGCTAAGAATGGATGTCTACCTTGACAGGCAAAAGGGAATACAGGAAATGTGTTTCTTTGTTCTCTTAAATGACTGATGCTCTTCTTTATTCTGGTTGGGATATGCCAGGACATCTCTGGTTAGTAATCAGATCTCTAATCCAGCATACCAGAGGGAACAAAACCTGTTCACTCTCAATTGGGAGCATCCTTGAATTTCTGGGGAAATTCATGGAGAATGCCAACAAATGCAATAAGCAAGGAGAGAAGTTGGATTTGCACAGAAGGAACCAAGAGAGGAACCATTCCTGCTGAACTGTTCCCCTGCTGCTGTGTAAAATGTATCTGTGTTGGGCTCTTGCTCGGCCGATTACATGCATTTACTTAATTCACCCTCATTCAACACGAATACTATTAAAATCCTCATTTTCTGTCATTTAATAAAAATTGGGAGTATAGATAAATAGAATGACCTGTCTATGTGGCTCTACAGCCAAAAACACTGAAGGGACATTTGATCTCTTACTTGCTTGACTCTGGACCCTGTGAAGTGGCTACTGCACATTCCATTCTTTACAGGTCTCAGGACAGAGCCTGCAGCCCAAGTCTGGGGTCTGCAATGTTTGCTGGACTCTAAGAGTCAGTTAACCAGGACGTGTGGTCCTTGTTAATATACCACAGATAACATCACTCTAGAGAGTCTGACAAGTATCTAAGATGGGACCAGTATCTGCCCACTTATCACTTGCTAACAATTATTGGTTATGACAAGAGGGGCTCACAGGGGATGGAGGGATGGCGCAGTCAGAAAAAAATCTCCTGCACAAGCATGCAGACCTGAGTTCAGGCCACAGCATTGACATGAAAAGGCCAGATGTGACCACATCCAGTAATCCCAATGCTAGGGTTAGAGAAAAAGAAAAAGCCTCCACATTCACTTGAATGCACACACACACACACACACACACACACACACACACACACACACACACACATGAAAGGGACTCTCACCTCAATAAAATAACCATTGTTTATATGCAAAGTATCACCTATGGCAGTTATCATTGATACGGAGAGTTCCAGAAGAGAAAAAAAAATAAAAATGAATTTCAGTGATGGTGAGAAGAAAAGCTTTGTTTTCTGAGTTTGGCGCTCTCAGATACAGGTCATCTGATATGATGGCTGCCATAATCACACTGACACGCTTATTCAATCCCCACGCTGTAAGAAAATCAATAAGAAATTAAAGGGTTCCAAGTATGTTTCTAGTCAATCTGATGTGGGGATTTGGGAATTATTTTGTTTGTGCTTTCTTTTCATTTTAACTTCAGTTTGGAAAAGCACAGGATTAATCTAATGTATTCTCCTCCTTGGCTTGAAATACCTTAGGTGACAGAGTTCACTGCTCTAAGTATGCACAGAGCACATGATTTAAAAAAAAAAATACAGTGCTGGTTGAGATTTTAGCACTTGCTGTATAGAAGGCAATTATTTTGCTGAAATCCACAGAAAATGAATGCCTCAAACTTTTAACAAACAAAACCCTCAGATTCACACTTTTAAACAAAATTACTTCCCTGAGCCCAATAGTTTTTAGTAGCAAATTGATCGACAGAACAGTATTCCCGTCTCACAATTCAGAAGGTAAAGTAGAAGTGGAGATTGCTTTCAACACAGAGCCCAGCGCCCCTACTGGAGCATCGTGGTGACGGAGATGTGGTGATACGTGACAGACCTGTTAACCCTGAGCTAAGAGGAGGCAGCACTCCTGCTGAAAAGAACATTCTCAAGTGTCAGGATACCTCTACAAGACACCTGGCTTTTTACAGGCTGTGAAATTGGGCTTTCTTCTTTATTATTATTCTCTAAAATGTCCTAAACCGTGGGGAGCTTCAGAGATGGTTTGGCAGGTCTCACTCTGTGGAGCTCACAGGCAGCCAGGCGGCCAGCATCTGATTTCAAGCTGTGGGTTAGGAGGAAAATTCACATCAAGTTTCCACTTGCTTAATAAGGAGACAAACACATTCGCACCTGCCACAAATCTTCCACAGAGCTGGGAACTCCTGGGCCCAGAGAACACATGCAAGACACAGAAAGAGAAACCTGAGCCGCATCACATGCCAGCCATACAAAGACAAACTCAGGCTGCATCAACTCAGAGGCCCATCACTCGAGGGGCAGACTGTGACCTCGACTTCCTGTATCTAAACCACCCAGAAAGAAGAGCTAACCTACAATGGTCCAGAACAGAATGCAACTATTTCAAGTCCATAAAACCATATGATAGCCGCAGCACGGATGGGGAAGCCTGAAGCACTTGGGACTGAGTTACATCTTGATTAACAAAGCATGTAAGCTCTGTGTACAGGCGACTTCAGCTCTCTGAGCTTTAGTTTCACCACCTATAAAGTATGGAGCATACTCATCACGCCCACGACTGGTTGAGAAAAAAAAAACTGCAGCAAAAATCAGCAGGATACTTAGAAACAGGCGGGAACTGGTAGACAACTGTTCTCCTTGTAATTCTCAGAGTATTTCATAGGAAATTTGAGACTTTGACATTCTAGCTACATACTCCTCAGTCAGGTCCCCAGCAAAAGTCATATGGCAAGTCACAGCCAAGATTATTCTAATCAGAGCAACTTTATCAGAGAACAGAGACCCAAGATGACTAGTCTTTTAAATATTATCTTTAAATGTATTTATTGCCTTCAGTGTGCAAATAATGATTTTGCTAAACTTACTTCATGTGGTTGCAAAAGAAATAAAACATTATAGCTACAAATGAAGTCATTCCCTGTCCCCACATGATTTTTATTCCCCCTCCACCTGTATACATACACAGGGGATGTTGGAACATGTCTATATTACACGGATGCTGAAGCATACAGAACCCATCAAATATAATTGCTATGTATCATTCTGCTGCCTGAATAACTGGGAGAAGTTGAAAATTCCTATATTTTCAATTTTTCAGAAGTATGCTGTGACGAGTTTACTGTTCATCTCTGCTTTTTGAATAAAGGTTCTAGAACAGATCGCTGGTGGTAGACTTGCTGAGGAGGATGTGTGCTTTTGGAATCTAGATGGATGCCTCTGAAATGTTTTCCAAAGGAATTGTATCTATGTGCATTCCCACTTAACTGTAGGCACAAATCCTTCAAAGCACATTGCTATTGTTGGGTTGCTTTGCATCTCTGACCAACTGATTTAAGATAGGAAGAATCAGGACTGGGGACATAGCTCAGTAGTTAAAGTTTTTACCTCCTAAGCAAAAGAACCTGTGTTTAGATACCCAGATCCCACATTAAAGAAAAAGACAGGTGGGTGCCACACCCACCTGTCCATTTCTAATTCTAGCTCTGGAATGTGGAGCCTGGGAATCCTCACCGCAAACTGGCCGCCAGACTAGCCCTAATTAAACCCATGACTTGGGTTTAATTACAGACATGGGCTCACGATAATAAGGTGGAAAAGCGATTGAGGATGTTTCCTGATAGCACCCTTGGACCTCCATAGGCAAGCATGTCCAAGTACACTCGTATACATACACCCATCCATATGTGCCCACCCACACGCTTCACATACACACATCCCATACACACATACATGAAAGAAAAAAGCTATGTTCCAGCACATGTGGCCTTTGATGTAGGTTTTGTCTCATCCAGGATGGGCTGGGGAGACGTTTTCTGCACAGGGTCAGGTTGCCAATGCCACATGAGCCCATCAGACTCTTGGTTGTGTGAGCAGCACAACTGAGCTTCAGACACTACTGACCTGCACAGGTGGAGGGCAGGTGTTTGGGAGACTGCTGCACCTCCACTGGATTGACTCCTAGCCCTCCCCTCTATGGCGATTTCAGGAGACACCAACGTGTCTCACCTCTGGGGTGGGTTAGCAGATAAGGATTTGAAAAACTCTATTTGTGGCTTGATAAAAGCAGCATAATACCAGCAATACTCCTCCCATTTCTCAGAACTGGGGGCATCATGACTATTGAACGCTGAGACTGACCCCCCAACACACCAGCAGCATGTGGGACAAAAAAGGTCTCCCCGTTGCAGGAACAATCTTTCTGATATTCGGTGTTGCCAAAGCCATAAGTAGAATGGATCCCTGTCTGTTTGTTTATAGGGGTTGACATTGGAAGAGAGAGGAGAGAGGATACCTATGGGTGACAACATCACAGCTTATACTCAGAGCAACAGACTGTGAGACCATGAGCCACTTGCCTGTCTGCCTCCTGCCTCTTACTCTTCTCCCTTCTCCTCTTCCTCCAATCTTCTCAAGTTTTCTTCTCTAAGAAGTGCCCAGGAGGGGCTGGAGAGGTGACTCAGGAGTTAAGCCTCTGCCTTGCAGGCGGAAGGTCCTAAGTTCGGATCCTAGACCCCACGTATGGACGCCAGGCAGAAGCGGGGGCAGCCTGCGCTTCTGGTCCTGGTAGGGCGGAGCCTGTGAATCCCGGGGCAGAAGGAGGTGGAGGCGTCCATGGTGGTTCCCGAATTCGTCCGTGGTTCTACACACACACACACACACACACACACACACACACACACACACACACAGACACGCGCGCACACACACACGCATATGCACACAGTTGAATAAATAATAATAAAAAAATTAAAAAAAAAAGAAGTGCCCAGAGAAGTGCAGACAGGTCTGCATCTGTTCCGCACAGATAATCTTCCACTGGAGCCTGGGACCATTAGCGTACCTTTCCCAGACCTGGCTACAGATGCTGAGAGCTGGGCTTCTATGGGTGGTTTTTGAGCTTTGCCACATGACCATTAAAACAGTGTCTGTCATTAGTGGTAACCTGCCAGTGTCCTGGGTCATAACTAATCTGTTCTTGTCTCCAGGTACCAGCAGTGCTGAGGTGAAGGAAAACCGTAATGTGAGCAACCTCGGGATCAGGCCCCTGCCCTCAGGAGACCGGGCCAGAGGCAGCACGCCCAGCATCAAAAGGAAAAGACCCCTGGAGGAAGGAAACGGGGGCCATTTCTGCAAACTTCAACTGATATGGAAGAAGCTCTCGTGGTCCATGACGCCCAAGAATGCACTGGTCCAGCTACACGAGCTGAAGCCAGGTCTGCAGTACCGGATGGTGTCTCAGACGGGCCCAGTGCATGCCCCTGTCTTTGCGGTGGCTGTGGAAGTCAATGGGCTCACATTTGAAGGCACAGGACCCACCAAGAAGAAGGCCAAGATGCGGGCAGCAGAGATGGCTCTGAAGTCCTTCGTGCAGTTCCCCAATGCGTTCCAGGCCCACCTGGCCATGGGCAGCTGCGCCAGCCCGTGCACAGACTTCACCTCGGACCAGGCCGACTTCCCAGACACGCTGTTCAAAGAGTTCGAACCAACCTCAAGGAGCGAGGACTTCTCTGGTTGCCATCCGGTGGACACTGAGTTTCTGTCCACTGCCTGCCGGAGAGGACGGCTGTTCTACCACACACTGGACCTCATGGGCCAGGCTCGGCCCGACAGGTCTAGGCCAGCCCCTGGGGCCCTGGGGGAGAGGAACCCGGTAGTAGTGCTGAATGAGCTGCGCTCGGGCCTGCGGTACGTGTGCCTCTCGGAGACAGCCGAGAAGCCCCGCGTCAAGAGCTTTGTCATGGCTGTGAGCGTGGATGGGAGGACGTTCGAAGGCTCGGGACGCAGCAAGAAGTTGGCCAAGGGCCAGGCTGCCCAGGCTGCCCTTCAGGCCCTCTTCGACATCAGGCTGCCTGGCCACACCCCCAGCAGGAGTAAAAGCAACCTCTTGCCACAGGTGAGACTTGTCCAGTAACTGCCTGACAGGTAGAAGGATTCAAGCGGGGATGCCTCTTGCCGTAATGAGGGAATGATCTACTCCTCTTTCCTCCAGTGACTGAGCAATGTGTAGACCACACACTGGTTTTCCTTTCCCAAGCCCATTAAGAGCAATTTCCAGGTTGTGTGGAGAAACAGTGATGGGAACAGAAAGGAAAGGATGTCAACATGGCAGCTTAGCTGGGGTGAAGCCAGGTGACTTTTATAATGATGATATCAACTATCAGAGAAGAATGACCCGGAACAAGGGAACAAGTAGAGAGAGGGTAGGGAAGGGTCTTCCGTCCCCACCAGCTGTCCCCATCAAGCTGTAGGAAGGGCAAGCTTCCTTTATTAGACCCTCCAGTAGGTCAGCAAGCAAGAGAATTGAGCGGGAAGTAAAACAGATGTGTTGGGAAGTGTTCTGGGTTGCGTTTCTAGCCACGGATGCTGGGAAAGCTGAGGAGATGGAGACTGCCCCATTGGAGGTAACCAAGGCCTCTGTAACCATGAACTCCAGCCAGGTGGAGCTCTCCAGTAGGACACGTGCATAGGTCCGGGTTCAGAGGGAGAAACACTTGCCAAAGGCAGATGAAGTTAGAAATGAAAACTTCGGAGTCTGAAGATAAAGCTCAGTTGATGCATGAGGGTCTATGTACATGTTCCAGGTTTGGTGGCACAGAGTTAGAACCCTAGCACCTCGAAGGTAGAGGAAGGAAGGTCAAAAGTTCAAGTCATCTTCTGCCTAGGATACATCATTAGAACCCTATCTCTAAAAAGAAAAACTAATTGTGATGGGGGTTAGTACACACACAATTCTGTGCTTTCTTTTTTCTTTCTGGTAATACTGGGGCTCAAAGTCAGAGGTTTCTGAATGCTAGGCAAACGCTCTAGCACTGAGCTATATCCTCAGCCTGTAAGTTGCTTTCACACACATGAGTTTGCCTTCGCTCTTTTAAGAGGCTCTACAGCACTACCTGCATGACAGGAAGTATTCTCACACTGCTTAAAACAACCTTACTCTGCTGATTCTTGTAATTGCTTATTTATGCAAATTGTCCTTTCTCTTATCATTCTGAGACTTATTCGTAGGCATCCCTAATGTGGTAGATACAAAAAATTATTTTTATTCATTTTGGGCATCAATCAAGGAAAGAAACACTTTACATAGTTAAAAGGCACTTAGCCCAGTGTGGGATTCATCATAAGTACTTAATAACTGTAAGTTATTGCTGCGATCATGACATCACAACACCTGGAACAAAATCAGTTGCTTTGCCTTCAGATATAAAGAATCTGTTACAGAATACAGGGTCCCATGAGAACCCCAGATACTACTCAGGGATACTTCACATGGCCACAAAGTACATATAGGGATACCTCACCTCGAATCATTATTGGGTTAATTTGTTCATTCATTCCTTATTTATTTCAATTTGAGCAGCCAAAAAATAGACAATATGTAAAGCAGGTATTCTGCTTCTGTGTGTGCGTGTGTGTGTGTATGTGTGTGTGTGTGCTATATATGCTCATGTATATATGCAGTATATATGAGGCCAGATGTCAGCACCAGGTGTCTTCCTTCATTGTTTTAGATAGGGTCTCTCAGTAAACCTGAGCCCATCAGTTTGACAGGACTAGATGACCATCAAGTTCCAGGAATCCACTTGTCTCTTCCCCACTGTCACTGGGGCTACGGGCACATGCCATCATTCCCATTTTTTTGTAGGTGCTGGGGATCCAAACTCAGGTCCCTATGCTTGTAAGGCAGTAACTCTACCAACTGAGTCATGTCTTCATGTCTGAGGAGGTCTGCTTTCCATGAAGCTTGGTTGAAAGAGAAGAGGATGAAGAAAATATTCTGATGGAGGAATGGCTGTCTTTCCTACTGTGTACACTTTCTATTCATTCACTTCATTTCAAACATTCATTGCATATTCAATGGACACTCTAGGGAGAAGATAGGAACTGGGGGATATCTCAGTGGTTAAATTGCTTTCCTTTCAAGCAGAAGGATCAGGGATCAGATCCCACTTAAAAATATTTAGTTGAGTTTGGCTGCCCACCTATAATTCCAGCCCAAAAAAGGGATCCTGGGAATCCCCAGAGCAAGTTGTTTACCCAGATTAGCTCTATAGATGAGCTCTTGCTTTATAGACCTGACCTCAAAAAAAATAACATGGAAACGCAATGGAGGATGATTACTGATATCAACCTCTGGTCTTTACATGCACACACACTCACATATACATTCAAACATGCACACACAGACACGGAAAAATAAAAAAGAAGACATACAAAAGAAATGGATGAGGTGCTGAATCATAATCTCCATCAGTCTTGCATTCAGCTTACCTGCAAATGAATGTATAATCCAACTAAAAACAGTGCTAGAAATACAAGAAGTTTCCAGAGCTTTCTAGCAAGTTCTGTGCCATGCATCCTCTCTTCTATGCCTCCATGTTTTCATTTTTCCTCTCTTCTTCCTATTCCACCTCTCTGTCATCTGTAGTCAAATCTGCAGAACCTCTGTAGCACTGTATTCCTCCGGTCTGGTGCCTTCTGAGGCTGCCTGTGTCCTTTACCATGACCTTGACTGGCAGGTATTTCTTGGTGGCATCGCACACCCCCAACCTGTGACGGTGAGTCCCCCTCTCACCACTGCTTCACTTCAGTCCAGCCTGAAGCCACTTTACAGAGAGGCTGGAGCCCCCCTCAAACCTGCGACCAGGCCTGGGATTTTCTATTTAGCAGGAAATGCTCCCCCTCCCCCGCCCTGCCTCTCTCTCTCCTGCTTCCCACTGTGTGAAATTGAAGGATGTCAGTGAGTTCTGGGTGTGCTGCCGCCTTCTTTCATGTTGTCAACCCGGAGCTCTCACGATGGAGAAGCCAGGCAGCGCTGCTACTTTGTAATAGTCATTTGACCCCAGAATGCAGCACATCCGTTAAAGCCACGGCTGCTAAATTATTTTTCTCTGACAGTCTGCTAACCACTCCGACTGGATGATGAAGGGCACGGAGCGGCGCGAGCGTTGCGGGCCATTTATCACACCCCGCCAGTGCCGCCATGCCAGGGGCTCATTATCCTCTCTCCTGGGCCCCCTTGAGACATGCACAAACTGGGTGAGGGCCACAGCTGGGAGAGGGCCAAGTGTGACGGTGGGACGCGGGCCAGGGAACTTAGGCAGTTTCATGAAATTAAAAGTGTGTTCTGGATGGGGTCTGGGTTCAGAGAGAGAAATTAAAAGTAAAGATTTCTAGATCTGCTGTAAGTGATGCTCTACAGTCTTGTTCTGCCTAAACCCTGTTCTCCTAGGAATCGTGAGCATCGGGGCACTACCCAGACATCACAGAGCTTCTATCTGTGGACCACAGAAATTCCAATAGGGAGCTGGAGGTATGGCTCAGGGGTTAAGACTTTGCCTCCAAAGTAAAAGGTCTTGAGTTCAGATCCTAGGTCCCACATAAAAAAATGCCAGGTGGATATGACGGCTTGCATTTCCAGCCCTGGTGGAAAGAGCCTGGAAAATCCTAGGGCACGGTAAGAAGGAGGTAGAAGCAATCCAGGATGATTCCTGAAGTTACCCTTGTCCTCCACAGGGACACACGTGCTCTCTCTGTCTCTAAATAAACAAACAAATAAATAAATAAATGTAAAAAAAAATCCAATAGGGAAATAGACACGGGTCAGTTAGCCTAAACTACTTGGCAAATTCCAGGCCAAGTAAGAGACACTCTTTCAAAAAGCAAGCTGTATAGTTCTTGAGGAATGATACCTGAAGTTGACACACACACACAGAGCACTCACACATATACATGCAATGCAGTGCAGTGCTTACAAGAAGAAAATCAGTTTAATCTAAAGTAAAGAGAGAATCATGAGATATATTAGACTATTTCAAGGAAATGGAACTACCCAAACTTGCCCCTGAAGCCTGCAGACTTACAGAGTATTTCTTTCTACATATGGGATCTTAGTTACTATGCTCATAATTCAAAACACAACTTTCTCGAAACACTTAAGTAGACGCCCAGTGGTAACGACAACACAGTACAGATGTATTCTGTACTCTGGATTTTGAAAGACTGGATTCTATCACGTGATATTAATTCTCAATGAAGGTTCAAATCGAAGGTGTGACTGCACCAGGATCTCATTTTCACTATTTTCTGTACCTGGGGGGGGGGATGTGTCTCAGAACCTGGCTGGCCTCCCACCTTCAATTTCCTGAGATCCCACTCTTAGGCAGAGTGACAGAAGCAAGCGTTTGTGATTGTCTTGAAGGCGGAACACACGTGAGGATGTAAGGTCTTATGCTAATGAGCGAAAGCTTGGGACTACACAAACAGCCACAGACAACAGCAATGAATGCTAAGAGACGGCAGTGAGCCCAGCCCAGCAGTCAAGTTTCCTTTATCTGCTGCTGGTACAAGACACCTCTCGGTTTACACATCTCGCAGTCAGTGGTAAGAGCAAGAGCCTGCGGGCAGGTAAACACTCCTGACCTAAAAGCACTGCCATGAAGATCATAAAAGTCTCAAAACCTTCTCCCCTCAGTCTTCACTCCCACCGCAGGCCTGAAATGAATAATAAAAGCATGTTTTTCACATTTCCTATCCATGAAAGCTGGTCAGAAAAGGGAATTTTTTAAAAGAAAGTGCACCCAGCAGTGCTAGCTAAAGAGAAATTAAAAGTACCCTATGTACACGGTCACTAACCCTGAAAAAGGAGTTTGTTTATTGCCTTGTTTGGGTATTGCTCAATAATCCTTAATTCCTTGATTGGCTCCTATATGTTTCTCATGTCAGAACTGGCATTCATAGCTCTTAACAAGGATTTCATCAAAACACCTAGCATATACTTTTCCCTCAGAATAAGTGAAGAAACTCCTTCTAAAACAACTCCTTTTGGTGGGTTGCTTTGACCAAGCCCCTTAGAGGTCCTTTCAGGAAGAGCTGTGCCCACAGCCTAGGCCCTGGCCATTTCTCAACATCCAGCATTCTCGCCCAACTTCTTTCTCACTCCATCTCCTGCTCCATGCAGCTGGTCCCATGAGAAGGGCAAAAAAACCCTGGGACCATAACAAGTAATTGAAATGAACCATTTTTTTAAAGTCTTGGCATTTCATAATGCATTTGAATCCTAAGACATGATCCCATTTCATGAAATCTGTCCCTAGAATTAGCTGCAGACCAGGGAGAGCAAGTCTGCAACTGCATTAGCCATAACTGAACTGCAGGGCACAAGTCGTCTGTTAGCAAAGTGTCTCTGCGACTCTCGGGAGCACCCAAAGACCCAAGCTGCCTTTGACCACTTCACAGACACAGTCTCTAATCGCACTGGAAAGAGGCAGGCTCCTGACTACCATAAAGCAGAACTAACCGGTCATTAATACTGCCATAACGAGTTAGCAGTGGAAAGGTTTTCAAAGTTTAAATAGACTTAAATTAAAAATGAGTAGGCGTGGAAGTCGCATTCATGCAGATCTGTAATAGTTTAACCCTATCTATGCTGGTCACTCCAGAAGCAGTAGTTCATGCTCTAGAAATAGCTCACTCACCCCATGGCGTCTACCTGTCTGGATTGCAGATGAGAGAGTAGGCGCTTTGCACATTTTCCAGTTGCAGAAGAGACAGTGAAGACTAGCTTAACCCTTGGCCATTTGTCCAGCTTATACCAATTCCAGAACAATTCAGTTTATGGGGGGGAGGGGCAGAGGGGTTTGTTGGTCCTTCACCCAGAAAGGAGGTCTGGATGGACTCCCAGGAGTTTCTTTGAAGAGAGAGAGCATATGTGTGCATTTCTAATTAATTTTTAAGCTTTTTCTATTAGCATACAAAGAAAAGGATTGGGGGGGGGTTGCAGTTTGTCTGCATGTTGCTGATAAATTCATAACCAAACAGCTTAAAGGAGCAAGAGGGCTTTATTCTTTTTTATGATTCTCAGTTACAGTTTTTAGTCCAACTTGACAGGAGAGCTAATGCCAACATTAGAAGCCAAATGAATTGACCACACCATATTCACGGGATTGCTGAGGGAGGGCAAGCTGCCAAATTAGGCTAAAGAATACCAATTTATTAAGCCAGCTTCCCCGTTTCCCTGCTGAGGGAATGGCTCCACCCACACGGGCTGGGTCAACCTCCTGCAGTCTTGGTGGGGCCTTGCTTTAACTACTAATTCTTCACGAATGTGTCCAGAGCTCAGTCTTCAATTGTCAATCTGACTCCTATAGATCTAACTAGCACATTGTGTACACCAGCCATTATGCTGTTCTGTGAACACTTTTCCCGGGGAGACACCACACAACTATCTATCCACCCCAGATAGATAAGAGTTCTATAACAGATTGAAGTAATGATAGACCATTGTGTTTACTGGGAGTGCTTACAGGAGCACCACAGCACAGTTGATGGCCTCTCTCTCTCTTTCTCTCTCTCTCCCCCTTACCTGCTTTGGTATCTTCTTCTAACTAAACTGCTTGGCTGTTCAGCAATCTCCGTTAGGCTTCTTCACCCTCCAGGGGTCTCGTTTGGACTGCCCCTAACTGCTGAGCAGTCCCCCTTCCACCTGCTTGACTGGCAGGAGCAGCTCATACCCCATCATTACTTTCATCCTCCCCCTCCCAGGCCTGTCAGTTTCAGGAACCACAGGAAGCCTCAGGAGTTGTTTAGTGGCTGAGACTGGGACAAAGTTCAAGATGACTGCCCAGGGGAAACATGCCACAGCACATGTGCTACGTTTATTCTCTCTCTCTCCCCATCCCCAGCTGCCTCCTTTGTCCCTGTCCGAAAGGCTATGCTGACTCCCTCCCTTCCAACAAGCAGCTCCCACCCTGTTCTGCTGTCCTGAATTACTGAATACAGCTATACTCTATACACCTTGGCAAAGACACTAGTTCTCTTGTCTAGGCAGTGACGTGGTTGACATTGTTACTGCTTCTCTCTGCTCTGTTTTCCTGACTCACCTGAGACACTAAGGATTGAGGAATTGGGGACCTTGCCAGTGCAGTAAATCAGGATGTGAATTTCATCTCAGGCAAGTAACATTTATGGAGACACCTAAACAAAATACACCTGGGCGTCCTCTAATCTTACCAATAGGCCTAGTATGTCAGAAGACAACTCTCCGGACCCTCCAGGAGTAGTCAGAACATGAAAAGTGGCTATGAACAAATAGCTGGACATCTCCCCTCCACCCTCACTTTCACCCATGCTATATGTAATTTTGCTCCCTGACCACTTTTCTCCTCAAAATGTCTGGCCATGTCAAGGAATACAGAGGGTCTCTTCCACTGGAAACCTTCATCTGGACACATCTCAAAGCTAGTGTTAAAAGATTCAGTTAAATTAGAATTCCCAAAACACCCAAACAGCTCACTGGGAGGGAACTATAGTCAGTCCTGGCCCATGAAGAATTTCCAACTAATTTTGTAGGAAAACACAGAAACGATAATATTTATATTTTGCTCTCATTGTACCAATGACAGAAATTCAGAACAGCCTTCTAAAAGTATATGTGTTAATTGCCCACCCTAGGACAATATATAAGCACTTGTAGGCTAATCAGTTCATTTTTATTATAGCATTCAATTCCACCCCCAACCTGTAAGTCTCTCTACCTACAGCCCCACTGATGTTTCATTTAATTCTTCCTCTCCAAAGCAACAGATATGATGGAATTTGACTCAATTTAGCTATTCTTTCTGTGTGTGTGTGTGTACACACTCACATGCAAGTGCACACATAATCTGTATAACTGAGTGTATTAGGGTGTGCTTGTGCATGTGTGCGATGATGTTCATAAGTATGCAGTCATTACACATATGTGAGAGGGATGATGCATGCATAGGGAGGCCAGAAAACAAACTCAACTGTCATTCTTTAGACATCCACAATCCACCTTATTTTTGAGATAGTGTCTCCCACTGACCTGGAACTCCTCCAAGAAGCTAGACTGGCTCACCAGCAAATCCCAGGGGTTCCCCCATCTCTACCTCCCCTGCCAGCATGCACCATGATGCTCTTTTTTATGTGTATTCTGGGATCAAACTAAGGTCTATTACAAGCACTATCCCAAGCAAGATCTCTACTCAGCCTCTCAGCCATCTTTCCTACCTCACATCTTTCTTTTCCTTTCACAACAAGTATCAGAAAGTGGATGGATGGATGATGTCACGGGCTATTAAAAATATGCTTACATAAGCATATTTAGGTAAGCATCCTGAATTTGAATTTCTGAGATTCTTTTTTTATTTTAATACATTTTTATTATTATTTCAGCTCATACAAACTTAATAGGTACACCAGTTCCCTCTCTCCCTCCTCCTCCCTCCGAACACCCTGCTTTCCCTCCCTGCACCCCTCCCACCCCATCCCCCCGTGCCTCCCGCCCCAATTCCCAGAGTCCTTTCTTGTGCATGCCTGACTCTCCTCTGGGCCCTCCTCTCCAATGATGTACAAGGACCCAGTGGCATTTCCCTGAACCCTTTCCTGTGTTCCCCTTAAGCATAGGAACACTACTGTGGCTGTCAATCCCTTGCCTCCAAGGATCTTGGTGCCTTTAGCAGATGCTAGACTTTGTGAGGTCAATAGTGTGTTGGACATTGCTCCGGGCATGCAATGTCCAATTATGATTGCTTCCACCCTAACTTGGGTGGAGTATCTTGCAAATCATTGCTCCTCCCATCCTTTTGCTCTTACACTCTTACCCCCCTCTTCCGCAAATTTCCCTGAGCTTCAGGATGGGGAGAGATTAGTCTGGCCTACTTCTAGGTGGTTGATATAGAGTCTCTGAAGTTCTGGATAGTGGTTCATTGATTTTCTTTTGCAGTTTTGTTGCTCCTGCAATGCCCTTCACTCCATCGTGATGGGCACTGTATGTCACCCCCTGGCCAGAGACAGAAAGCTGTTAAACTGGAGTCTTATTATAAGAGCACATTCAAGGGCAGATGTAATACTTATACCCAAAAGTGGAATCGCAGGGTCATATGGCATTTGGCAATGGGAGAGGTCAATCACCCATTTGCAAAATGGTTACTTTTTAATCAGCCAGACTATATACCCTCCCCTTCTGGTGAGTTCATACCCCCTTAGTTGTAAATGATCAGGAACGAATTGTGAACTTAACTAGGTGTCACATTACTTTCTTGCAGTCCTTGATGGAGGCCTATTTTCTCTACTGTAACATGGTCACTTCTCTACTTGTTTCTAGTGTGGCCCTCTGTCATAGTTAAGCACAGGTGTCAACTTGACTCTTGAGGGTTTGGGCTCTGGGCACAGTTGTGGAGAGTTGATGGTTGAGTTAAGCCCAGAGCAAACCTGAAGGAGATTGTTTAGCTAGTGGGGAAGACCCAGCCCATGATGGGTGAGATTAGGCCCTGGATAAATCACAGAGAGCTGGTTGAGAGAGTTGGCATCCTTCTGTATACTTGGCCAGACATGCTGGTCTGGCAAGTAAGGATTGTCCATCTCTCAGCCGTTATGGTGGCCAGTTCCCTCGGCCCTGGTGTTGGTGTGTTCTCTCCAGTCAAGCTGGACTATGAACTGTAACCAGACTATCGTAACAAAGTAAACTCCTTGTTCCCTTAAGCTGTGTTCTGGTCATTTATCAGCAACTATGCAGGCAGACTGCAACACCCTCCAACCCCATCCCTCCTGTTCATAATCCTTGCAATTACTGTAGGTAATACATAGATTTACCTATGAGTGTCTCAAGATGGGCTGGGTGGATTTGGTATTAGGAGCCACCTATTAGAGAGTACACACAGCGCTTAATTTTCTGGGTCTGGGATACTTCACTTAATATAATTGTTTCTAATGACATCCATTTCCCGGCAAATTCCAGTAATTCATCTGATGGCTGAGTAGTACTCCATTGTATAGATGTACCACAGTTTCCTTATCCACTCGTCAACTGTTGGACATTTGGGTTGATTCCATTTCTTTGCTATTGTAAACAGTGCTGCTATGAACATGGTCGTGCTTGTGCTATCGAGGTGAACCTCTGCTGTATGGGGGGTTATACCCAAAAGTGGAATCGCAGGGTCATATGGCATTTCAATCTTTAATTTCTTTAAGAATCTCCACACAGCTCACCAGAGTGGCTGTATGAGCCTGCACTCCCACCAGCAACGTAGAATTCCCCTCTCTCCACATCCTCTCCAGCACTTGTTGTTGTTTGTATTGTGGATTTTTGCCATCCTGACTGGGGTGAGATGATATCTCAGGGAAGTTTTGATTTGCATTTCCCTGATGGCTAAAGAAGTGGAGCATTTTTTAAGATATTTGTTAGACATTTTAATTTCATCCCTGGTAAAATTTCTTTTAAATTCCAGGGCCCATTTTTTAATTGGGCCATTGGTTTCCTTTATGTTTAGTTTTCTAAGTTCTTTGTGCACTCTGCACAGTAGAGCTCTATCAGATATGTGGTTAGTGAAGATTTTCTCCCATTCTGTGGGTTGCCTTTGAGCTCGTGTGACAATCTCTTTATCTGAACAGAAGCTCTTTAATTTCACAAGATCCCAACTGTTGAGAGTTGGTAGCAGTGACTGTGCCATTGGATGTCTGTTTAGGAAATGTTGGCCTAGCCCAATCAGCTCGAGGGAGTTCCCTATCCTTTCAACTATGGTTTTTATAGTCTCTGACCTGATATCAAAGTCTTTGATCGATTTGGAATTAAATCTTGTATATGGTGACAAGTATGGGTCCAACTTTAATCTTCTACATGTGGAGATCCAGTTTTGCCAGCACCATTTGTTGAAGATGCTGTTCTTTTTTCATTGGATTCTTTGGGCCCCTTTGTCAAAGACCAAATGGCTGTAAATTTGTGGGCTTATATCTGGGTCTTCAATCCTTATCCATTGATCTGTGTGTCTATTTTGGAGCCAGTACCAGGCTGTTTTTATAACTATGGATTTGTAATATAGACTAAGGTTCGGTATGGTAATACCTCCAGCAGTGTTTTTGTTACTCAGGATTGTCTTTGCTATCCTGGGTCTTTTGTGCTTCCATATGAACTTTGAGATTGTTTGGTCAACTTCTTTAAAGAATTGCTTTGGGATTTTAATTGGTATAGCATTGAATTTGTATATTGCCTTTGGTAGGATGGTCATTTTTATGATGTTGATTCTGCCAATCCAGGAACAAGGGAGGTCTTTCCACCTTCTGGTGTCTTCTGCAATTTCTTTAGGGTTTTAAAGTTTTCATTGTAAAGGTCTTTTACCTCCTTAGTTAGGTTTATACCAAGGTATTTCATTTTTTAGGGGCTATAGTAAATGGTATTGTTTCTCTCAAGGCTTTTTCACTTCTTTCATTCTGGGCATATAGGAAGGCCTCTGATTTTTGCACATTTATTTTGTATCCTGCCACCCTGCTGAACTTCTCAATTAGTTCCAGGAGCTTCCTGGTGGAGTTTTTGGGATCACTCAGGTATAAGATCATGTCATCTGCAAATAGGGATAGCTTGACTTCTTCCTTGCCGATTTGAATCCCTCTTATGTCCCTTTCTTGTCTTATGGCTTCAGCTAAGACTTCAAGTACAATATTGAATAGAAGTGGTGAGAGTGGACAGCATTGTCTAGTTCCTGATCGAAGTGGGAATGCTTCCAATTGTTCCCCATTGAGCATAATCCTTGCTGTGGGCTTGTTGTATACAGCTTTTATTATATCGATAAAGGTTCCTTCCATTCCTACTGTCTCTAGCGTTTTGATCATAAAAGGCTGTTGGATCTTGTCAAAAGCTTTTTCTGCATCTATCGAGAGTATCATGTGGTCTTGGACTTTGGACTGGTTTACATGATGAATTACATTTATTGATTTGCGTATGTTGAACCAACCTTGTGTCCGGGGATGAAGCCTACTTGGTCCCTGTGAATAATCTTTTTAATATGTTTTTGAATCCAATTTGCTAAAACTTTGTTGAGAATCTTTGCGTCTGTGTTCATCAGAGAGATTGGCCTATAGTTTTCTTTTTTAAGTGAGTCTTTATTAGGTTTTGGGATTAAAACGATATTAGCTTCATAGAAGGAATTTGGTAGTGTTCCTTCCTTTGCTATTTGATGGAACAGTTTAAGGAGTATTGGTATTACTAACTCCTTAAATGTCTGGTAGAATTCTGTGCTGAATCCATCTGGTCCAGGACATTTTTTGGTGGGAAGATTCAAGATTACTTCCTCAATTTCCTTATATGTTATAGGACTATTTAAATAATTCACAACTTCCTGATTCAATTTAAGTAAGTTGTGTTTACTTAGGAATTCATCCATCTCTTTTGTGTTGTCAAACTTTACAGAGTATAAGTTTTTGAAATATGATGTTATAATTCTCTGGATTTCTTGGGTATCAGTAGTGATAACTCCATGTTCATTTCTGATTTTGTTAATTTGGGTTTTCTCTCTCCTGCTTTTGGTTAATTTACCTAGGGGTGTATCTATATTATTGATTTTTTCAAAGAACCAGCTTTTTGACTGGTTGATTTTTTCTATCGTTTTCTTAATCTTGATTTCAGATATTTCTCCCCTTATTTTGCTAATCTCCTCTCTTCTACTACTTTTGGGATCAGATTGCTCTAGTTTCTCTAAAGCTTTAAGCTGCATTGTTAAGTTGTTTATTTCTGATGTTTCCATTTTTTTGATGTAGGCATTAAGAGCTATGAACTTACCTCTTAGAACAGCTTTCATTGTGTCCCAGAGATTTTGGTAAGTTGTACTTTCATTATCATTTGCTTTCAGGAAATCTTGAATTTCCTTTTTAATTTCTTCCTGAATCCATTTCTCATTCAGCATCATAGTGTTAAGTTTCCAGGAGTTAGTGTATTTTCTCTTGTTTGATGTGTTGTAGATGTCCAGCTTTAGGCCATGGTGGTCTGATAGGGCACAGGTTAGAATTTCATCTTTTTTGTATATGTGTAGATTCGTTTTGTGGCCCAGTATGTGATCTATTTTGGAGAAAGTTCCGTGTGCTGCTGAGAAAAATATGTATTCTTTGGTGCGTGGGTGAAAAGTTCAATAGAGATCTGTAAGGTCCATTTCTTTCAGGGTTTGATTAAGTTCCAAAATGTCTCTGTTAAGCTTTTGACCTGTTGATCTATCCCATGTTGAGAGGGCGGTATTGAAGTCCCCAAGAATTATCGTTTAGGGGTTGATTTCTTGCTTTAGGCGCTGTAGGGTTTTCTTAATGAATGTGGAGGGGCCTGTATTGGGTGCATAAATGTTCAGGATTGTGAAGTCTTCCTGGTGAATTGTACCTGTGACTAAAATGTAGTATCCATCCGTGTCTCTTATGATTTTCTTTGGTTTGAAGTCCACTTTGTCTGATAGCATAATGGCTACCCCTGCTTGTTTTCTGCTTCCATTTGCTTGTAGAATTGTTGACCAGCCTTTTATTTTTAGAGCGTGCCTATCTTTTGTGGTGAGATGGGTTTCCTGCAGGCAGCAGATTGATGGATTGTGATTTTTAATCCAAGTTTGTAATCTGTGTCTCTTGATCGGTGAATTAATTCCATTAACATTTAGTGTTATAATGGTGAAAATATTTTTAATTCCAGACATTTATTATGTTTAGTAGTTTAAGTATATTGCTTTGCTTTTAATGGTGTTATACTTGCCTTCTGTTCTCCTGCATATGCCTGTTTTTTTCTTCATGCTTGAGTATCATTTCTAGCATTTTTTGAAGGCCTGGTTTGGTGGACATGTATCCCTTCAAGTTGTCTTTGTGCTGGAAAATTTTTCTTTCTCCCTCAATCATGATGGATAGTTTTGCAGGGTAAATCAGCCTGGGTTGATATTTTTGCTCATTCAATACTCGAAGTATGTCTCTCCAAGCTCTTCTTGCTTTTACTGTTTCGACTGAGAAGTCATTTGTTATTTTAATAGGTTCACCTTTAAAAGTGACTTGTTTTTTCTCCCTTGAAGCTCTCAGCACCAGTTCTTTATCTTGAATGTGGAGTGTTTTAACTATTATTTGCCGTGGCGTGCTTCTGTTTTGGTTGTATCTGTTTGGGGTGCAGAATGCCTCTTGTATATGGATGGGCCTCTCTTTTTTTAGATGAGGAAAGTTTTCCTTGATGATCGTTTGAAAAATTTCCTCAGGGGTGGTATTTTGTGATTCTTGCTCTGGTATTCCATGAATACTCATGTTAGGCTTCTTCAGGGTGTCCCATATCTCTTGGATATTTCTCTCAAGTATCTTTTTGGCTTCAACAACCTCTTCCATTGAGCTGGTTAGTACTCCCACTTTATCTTCAAGGTCTGAAATTCTGTCTTCTGCTTCATTAGTTCTGTTGATAAGACTCTCTGTGGAGTTCTGGGTTGAAGGTAACTTGTCTTGTAGCTCAGTTTTAAACTCTGCTTGAGTCTGTTTTAACTGCTCTATGCCAGTTTTTGTTTCTTTCAGTTTTTCTCAACTCCTCCAAATGTCTGTTGTGTTCCTCTTCAAAGCGATTGATTCGATTATGTAATTCCTCCCGGATTTCCTCTTTCATAGTATTGAACATGGTAATGATCATATTTTGAAAGTTGTTATCCTGGGTCAGGCTTTCTTGGCCTTTTTCCGTGGGTTTGTTCTGGTTGGAGTCTAACATTATGGGATTAATTTCTTCAGTGGGAAATTTGTTTACTTGAGTGTTACTTCTCCTGGATTTGCACTTTGACTTTGGCATTGTCGTTTTAACTCTTAAGATCTTTAATTTCACTAAACTGAATTATTTGGCCTGGGGTTCTGGGGGTGGGCAGGGACGGAGCTTACCTAGGTCGCAGTGAGGACCGCGCGTGTGTCCCAACTAGCGGAGCGGGGTGGGGTAAAGGGAGTCTGAATTCTTAAGAATACTGGCTGGATTCTTTGAAAGAAAACAAGTATTTCCATCACTCATTGTGGACAACAATAGACACTGCTTGTGGTACCATACCAATTCAGCACAATTAACCTCAAGTAAGCCAAGACTTTTTTATAGCAAGAGTCCAGAGCAAAACCAGATATCTCATTCTTACCACACATTCCTCATGTGCTATTTGAAGAAAAGTGTTCTTTTCCCATGAGATATCATGAAGATATCCATCACTGTGCATAGCAACCACCTCATGTAAAGAGGAGAAGCTGTTGTTGGGCTACTCGTATTAGGACTGTGATGGTTTCCTGACTCAGCTATTACAATCCATTGGGTAAAAATTAATTATCACTCTCACTTTTTACATCAACTTGATAGTATTTACATCAACCGATAGTATCAGAAAAGATTAGGGACTGGGGAGATCAGTTAAATGCTTGCCTTGTAAGCATGAGTACTTGAGTTCAATCCCCCAATCCCATAACTTTTATTTTTTTAAAAATGTTGAGCATGGTACAAATGCTTACAATCCCAGTACTAGAAAGGCAGACATGGGCAAACCTCTGGGGCTCACTGGCCAAGTCAGCGAGTAGTTCCAGGTCAGTGAAAGGCCCTGCGCACAGAACATGATCAGAAGGACTGAGGCAGTAGCTCACTGGTAGAGGATTCCCTTAGCATGTAGCAGGCCCCAAGTTCGATTCCCCAGTACTTCCAGGACAAATTTTAAAAAGGAAGGTAAAGACTGAGAGTGACACCCAAGGTTGATCTATGGATGCCACACACATGATTGCACATCTGAACAGTCACAATTCAGAGAGAGTGGGAGGAGAGAGACAGAGAGGGAGAGTGAAAACAAAGTAGAATTCGAGGAATTAATTTCAGCATCCTGAATGCTGTTCCAGCCCCTCTCTCTGTCTGCTTGCTGCCTAAGCATATTTGTTCAAATGACCTGATTTCACTCATCAAGGGTTTGGTGGAGGGTGTGTCCTGAGAGGGCCTCCTTGGCAACGAAGCCTGAGAATCAATTATCAGAAGTGAATGCCACATTTCTCTCACTGCACTGATTTCAGTGTACGGTTTGTGTAAAGAACTGAACACGTTAGTCATGTAGGAAGTCATCCCTCTTTAGCCAATAATTCTCAGTAATTCTATAACTCACACAATGAGAGAAAGAAGACCATTTTTCTGAGTTGTGAAATTGGCTTGTCTGAAGTCTGTGTGCATTTCTTAGACACAGTGATGGCTCGTTTAGTTGGAGCTAGTGAAGAGAAGCAAGACAGGAAAAGCTCATGGCTGAATCATCCAGGAGCATGAAACCCTCTTAAAGACAAGTTTTCCCTCCTGACCTGGGTCACGTCTACAAATTCCTCTAAAGTCAAGACTCTGACTTCCCTTGGCCTTCCTCCAGAAGTTTCAACAGGTAGAACTTTAAACCCACATGGTTCTATAATATTCAAATATTTAAAATGTACCTGTTTGCTAGTTAAGCAGAATTGCTAAGCCAAATTTTATGGATTGTCTCATTACTTAATAGCTATAATGACAGATGATAATGATAGTGATGATGAAGTAGCAGAAATAGTTGTGACACTTTCAGCTTTAACTTGACACATCAGGAGTGGGACTCTGGGCATAGCCATGGGAGTTATCCAGTCAACGCAGGCTTTGGGCAGGCCTGTAGGAGATAGTGTCACTGCATAACTGATGTTGGAAGACCCAGTACAAGCTAAGTGTGGCTCTTCCTTGGGCAGGGAGTAAGATAAAGAGAACTAGTTAACATTCGTGTCAAAGCTGGCAGCAAGCTGATGGGCACTGATCCTTGCCCTTTGCTCTTGCTGTGGATATCAAGTGGTCAGATCCTTCATCTCCTGATGCTGGTGTAAGTCTCCTGCCATGACCAACTGTGACCTGGAATCCTTTGTTTCTCATGCATAGTTATGGGTAGGTATCTATTAGGGCAAAAAGTGAGGAAACCAAGATAGAATCTAATGTTTATTAGTAACTAACTCTATATTTGGTCTTAGTCTACGTGTTTTACCTATAATAACACATTCACTTTCAAAGAAAACCTTCATGGTAGGCATTGTGTTCCCATCTTACAGATGAATGCACCAAAGCACAAAAAAGCTAAACCCCTGGCCCATGGCTTTTGATGTGGGAGGACAATCACAAACAGGTGGGCGGCATGGCTTCTATGGGGCTGTAGCAGTGACCTCTTTCTTGAACTCACAGCCTGTCACATCCCCTCTCTGATGGCTTATGGAGGAAATTGAACACTCTCAATTTGAAAGGCAGCTAGCTTCGACTCTAGTAAAAGCAATCCTGAGAGGATTTGCTGTTACTTCCAGAGAAGGAAAGAATTGATGGAGTTTGAAACCATATAGAGCTTAAGCATGTGCTGGGAAAGATGGGGAAGTAAGGTAGGAGAACACACGGGGGGGTGTCACATCCTAGCAGGTTGGAGATTTCTTAGTGCATGAACCCTCCTTGTACACACACCACAGGAAGCCTGGAGAAGGTCGAAGAGTGCTCAGCTGCCCTTATGAGTTCACATTCAAGCCATCCCCCCCCCCCGCCCCATCTGTGGAGCAGTGAGGTGGTGGTCACCAACCTCTCCCATTTGGGAAGATTGCTTCTGTCAGCAGGTAACCCACAGCCTGGCTGGTACTGGCAGGCTTTGCTGGGATGGCCAGGTAACCCCCTCCTTTGGGATTCATTGTTACACCAAGAGGAGAGAGGGAGTAGAAAGATGACATGTGGGAGAATGCCAACATGCAAATGAGGACAGAAAAAGAAAAGAGGAACCTCCTGGGAGGAACCGAGTCCCCAGACAGCAGCCAGAAAGAGGATGTAAAGGCATGCGCATAGGGAGCTGCCAAGTTTGCCTTTGCCTTCCCAGCCGCCAAAGGCCATCCAAGAGCTTGATGTGCACACCTACCCAACTCCTTGCAGAGCTCTTGTCCCCAGTTACAGCAAGCCTCTTTCTGTCTTTTCTCCCAGCACCTAGTGACTTGAGCTGTTTTCATTCACATACTTCTTGTTTTTATACATCACTAGTACAGTTCATGTTGTTTATGGAGAGTGACCTCAGGATGAAACAAGAACTCTATACGAACAGAGGGTCCTGCCCCCACCCCATCTGTAGTTACATGATGGTGGCAAGAGCTCAGAGTGAGTCCAAAATCCATATGAAGTTTCTGAATGTTCACACATGGACAATCCTTAACTTCTCTTCCTCATTCTTGCTTGGGTTCCTAGGCAACCAAGAGCTAATAGTAGCTGGAGCATGAGAGACTTGCTGGGTTTGCATCAAGAGGTTAGGAACTCTTCACAGAAACCCCACAAACATCTTGTACATGGTGACAAGTACGGGTCCAGCTTTAATCTTCTGCATGTGGAGATCCAGTTTTGCCAGCACCATTTGTTGAAGATGCTGTTCTTTTTCCATTGGATTTTTTGGGCCCCTTCGTCAAAGACCAAATGGCTGTAATTTTGTGGGCTTATATCTGGGTCTTCAATCCTTATCCATTGATCTGTGTGTCTATTTTGGAGCCAGTACCAGGCTGTCTTTATAACTGTGGATTTGTAGTATAGACTTAGATTTGGTATGGTAATACCTCCAGCAGTGTTTTTGTTACTCAGGATTGTCTTTGCTATCCTGGGTCTTTTGTGCCTCCATATGAACTTTGAGATTGTTTGGTCAACTTCTTTGAAGAATTGCTTTGGGATTTTGATTGGTATAGCATTGAATCTGTATATTGCCTTTGGTAGGATGGTCATTTTTATGATGTTGATTCTGCCAATCCAGGAACAAGGGAGGTCTTTCCACCTACTGGTGTCTTCTGCAATTTCTTTCTTTAGGGTTTTAAAGTTTTCATTGTAAAGGTCTTTTACCTCCTTGGTTAGGTTTATACCAAGGTATTTCATTTTTTTAGGGGATATAGTAAATGGGATTGTTTCTCTCAAGGCTTTTTCACTTCTTTCATTTTGGGTATATAGGAAGGCCTCTGATTTTTGCACATTTATTTTGTATCCTGCCACCCTGCTGAACTTCTCAATTAGTTCCAGAAGCTTCCTGGTGGACTTTTTGGGATCACTCAGGTATAAGATCATGTCATCTGCAAATAGGGATAGTTTGACTTCTTCCTTGCCGATTTGAATCCCTCTTATGTCCCTCAAGGACCTTGATATAAGGCCAGAGACTATAAAAACCATAGTTGAAAGGATAGGGAACTCCCTCGAGCTGATTGGGCTAGGCCAACATTTCCTAAACAGACATCCAATGGCACAGTCACTGCTACCAACTCTCAACAATTGGGATCTTTTGAAATTAAAGAGCTTCTGTTCAGATAAAGAGATTGTAACACGAGCTCAAAGGCAACCCACAGAATGGGAGAAAATCTTCACTAATCACACATCTGATAGAACTCTGCTGTCCAGAGTGCACAAAGAACTTAGAAAACTAAACATCAAGGAAACCAATGGCCCAATTAAAAAATGGGCCCTGGAACTTAAAAGAAACTTTACCAGGGATGAAATTAAAATGTCTAACAAATATCTTAAAAATGCTTCACTTCCTTAACCATCAGGGAAATGCAAATCAAAACTTCCCTGAGATATCATCTCACCCCTGTCAGGATGGCAAAAATCCACAATACAAACACCAAATGCTAGAGAGGATGTGGAGAGAGGGGAACTCTCCTACACTGCTGGTGGGAATGCAGACTCATACAGCCACTCTGGCGAGCCGTCTGGAGATTCTTAAAGAAATTAAAGATTGAAATGCCATATGACCCTGCTATTCCACTTTTGGGAATAACCCCCCATACAGCAGAGGTTCACCTCGATAGCACAAGCACGACCATGTTCATAGCAGCACTGTTCACAATAGCAAAGTCATGGAATCAACCCAAATGTCCAACAGTTGACGAGTGGATAAGGAAACAGTGGTACATCTATACAATGGAGTACTACTCAGCCATCAAAAATGATGAATTACTGGAATTTGCCGGGAAATGGATGTCATTAGAAACAATTATATTAAGTGAAGTATCCCAGACCCAGAAAATTAAGTGCCGTATGTACTTCCTAATAGGTGGCTCCTAATACCAAACCCACCCAGCCCATTTTGAGACACTCATAGGTAAATCTATGTATTACCTACAGTAATTGCAAGGATTATGAACAGGAGAGATGGGGTAGGAGGGCCACACCAGAAACAAGGAGAGAAGGGGCCATGTTACAGCAGAGAAAATAGGCCTCCATCAAGGACTCAAAAAAGTAATGAGACATATGATTAAGTTTACAGACTTTTGTTCCTGATCATTTACTACTGAGGGGGTATGATCTCACCAGAAGAGGAGGGCATATAGTCTGGCAGATAAAAAGTAACCGTTGTGCAAATTGGTGATAGACCCCTCCCTCACTGTGGTTTCCCTCTTTTATTACATCTTGCTTTTATCGCAAGACTCTAGTTTAACAGCTTTTTGTCTCTGGCCAGGGGGTAACATACAATCCCCACCAGGATGGAGTGAAGGGCATTGCAGGAGCAGCAAAACTGCAAAAGAAAACCAACAAACCACAATCCAGAACTTCAGAGATTCTATATCAACCACCTAGAACTAGGCTAGCTTAATCTCTCCCCATCCTGAAGCTCAGGGAAATTTACGGAAGAGGGGGCGGTAAGAGTGTAAGAGCAAAAGGATGGGAGGAGCAATGATATGTAAGTTACTCCATACAAGTTAGGGCTGAAGCAATCATAATTGGACTTTACATGCCCTGCGCATTGTCCAACACACTATTGACCCCACAAAGTCCAGCATCTGCTAAAGGCACCAAGATGTTTGGAGGCAAGGGATTGGCAGACACAGCAGTGTTCCTATACCTAAGGGGAACACGGGAAAGGGTTCAGGGAAATGCCACTGGGTCCTTGTACATCATCGGAGAGGAGGGCCCAGAGGAAAATCAGGCATGCACAAGAAAGGACTCTCTGGGAATTGGGGCGGGAGGCACTGGGGGATGGGAAGGGAGGGGGGTGAGGAGGAAGAGCAGGGGGTACGGGGGGAGGAGGAGGGAGGGAGGGAACTGGTGTACCCATTAAGTTTGTATGAGCTGAAATAATAATAAAAAATGTATTAAAAAATAAACAAATATTAATTAGTTGAGCATAAAAAAAAAAGAAACCCCACAAACGTGAAGGACAGAAGAGAGGAAGAGGCTCGGTGGGGACCTCAGACAGGCCCACACCCAAGACAATCAAGCTCAAGGTTAGCCCCACCCACAGAGCGCTCCCTGACAAACACTGAGCGCTCTGGTGTGAGCAGCACGGAATCCTTTAGGCCATCCAAGAAAGGCAGTGGCAGCTTGAACAACTGTGGACTTCAAGTACCACCTGTAGGATGGACAACCGACCATTCACCTGCAGTATGCAAGTCCATGCCAACCCTGCCATGACTGTCCAGAAAACCCACCTTCCAAGCACATGGAGTCCTGTCTTGAGTCGGCTCTTGAGGACAGCAGGCAAGAATGGTGATGCCCATAAAAGGTTCCTGAGAGTTTGGAAGTATCAGAGACATGTTCTTCCCCATGAAAACAATATGCCACCATCCCTTATCAATTCACCGTGCACTCCACCCTGAAAACCACTGCCAGGGCACCAGGAACCAACCTGCAACAACTTAGGTTTCCCCTCTCTCCTCTGAGCCTGTTCTGCCCCACACTCAATTCCTATGACAAATGACACTAAGAATATGTTAAGTGCTTGACAAACTTATGACCCCAGGGGAATCATTATTTTTTAAAATGACAACAGGTCACTAATTGTTTATGTAGTATTTATGATGAGCTAGACCCAACTGAGTATACAAAAAAGTACCAAGGACTATATGGTGAATGAGTGAACTTGGAAGTAAGGTCTCTTGGACTTCCATCCTGTTTGCTTTGCAGCTCCCTTCTGGGAAGGTGAAACATGACAGAACCATCTCTCCACCATCAGGAATAGGCACGCCTCCAGGAAAGAGGGTTAGCGTAGACTCCTGAGCCAGACTGCATGCATATGCTCACAACTCTGGAACCTATATCTGTTAAATTCCCAATTCTTTGCTTTCCTGGATTACACAACAGAATGAATATAAAAATAATCACTTACCAGGACAGCCAAGAGACCTAATTGCTTAATATAAGGGCTTAGAATAGCATTGGCACTAAAAGGGCACTGCAGTGTTCTGTCTCTCTTATATGTACAGACGAGAGGCCAACCTCAAGTGTCATTCCTCAGGATACTGCCCACTTTATTTCTTGACCTAGAACTGATTGATCTACAACTGACCTAGAACTCATTGATTTAGCTCAGCTGGCTGGTCAGGAAATTCCACCTGTCTCTATATTCCCTGTACTACACATGACTTTTTTTTTTTCTGCTCATACAAACATAATAGGAACCTCTGTCCCCTCCCTCCCTCTACTCCTCCCTGGACCTCACTGTTCCCTCCTCGCTTTGTCCCTTCCTTTCCCTCCTCCCTCCCTTTCTCCCAGTGCCGCCTCCCCCCATCTCTGAAGCATCCTTTAATGAGTGTATCAAACTTTCCTCTGGGTCCTCCTCTCTGATGAGGTGTAAGGACTCAGTGGCAATTCCTAGAACTCTTTCTTGTGTTCCCCTTAAGTATAGGAACACTATTGTGACTGTTAATCCCTTGCTTCTAAGGATCCTAGTGCCTTTAGTCCATGCTAGAATTTGAGGGGTCAATGATATGTTGGTCATTGCGCAGATCATGCAGAGTCCTATTATAATTGCTTCAGCCCTAACTTCTGTGGAGTATCTTGCATATCATGACTCCTCCCATCCTTGTCCTCTTACAATCTTACCACCCCCTCTTCTACAAATTTCCGTGAGCTTCAGGATGGGAAGAGATTAGGCAGGCCTGATTCCAGGTGGTTGATATAGAGTCTCTGATGTTCTGAATTATGGTTTGTTGATGATGTTTTTTCAGTTTTGCTGTTCCTGCAATGCCCTTGGTTCCATCCTGATGGGTATTGGATGTCACCCCCAGGCCAGAGATAAAAATCTGTTAAATTAGAGTCATGTTATAAGAGTATATTCAAAGGTAGATGGAATAGAAGTAGGAAACTGTGGTGAGAGAGGGGTCAATCACCGATTTGCAAAATGGTTACCTTCTATCTGGCAGTCTATATGCCCTCCCCTTCTAGTAAGATCGTACCCCATCAGTTGGAAATGATCAGGAAGGAAAGTCTGTGAACTTAATCAGATGTCTCATTACTTACTTGCAGTCCTTGCTGGTGGCCTATTTTCTCGGCTGTAACATGGTCCCCATCTGTTTCTGGTGGGGCCCTCCTTCGCCATCCCTCCTGTTTATAATCTTTACAATTACTGTAGGTATTACAGAGATTTGTCTTTGAGTGTCTCTAAATGAATTTGGTACTAGGATCCACCTATTAGGTAGTAGATACGGTGCTTAATTTTCCATGTCTGGGATACCTCACTCAATATAGTTGTTTCTAATGACATCCATTTCCTGGCAAATTGCAGTAATTCATCATTGTTGATGGCTGGGTAGTATTCCATTGTATAAATGTACCACATTTTCCTTATCCATTCCTCAACTGTTGGACATTTGGGCTGATTCCATGACTTTGCTATTGTAAACAGTGCTGCTATGAGCATGGTCGTGCTTGTGCTATCGAGGTGAATTTTTGCTGTATGGGGGGTTATTCCCAAAAGTGGTATAGCAGGGTCATATGGCATTTCAATCTTTAATTTCTTTAAGAATCTCCAGACGGCTCGCCAGAGTGGTTATATGAGCCTGCATTCCCACCAGCAGTGTAGGAGAGAGTTCCCCTCTCTCCACATCCTCTCCAGAATTTGTTGTTTGTATTGTGGATTTTTGCCATCCTGACTGGGGTGAGATGATATCTCAGGGAAGTTTTGATTTGCATTTCCCTGATAGCTAAGGATGTGGAGCATTTTTAAGATATTTGTTAGACATTTTAATTTCGTCCTTGGTAAAGTTTCTTTTAAGTTCCAAGGCCCATTGTTAATTGGCCCATTTGTTTCCTTGGTGTTTAGTTTTCTAAGTTCTTTGTGCACTCTGGATAATAATCAGATATGTGGTTAGTGAAGATTTTCTCCCATTCTGTGGGTTGCCTGTGTGCTCGGGTTACAATCTCTTTATCTGAACAGAAGCTTTTTAATTTCACAAGATCCCATCTGTTGAGTGTTGGTTGTAGTGACTGTGCTATTGTATGTCTGTTCAGGAACTGTTGGCCTAGCCCAATCAGCTTGAGAGAGTTCCCTACCCTTTCAACTATGGTTTTAGTAGTCTCTGGCCTTATTTCGAAGTCCTTGATCCATTTGGAGTTAATTCTTGTACATGGTGACAAGTTCGGGTCCAGTTTTAATCTTCTGCATGTGGAAATCCAGTTTTGCCAGCACCATTTGTTGAAGATGCTGTTCTTTTTCCATTGGATTTTTTGGGACCCTCTCAAAGATCAAATGGCTGTAGTTGTGTGGGCTTATATCTGGGTCTTCAACCCTTATCCATTGATCATTGTACCTGACTCTTTTTTTTAACTTTTTATTATTTGTGTGCGTCCGTGTGTGTATGTGTGTGCGTGCACGCACGCGCGTGTGTGTGTATCAGAGGACACTGTGTGTTCCTGTGAAGGATCAAAGGAGACTTCGGGAATCATCCTGGATGGCTTCTCCCTCCTTCTTGCTTGGCTCTGGGATTTCCCAGGCTCTGCCTACCAGGGGCCGGAAGTTCAGGCATACCATTTCCACCTGGCATTTTTACATGGGATCTGGAATCTGAATTTAGGACCTTCTGCTTGCAAGTCAGAGTCTTAATCCCTGAGCCACCTCTCCATCCCCACATCCCCATATAACTCTTTTACATGAGCTCTGGGGCTAGAACTCAGATTCTCACACTTTCAGGACAATCACTTTACCAACTGAGCCATCTCCCCCAGCCTATCTGTTGCTCTTATTCCCAAGATGGTTGCTGTGGAAACATGATCTCAGAGGGCAAATTTGCCTTGTGGGAGGAGAAGAAGCTGGTAGTCCAAATAAACACTTAGATGAACCCTTCTAATCCCATTTCTGGAGTAGAGAAGTGAGAGAATACTGGGCTGGTGAGGGAGGTGGAAGGAGCCAGAGCTTTGATGGCACTTGACAATGTCTGAGCCTCCGTTTCCTCACCTTGAAAACAGGAGTCTTTAAGTGAATGTTCTCCTACAGCTCTCCCACTGTGAAAAAAAAAGTAAAAGTGAAATCTAGTGTAGGATGCCCATATGTCAACATGATGCATGCAGCATGGCTACAATATGCCAGCAGCCACTACTTGATAACGTTTAAAGAGCAACAAGCACAAACACACCCCCACGCTGACAGGCAATCTGCAACATCTTGCCCAGAACCAAAGCTTGCATTTCCTCACTCCTGTATTGTTTTCTATTAAGATCTTCTTCTCTAACCAAGGGAGAAAACTGAGGAAAAGAGAGATGTGATGCTTGCTTGCCCTCGCCTAATAGAGGTGAACCTGAAACAGCAGACTCTGGAAGACCAGCTGCAGCCGAGGCAGTGTCCAGAGCTGGAGACGAAGGGTGGAAATTCAAAACATACTTTACCTTCAGCCATCTCATTCTCTCGTGTCTTGCCCCTCATCCCTGGAAGACTCTTTATAAGGGTCAGAGATCAACTTAGTATCAAGACTATTGCATGCCCTACACCCTAATCTTTTCATATCACAACTCTTCCAGACCCCTTCAAACTCTTCCTGAACATTCTAAAGTAGGGGAGCTCGGTCATATCTACACACAGAAAACGCAATTTATAATCAACTCCCATCACCATCTGTGATTCATTTTCAAAAAAGATGCGGTGACAACTTCTGCTCCCCAGAGAGGGAGGGGTATCCATGTGCATGGCTCTGTGACAGCACAGGAACTGTTGTGAGACCCGCTCAGAGAGGAAGAGATGAGCTCATTATTCCCAGATCCCAGTGCCACCCTCCTTCACCCTCACAAACTTGTCACTCGTCTGTACATCTTCCAGCCTAATGATGCCCGGAAGGCAATAAACTGGAACCATCATTTGTAACAGTAACACCACAATTAAACATGTTTTAAATGTATTTTTCTAAATTAATGCACTCAGAGGAATTGTGAATTCACTCAAGTACTCAAAAATCAAAAACACTATGCACAAAAGTTTCTATCCAAGCACCAAGCATAACAGAGACTTTAAATATGAGGCATTTTCCTTCTGCTCATGCCTTTGATCAATGCAATGATAAAATCCCTTTTCTACATGAGACTTTGTCCTGTGTTTGTGACAGTTGCAGTAAAATGAAAAGTATTTTAATAAAATGATTCTTACAGTGAGGTTTTACTTGATTATCAGAATGAATATGTTTCCACAAAGCACATGTACTAGCCCCTATAGCATCTGTCACGGTTCAAATGTGACTGTCCCCAGAGGGTTCATGTGTTTGCATCCTTGACTGTTGCTAATGTTCAGGAAGGCAGTGGTACCTTTAAGAGGTAGAAGCTGGCTAGAAGAAGCATATTGCGGGAGCGGGTCTTGAGTGGTCCCAGACCTACTTCTTGTCACTCTTGCCTGAACCAGCCTCCTGCTTCTGCTCCAGCCATGCCTTCTGCTATTTCTGGCATTATGAACCTTATCATCTCTGGAACTATAAGCCAAAAAAGTACCTGCTTTCTTCCTTAAGTTGCTTGAGTCTGAGTACTGTCTCACAACAAAAACAAAACTGACTATAACAACATCCATACATTGTTGTTCTATATTTCAATGCCAAGAACCAGGAATGTGAAGTACTACAGAATATGCCACAAGAGACAAAAGATCACAACATGGAAAACTCCACATCTAGCTTTTAAAATTAGCCTCCTGTCCTATAAAAATGAAGGATACAGCCCCAAGCTGTCATAACAGCCAGAGCCACCACACAACACATGCCAATTTGGAAAGCACCCGAAGTTTAGCATGAATCTACTGCGGCCTAGATTGGTTGATATCGCTGGTTTAATGGCTTTGTTCGATGTTCAAGGTCTGTTTTTAATCCTGTTTGTAATCAAAGCAAATAGTAAGATGAGGGAGGCAAGAAGGAAGCAGACAGAGCCAGGAATCCCTCAGAACATTTTTTACAAATTCTTAAACTAGTAAAAGACTCTTAATGACTTTCTCATATGGAGTGTCAGCTGACAGGAAAGTGACCCCCAACAAGATAACTTCAATTTATTTGTTCTAAAGAGCCTCTAAAATGTGAATTCAATCCACTTTTTCAATGGGACCTGAGTTAGCTTGGTGGAAAGGCTACTATGGTGTATGGTGCATCAATATCTATGTACAGGACCAAAGGAAGATGCTGCAATGGAGCCTAGCACACAATTGAACAACCAGGCTGAGGTGGAGATAGTCAAAGAAGGGGTGACTTAACAATAGGAAAAACCAGTGAAAGACTGGAACCAGCCAAGAAAGTAAAATGCTTCGAATCCAAGATGTGGGAACTCAGTGGAGGGAACCCTGATTGGAATGTGGAGAAAAGTCAGTAGATAATCCCCTAAAGCCCAAGATAACTAGCAATGTGATGGGCATTGTAATGAGCCAGCTGGCAGGCACCTCAGCCTCCAGTCCATGCGAAGGAGTAGATCACTTTTCAAAGCCTGGAAGCCGACTGGCTGGAGAAGGGAAGGGGCAAACTTCTAGTCCTTTTTCAGACTAGAAATCTCTCCTCCATGCACTCGCCCATCTGCCTGGCTGCAGCTGCAGGACACTCTCTTCGGAGCCACCATTTTCATTTTCATTTCAGATTTGTTTGCACAGCAGGTTGAATTGTCATTGACAAGTTGAGAACTCACTAGTCCGAGTCATCCCAAACTTCTTTTTTCAGTACTGGATCTCCTTATCTATGCCAGGCAAATGGGCAGGTGCATGGAGGAGAGATTTCTAGTCTGATACAATCCTTCATGATGGAATAGGCATGGCTGGCTGGCAGAAGCTGGAGGCATCCTAAGTCACGTCCATCATGGAGGCTCAGAACTGCAAAACTGCTAACTGCAAAAGCAGACCTGTCCGCAAAACAGAGTGGACTAATCAATCTCAATGTCATCTTCCCCCTCACCTCCCCACCCTGATGACTGCAAGGCTCCTCCTCTTAAAGGTGCCATGACCTTTCCAAACAACTAAAGATTCAAACTCATGAGCCTATGGAGGACAACTCACATTTCAAACTATGACATGCAGATTCTCATTAAATTGCCCAGGCTTGTCTTGAAATTGGGATCCCCTACCTCAGCTTCTGGAGTAATCATGATCACAGGTCTGCACAGGCCCAGCTTGGGGTCGTGTTAAATAAAAAGCTTATGCACCTTTAAACCTCTCATTGTAGGCAATTCCTCCCATGACTAGCAAGAATCGACTTTCTTGTTTCCATATTTTGTCTGTTTAGGAATTTTTGGAGGAAATAGCTAAAACTGAACATTTTTATGACAGAGATCCAAAGAACAGAAATTGGAAATTGAAAAAGTGTGATAAAAAAACGAAGTTTATCCATAATGTAGTTATTAGAGACCAAAAGCAGTGAACTGAGAACAATCAATTGAAATTGTGCAGCCCAAGACAGCTAAGCTTTTGGATAAATGAATTTAAATATATTAAGCTGAATTTCCACAGTACTGTTCAACTGAACACTTATCAGTGCCTTGAATGAAAAGAAGAATGGCTGTCACTTTTTTTTCAATATGCATTCTGCTTTGAATAAACTGCTCATGGAGTTTGGATATGATAATTCTTCCTAAAAGTTGTTCTTGCTATGTGTGTGTGTGTGTGTGTGTGTGTGTGTGTGTGTGTGTGTGTAGGATGCTCAAACAGAAAAGCAGGATACCCTGAAGCTTCACTTGGCTCTGGGTGCATACCCAAAAAACAGCTCTGAACAATGAAAAATGCAACCTTGTTATACTGTCTCACAATCCAGTTTCTCCCATATTTGGTAAGATACTTCTGGGTTTTAAATTACTTGGTTGTGGTCAGCACTGTGGGCCCCATCTAGCTGCATTTCTCTCCCTTTTCTTAAAGAGTCTTTACCATAGGTGAATCTTTTACCTTATTTTGGGAGCTTCTGCTTTTGGGTCCACCACTGGACCAAGTGTCTTTTTGAGCTGTTACTTAAATGTGCATTTTACATTTTCTCCTAGTAATTAACTCACTTTGTAAAACTCAATTCTTGATTATATGTAAAATACACATATAGGAGCTGGAAGTTGGCTCAAAAGCGTAACTTTTGTCTCATGAGCCAAAGAACTTGAGCTCAGGTTTCCATGTAAAACTGCAGGCAGAAATAGCAACAGCCTGCACTTCTGGTCTGGATGGATGGAGCCTGGAAAACTCCACAGCAAAGCAATTAGGATGTAGAGCAATCCAGGATGATTCCTAAAGTCACCCTTGGGTCTCCACAGGCACATACAGTCCCTTCTACACATACCCACACCAGCATGCATAAATAAATTAATTAATAAATACACAGTCTGGCACAGTGGAATGCACATGCAATTCCAGCACTAGGGAAACTGAGGCAGAAGTATGGCAAGTTCAAAGCCAGACAACCCTAGAATATATATTGAGTTGAGGTCGGCCTGATAAAATAAGACCTGAAGTCAATGAAATCGAATAAAATTTAAAATAGACTTTGAAAAAACATGCAAAATCTCTAAATAATAGAAGAGAATCATTAAATTTGCTCTAAAATAACCTAGCTGGGTATGTCTACTGATTTGAAGGTATCCTGAGTTACTGTCCACCATGGACTGTAAAGGAACGGTAGAGAAGAGAACAGCAAGAAATCCTAGAAGGGGAGATGGCATCCACACCATAAAGGTTATTGCCACTGAGAATTGCTTGATGAAGACAGGAAGTAATGAGTTGAAATATTCTTTCCAGCACTACAGACAATAATAAAACTTCTCCTGACACAGGTAGTCCTCCATGGGCTGAGGAAGGGTAATTTTTCTAAAGAGAAGTCACATGGTCCTCTGAGGGTATGTAGATGGTAGAAAATGTCTCTTCCGCAAGGAACTCCTCATAATTCATAAGCAGCTGAGCCTAAGGAGCTGCAAAGGTCACTCTTATTTTATAACAAGAGGAAATATCCAAGGAACCTTTAAACCCTTCATTTTCCTTGCACAGCGACACAATACTCATATATCATAGAATTATCTACCTTTCTGAAGTAAGGACATTCCTTTAATAAATATTGGGAAGGGGTATTCCCATGGTGGATTAGAAATCTTGAAAGATACAGAGATGTGCAAAAGACCCAGTAATATGCTACACATGTACAAAGTATTACATAAACTATGGATATTCAGAACGTGGTGGAAACGATGATAAGCATGATACATCTGTTAAGAAACTCAGTGAACAAGGAAGACAGGCATGAAAATAACCACACGATAATGAGATAATAGCTGCAATGAAGGTGCTACTGTTTTCCTTAAAGGGATGTGTCTAATTATTCCAAGGTGAGTAACCTTCTAAGCACCTTATGAGATCTCCTTGTTTGAACATCTCCTGCAGGGACACCCAAGGAACATGAAGAATAGTTCTGAGATGAATTGGTGCTGAATTCATGTATGCATACTGTAAATTTCCATGTTTGTTTATTGGAGCTTCTTAAAATGGGGACATGTTTAGAAATCACTAGGTTTTACAACGAAATTATTTCTGAATAAGGGCTAATTGTGTTTATATTTGTTAGGAAGAAATATAGAAGCAGTCCATGAATGGTCTTATTAACCAGTACAGCCAAATGGAAAGGCCCATTTAGTACTATTCAGGCCCAAATTCAATGCTAAGGCAATTGGAAGGCAGTCTATTTGCAATGCAAACACATCTCTGACTTTTATGTTCTAACAAGCAGCCAAAACAATGAAATGATCTGGATGTGCAAATTCACTGTAGTGACTTTTGAAATCTGAGAAAAATGATTGAGTTATTTCTTATTTAGATAGGGCTTTATTCTTGTTTAAGACATACCAGAATGTTCATCAGCATTTAGAAAAAAATGCATGACTGGGGTTGGAGAAGTGGCTCAGGGGTTAAGCCTCTGCCTTGCAGGCGGAAGGTCCTGAGTTTGGATCCTAGACCCCACGTATAGACGCCAGGCGGAAGCGGGGGCGGCCTGCATTTCTGGGCCTGGTAGGGCGGAGCTTGTGAATCTCAGGGCAGAGTAAACAAGGAGGAGGTGGAGGCGTCCATGGTGGTTCCCGAATTCGTCCATGGTTCTACACACACATACAGACATATATGCACATACATACACACATGCGCACACATGCATACACGCACAATTGAATAAATAATAAAAGAAAAAAAAGAAAAAATGCATGACTATCAAACTTTGTGCTTAGCTCAACTATTGGCTTCCAGTAGCACCTATCTATAAAGAAACCTGTTCCCACATATGCAACCATTCATTCCTCCTTCCCTCCATCAGCTATCTATCAGTATAACCAGCCATTCATCCATTCTTCCCACCATCCATCCTTCCATCCATGCATCTTATCCATCTGCCCATCCATTTATTTCACAAACATTTACATTGATCAGTTAGTTCCCTGCCAAATACACAGATATACACAAGGAATGCACACACACACACATACATATACATATACATATATATATATGTATATGTATGTATCCAGATTTACAGATGTGAAAAATAGTAACATAATGTTTGCATATGTAGCTTTACACACTTACATACAAATATATTTATATAAATGCATTCTTATTTACAAATATTTATACACATGCACAGGAAATAGTCCCAGTCTCCTGAAGTGTGTTTCCTGTAAGAAGCACAGAATAATGAATCTCTGAAGCATACATCTGACACCTGGAGTATTGATGTTCAGACGCCAACACCAATCACAGCTATCAAGGTGTTGGATAAAATATTTTCAAGAGTATTTGACAAAGAGCACTGAGCTGATCTATTTCATACATCTCATCAATTAATCCATTTGCTATTACCTCCTTCCCACCAAGTCTGCTCCCCTGCAGGTACCAGAAAGATCACCCAACAGACACACCACACCCACCCAAAAAGTTACAGGCATATTTGTTTTCACCATGTTTCCAGCCTAATTGTCCAAGCTTATTTGGATGCCTCAAACCTGAGCACTTCTATTATGTGATTTATTTATGAGTGTTTGTGAAAAGATAGGTGGGCTCTGTGCCTATCAGCTTGGAAAGATTTTTTTTAATCTCAGGCATCGGAGAGATAAGGAAGTAGGGAATTGTACTTCAGGTCTGGACCAACTGTCTGCTCCTAGGCATGAGCAATTACTGTCGTGTTACAGGTGAGCATGGAGAAGCCGAAGCTGTGCAGACAGCAGAGATGAGTTGACAGCACACTCCTTTCTATCTAGTTCTTGAAAAGCAGCTCACAGCTGTGAGCTTCAAGACAGTGGCCACCTGTTGCAGCACAGCTAACATCTTCCTTTCTCTTTATTCAGCTTTGAGATTTACTGTACCAACATCGTTGTCTTTCCTTAGTCATCACCACCCAGCCCAACCCCCAGACTCTTTCCTGCACACGTGCTACACCACAGACCACACACCATACACACACAGGCACACACTGCACACCCATACATCCTACACATTACCTGCACAGCGGTCTCCTTTCCTATACATGTATTTATCTCAGCAAGGTTTTTTGCCACACACACACACACACACACACACAAACACCCATATGGACACAAGTTACCGTCTGTCCAGCCCAGCCTCCTTCTTGCATGAGTACTTTTATGGGTGAAACTTTCTATTTTACGTATGCATATGAATGCAGTATACATATACACACCCACCTCATCACACACACATTGTTTACTACAAGAATTTTGAAGTATAATGGTGAGAAAAGACATGCAAAACTGTAAGAAAATTGTGTCAGAATGCATCCTCGAGATTAATCTCAGCTCTCCAACAAAGCTGGGTGCCTAGGAAAATGTGGAAGTCCAACTGCCTGAATCCGAACCTTGGTTTTCTCAGGGAATATGATCCATGTGATTTTGTACAAACTGCATAATTCCTCTGTTATATAAAAGGGGCTTTGATGAGGAGAAAAGAATGGTGTCTGCTACTTCACTGGTTGCCTAAAGATGGTGTAATGTGATGACTTCAAACCAAGCAATTACGGCATGGAAGTGAATTAAAACCAAGAGAAAAGCTAGTAAAAAAATTGAGTAAACTCAGCTAAGTCTGGGGCACTTCTAATGATCTTAGCAATTGAATGAGAAACAGAACAAGCACTTTTCATTAATGAGCTTGGGGACCTTATTCTGAGTTGGCCACTTGCGGTAGGACTTAAAAAGCAATAGTTGGAAATTGGCAAGACAGGGAGGATGCAGCTGGCTCCAGACAGGGGTCTCTCTGTCCACCCATTCTGCCACCGTCAACAAAAGGATGTCCTCTGATAAATTGTGTGATACTTTTATTTTTCCTCTTTTTCTAAAGATAAGGAAGGAGCCCAGACAGCAGAACAACCTAAATTTAAGGAGGAGACCAGAAATCGTACCTCCAGTATCATCACAGATTTTTGGACTGATAAATTGGTCCACTGAGGCAAACAAATGACATAAAACTTTGAGGAACATACCTCACATAGATCAAAATTAACCAAATTTATTCTCTAAGCTTGTATTTCTCAAGCAGATACCATTGCAGAACTAAAATAAGAAAAATAGTGAAGAGCAATAAGGATGGTAGAACACCCCAAATATAGAGAATCCTCTCTTTGACATTCCACTCTGCTCCTCTGCTCTAAGCAGGTGAATACTTGTCTTAAGCTCTCTTGAAGTCCTTTGAATTCTTATGTCAAAACCATACCACTGTTGGGATAACATCTTTGTTAGAATAATTTTCATTAATCAACAAAAGGTATTTAATACTTATTATAGGATACCACTCTTTCCTGACATGCAAATTTGGAAGGTATGTGTGTGAGTATACATGTGCTAGGACACATGGTTTTGTATGTTGTAGCTACAATGTTTATAGATGTGCATGTATCTGTGAATGTTCTTGTGTGTGTGAATGCATGTGTTTGTGAATGTGCATGCATCTATGTAGTATATGTAATGTGTGTGTGCATCTGTAGATGTGCATGCATCTGTGTAGTGTTATGTGGTATCTGTGCATATAGAGACCAGAGGTCAACCTAGGGTGTTATTCCTCATTGCAACATCTTTTTTTTTTTTTTTTGAGACAGGGTCTCTACTCACAAGGGAACTAACCAAGCATGCCTTGCTGGCTGACAAGAAAGTTCCCAACATCTGCCTACCTATCTCCCAGTGTTGGGATTACAATAAAATACTACCACACTCTGCTTTTTATTCCACATGGGTTCTGGGAATTGAATTAAGGTCCTTGTGTCTGCCTTACGCTAACTCTGCTGATTAAGCTATCTCCCCAACCTTCCAGGTTTAAGACGTTTCACTTTCTCAAATAAATGCAGCAGCAGAGAAGGTTAGTTGGCATTCTGAATCAAATCAAAACAAATCAAATCTAAGACCTATATGTCTGTTTGACAGCAGCCAAATATCTTTTCCAGAAACTTTCCATAAAACCACATCCAAAGTGAAAGAAATCTCTAAAAAACTTCCCAATACTCTCTAAATGATTCCAAGTAGACAGGCTCATACTTAATTGAGATATGTATAGATGATTCTTTGGAGTAAAGAGTGAAATCAGAAGATAGTGCCCTCTGGACAGGACAGGTCTGCTGTACCCAAGAACTCACTGTAGAAATGTCCCCTTCCACAAAACCTGCACAATAGTTGGCCTTTCACCATGGATAAGAGAGATCTCAAACACTACACCTTCCTGAGAGACTATTTAAGACTAATGCAAGACACGAGAAGGGGGGCTTTCTTTATTCAACAATTTACCCATTATCAGTCATCCATGCCCAGCAAGAGGCACTTGTCAATACAAGCACTCCAAATGAAACTCAGTAGGCTACACATGCAGAAAGATATGAACGTAGGAGAGAGATGGGCTAGAAAAGAGAAAGTATGAAGTAGGACAGAAGCCTAGGACTGGGTAGTAAGTGGTGAAAATACATGGATTTATTATATTCACATATGAAAGTGCCAAAGGATAAAAAATTAAATTCAAAATCAGCCTAGATTACATAGTAAGATTCTATCTCACAATGTTGAGGAGGGATCTAAATATGATTAAAATTAAGAAAGAACTTCTATTGTCACTTTAATCTCATTATTCCCTAATTATTTCATTAATATAAAAATCAGTTATTATAAAATTCACCCTCTAAAATATACAAACTATTTTTCAGTATATTTACAATATTGTAGAATATTGTAAATTTCTACAATATTGTACAATATTGTAGAATCGTGACTGCTATTTAATTTTATCTTCACCACTCCTGAAAGACCCTTTTCATTTTTCTCTCCTCTGGTCCATAGACAACCCTCATCCACTTTCTGTCTCTATGAATTGCCTTGGGCACTTCATGTATTTTCATGTGGCACCAGACAACACTGACTCTTTTTTAAACTATATTAACAATGAATTATGCGTTTTCATACCCCATTACCTACCTCCCCATCCCAGCCACTCTCTCTGCCTCCCACATCTCCCTGGCTGTGTGATCCTCTGGGTCCTGTCTAGGATGCCTGCACTAAGTAGTGCCTGAGAATCCACAGGTGATAAACCATAAAGTAGGTATAGGAGCTCCCCTCTCTCTTGTCTAGTAAAAGTCCCACAGAGTCTTTCAGAGCAGCACTGTGCCTCATGAGATCTTCCCTATTTTGTAGTGAGATGTCGAAGGGCCAGCTTTTGTGGAGGTCTAGCGGAAGTAAAAATCATTGCATTGAATTTTTGAGTACCACTGCCTTGATGTGAACTGGGGTTTCTGTAAGTCAATACCTCCCCCCATCATCCGGTTCTTACATTCTTGACCTACTCACCTCTTCTGCAAATGAGATGGGAGTAATTTAGATGTCTTGATTAGGCTCGACTGACCTTTTCTGTCTATCTTTTCTCATTTGGCAGGCTGTCTGCAAAGTTCATCCTTGTTACGTCATGCGTCAGCACTACATGCAGTGCTCCACATTATGAGCACGCTGGGTTTGATTCATTCATATCCACTAATATGATCAATATTTGGAATGTTCATATTTGGGGCTTTTATAAATACTGAATGCTACTGGGAGCATTTCCACATGTGTTTAATGTGGGTATACACTTTGATTTCTCTTTGGATTACACCAAGCAATGGAACTGTTTGGTTAAAATATATTTAGCTTTCTGAAAAAAATTGCAAATGGGTACAACATTGAAATACCTATAAAAAATTCCTGAAGATTTCCATTTCTTCATATCCTCACCAACACTTACTATCTCTTCTTCTGTTTAGCCCTTACAGTGGATGTGAAATAGAACCTCAGTGGGCTTTTAATTTCACTTCCTCACAGTCAATGATATACATCTTTTAATGCATCATTTGGCATTTGTAACCTTTCTCAGGAAAATATCTATTCAAATCTTTATACTATTTGTATGTGAGTCTCTTAAATCCTGGGCTATAAGTTTTCATGGCATATTCTGGTATAGAACACCATAACCAGATATGTAACTTGCGTGTATTTTCTTCTTTTCTGAAGATTGTCTGTTCATTTTTCTCTCAAGGTGCTCTTTGAAATATAAAAGCTTTTAACTCTGTCCTTTTTTTCTGAATTGGACATACTCTAGTACTCCCCTTTATTTTTTTTATTTAAATATTCTCTTTTTTTTATTTCCACTCATACAACTTTAACAGGTGCACCGGTCCCCTCCCTCCCTCCAACCTCCCACCACCCTATACCCCCTCTTCTCCCCCCTCCCTTCCCATCCCCCAGTGCCTCTCCCTCCCATCCCCGGAGCATCCTTTAATGTGCATACCAGACTCTCCTCTGGGTCCTCCTCTCCGATGAGGTGCAAGGACCCAGTAGCATTTTCCAGAACGCTTTCCTGTGTTCCCCTTAAGCATAGGGACACTACTGTGTCTGTCAATCCTTTGCCTCCAAGGATCTTAGTGCCTTTAGCAAATGCTAGAATTTGAGGGGTCAATAGTGTGTTGGACATTGCGCAGGGCATGCAAAGTCCAATTATGATTGCTTAGGCCCTAACTTGTGTGGAGTAGAACTCCCCTTTATTTAAAAAAAAAAAAAAAGATTGCTCAGTCAGTAAAGTGCTTGATAGGTAAGCATAAAGACCTGAGTGTGGAGCCCCAGTACCCATGAAAAAGCTGGGCATGATAGCATATATCCCAGAGCCCATTAAAAAGGTGGACACAGCAGCATGCACCCCAATACCCATGAAAAAGCTGGACAAGGCAGCATGAACTGGTAATCAGAGCACTGGAAAGGCAGAGTCAGGAGGATCACTAGGGCTCAAAACCTGTATGCTCAGGATTCAGCAAAAGGCCTTATCTCAAAACAGTAAAGTGGAGAGTCTTTGAAACCCCCTAGTGATGACCTGTGGTCCCACAGGCACATAAACACAAATGTACACACATAAAACATGTACACACACACACGGTAGCAACATATCAGAATAATCAACCTTTGGAGGGTTCCCACTACCTCACACTTAGAAATACTGCTATTATAAATCCTGTTTGTGAGAGGCAAATCAACTGTCCAGGATGGTGATTGGCAACAGAGTCTTCAGACAGAGCTGGAAGGAAATGTCCCCAGGTCTCCAAGTAAGATCAGAAAGGAAGTAATCAAAAAGGGCAGTGTTTGGAGGACAATTTAAAAAATATCTAGACAAGTCCAGAAGAGCCTTCAGCTTCCCAGGCAAGGAAACAGAGCTACAAAGATTGTGCAAAAACCAATGGGGCAGACTGGTTCCTTGCACCTCATCGGAGAGGAGGACCCAGAGGAGAGTCTGGCATGCACATTAAAGGATGCTCCGGGGATGGGAGAGGGAGGCGCTGGGGGATGAGAAGGGAGGGGGAGGGGAGGGGGGCACAGGGCGGTGGGAGGTTGGAGGGAGGGAGGGGACCGGTGCCCCTGTTAAGTTTGTATGAGTGGAAATAAAAAAAAAAAAGAAAGAAAGAAATAGAAAGTGGATAAGCAGTCTGGGAACCTTTATACAAAACCCCAGTGTCTTGGAGCTGGTTCCAATGCCAAATAAGACTAGCCCACTGCTTTGCCATGCAGGTAATTGTTCCAAAATTTTCATACATTAGGCCATTTTGTTCCCCATCTGAAAAATGAACAAGTGAAACATTTTTATAGATTTAATTATTTAAACTCTTAAGGGTCATTGCAACAAATTTAACAGCAGAGGTTTTTTCTTATTATTTTATTCACACTTCATTATTGTTACCGCTTAGATTTCCATTTAGAAATAAACAGTCTGACAATTTTCACATCTCAACTGGCAGCAGGCACAAAATATGAGACAGCTGCCGAGAGGTTCTCTGTCATGTTGCAGTGTAATGTGACCGCATTTTGTTAAACCCTTTATCTACATAGCTGCCACAGGCTGCGTGCGTTAGAGTGTGAACTTTATATTGAATCGCAGCAATGTGTCTGAACGAGATGTATCATAAATTAGCACAGTGACAAACTTGCAGAGCCCCCCCTCCTCCTGCTTTGCTTCTTGATAAGCAAGGTGAAATAAGAGTCCCACATGCCACAGTGCTGGAGGGTGACTGGGACATAGACATGTCCTGTGGAAAGCAGCAAGTCTTTCCCTCTGCTGTATCAGCAGTCAGGGTGGGTGTGGGTGTGCCCAACAGGAGAACAGATGTAGTATAGATAATGAAGTAGTGATGGCTGTGGTGATGATGATGATGATGATGGTAATGCTGATGCTGATAATGATGATGGTGATGATGATGATGATGGTGGTGGTGGTGGTGTTGATGATGATGGTAATGCTGATGCTAATAATGATGGTGATGATGATGACTAAACTGTTAAGAATGTCTGAACTGTTCAATGGAAAACATTTTGTTGGATTTGTATTAATCTGGATCTCTAGAGAAACAGATCAATAAATATGTCTATGCAGATAGAAGATAATATCAAATGATCAAAAGATAGATGATAAATAGATAAGAGATTATAAATTGCTAGATGCTATATGGTCCAAAATAAATGATAGATAACATACACATATACATAGTCAGATATAGGTGATAGTTGGTCTTGTTTAGAAGTACATGACTAAACAACTTGGAGGAATAAGGAGTTTTATTTGTGCTTATGATTCTCTTCATAGTTTATAGTCCAGCTTGGCAGAAGAATTCACAACAATATCAGGAGTAAAGGGAACTGGCCACACCATATCCAAAGGGAGGGTGAGAGAAGGATACACTTTTTATTTGAGTATCTTCATGCCAATGTGCCAAAGTAATCCAAAGCATGTCACGTGCCCATGAAATGGTCCCAATCCACTATGGGCTGAACTTTCCCTCATTATTCAGATAATTTCCCTGGCCTTACTTGCTCAGGTATTGCCTTAACTACTAATTCTTCATATGTGCACCCAAAGGCTCAGCCCTCTATTGCCAAGTTGAAATTTACATCTAATTAGCATAGACAGATGGATGGATAGATAGATAGATAGATAGATAGATAGATAGATATAGATGACAGACATATAGCTGGTAGATAGATAACAAATTACAGCTTCCCTTCTTCACCCCGCCCCCGCTCCGCCGGTCGGGACGCCTGCGCGAGATCCAGCCGGGCCTCAACGCGCGCTCTAGGACCCCCAGGTCAGCCCACGGGGACCCGGCTCCGACTCCCACCATCCAGCCGGAGCCGCGCGGGGGCCGAGGGACGAGGAGCACCTCCCCCTTCCCCCCGGGCCCCGCCCCAGCTGCCCTCGGGTTAAATAGCTCCACGCCGACGCGCCCATCCTCCCTTTTCGCCCCACCCCGCTCCGCCGGTCAGGACACGCGCGCGGTCCACCCGGGCCTCACCCCGCGCCCTAGGTAAGTCCCCGTTCAGGCCCTGCCCACCAGTACCCCAGGCCAAATAATTCAGTTTAGTGAAATTGAGAGATCTTAAGAGTTAAAATGACAATGCCAAAGTCAAAGTGCAAATCCATGAGAAGCAACACTCAAGTAAACAAATTTCCCACTGAAGAAATTAATCCCATAATGTTAGACTCCAACAAGAACAAACCCGCGGAAAAAGGCCAAGAAAGCCCCACCCAGGATAAAGACTTTCAAAATATGATCATTACCATGTTCAATACTATGAAAGAGGAAATCCGGGAGGAATTACATAATCGAATCAATCGCTTTGAAGAGCAACACAACAGACATCTGGAGGAGTTGAGAAAAACAGTGCAAGAAACAAAAAGTGGCATAGAACAGTTAAAACAAACTCAAGCAGAGTTTAAAACTGAGCTAAAAGACAAGTTATCTTCAACCCAGAACGCCACAGAGAGTCTTATCAACAGAACTAATGAAGCAGAAAACAGAATTTCAGACCTTGAAGATAAAGTGGGAGTACTAACCAGCTCAATGGAAGAGGTTGTTAAAGCCAAAAAGATACTTGAGAGAAATATCCAAGAGATATGGGACACCCTGAAGAAGCCTAACATGCGTATTCATGGAATACCGGAGCAAGAATCTCAAAATACCACCCCTGAGGAAATTTTTCAAACGATCATCAAGGAAAACTTTCCTCATCTAAAAAAAGAGAGGCCCATTCATATACAAGAGGCATTCCGCACCCCAAACAGATACGACCAAAATAGAAGCACACCGCGGCAAATAATAGTTAAAACACTCCACATTCAAGATAAAGAACTGGTGATGAGAGCTTCAAGGGAGAAAAAACAAGTCACTTTTAAAGGCAAACCTATTAAAATAACTAATGACTTCTCAGTCGAAACAGTAAAAGCAAGAAGAGCTTGGAGAGACATACTTCAAGTATTGAATGAGCAAAAATGTCAACCCAGGCTGATTTACCCTGCAAAACTATCAGTCATGATCGAGGGAGAAAGAAAAATTTTCCAGCACAAAGACAACTTTAAGGGATACATGGCCACCAAACCAGGCCTTCAAAAACTGCTAGAAATGATACTCAAGCGTGAAGAAAAAAACAGGCATATCCAGGAGAACAGAAGGCAAATATAACACCATTAAAAGCGAAGCAATATACTTATAAAAGCTACTAAACATAATAAATGTCTGGAATTAACAATAGTTTCTCCATTATAACACTAAATGTTAATGGACTTAATTCACCGATCAAGAGACACAGATTACAAACTTGGATTAAAAATCACAATCCATCAATCTGTTGCCTGCAGGAAACCCATCTCACCACAAAAGATAGGCACGCTCTAAAAATAAAAGGCTGGTCAACAATTCTACAAGCAAATGGAAGCAGAAAACAGGCAGGGGTAGCCATTATGCTATCAGACAAAGTGGATTTCAAACCAAAAAAAATTATAAGAGACACGGATGGATACTACATTTTAGTCAGAGGTACAATTCACCAGGAAGATTTCACAATACTGAACATATATGCACCCAATACGGGCCCCCCCCACATTCATTAAGAAAACCCTACAGCGTCTAAAGCAAGAAATCAACCCCCAAACGATAATTCTTGGGGACTTCAACACCGCCCTCTCTACATGGGATAGATCAACAGGTCAAAAGCTTAACAGAGACACTTTGGAACTTAATCAAACCCTGAAAGAAATGGACCTCACAGATCTCTATCGAACTTTTCACCCACGCACCAAAGAATACACATTTTTCTCAGCAGCACATGGAACTTTCTCCAAAATAGATCACATATTGGGCCACAAAATGAATCTACACATATACAAGAAAGTTGAAATTCTAACCTGTGCCCTATCAGACCACCACGGCCTAAAGCTGGACATCCACAACACATCAAACAAGAGAAAATGCACTAACTCCTGGAAACTTAACACTATGATGCTGAATGAGAACTGGATTCAGGAAGAAATTAAAAAGGAAATTCAAGATTTCCTGAAAGTGAATGATAACGAAAATACAACTTACCAAAATCTCTGGGACACAATGAAAGCTGTTCTAAGAGGTAAGTTCATAGCTCTTAATGCCCACGTCAAAAAAATGGAAACATCAGAAATAAACAACTTAACAATGCAGCTTAAAGCTTTAGAGAAACTAGAGCAATCTGATCCTAAAAGCAGTAGAAGAGAAGAGATTAGCAAAATAAGGGGAGAAATATCTGAAATCGAGACTAAGAAAACGATAGAAAAAATCAACCAATCAAAAAGCTGGTTCTTTGAAAAAATCAACAAGATTGATACACCCCTAGCTAAACTAACCAAAAGCAAGAGAGAGAAAACCCAAATTAACAAAATTAGAAATGAACATGGAGTTATCACTACGGATACCCAAGAAATCCAGAGAATTATAACATCATATTTCAAAAACTTATACTCTGTGAAGTTTGACAACACAAAAGAGATGGATGAATTTCTAAGTAAACACAACTTACCTAAATTGAATCAGGAAGTTGTGAATTATTTAAATAGTCCTATAACATATAAGGAAATTGAGGAAGTAATCTCGAATCTTCCCACCAAAAAATGTCCTGGAACAGATGGATTCAGCACAGAGTTCTACAAGACATTTAAGGAGTTAATAACACCAATACTCCTTAAACTGTTCCATCAAATAGCAAAGGAAGGAACACTACCAAATTCCTTCTATGAAGCTAATATCGTTTTAATCCCAAAACCTAATAAAGATTCGCTTAAAAAGAAAACTATAGGCCGATCTCCCTGATGAACACAGACGCAAAGATTCTCAACAAAGTCTTAGCAAATCGGATTCAAAAACATATTAAAAAGATCATTCATGGGGACCAAGTAGGCTTCATCCCCGGCACACAAGGTTGGTTCAACATACGCAAATCAATAAATGTAATTCATCATGTAAACCAGTCCAAAGTCCAAGACCACATGATACTCTCGATAGATGCAGAAAAAGCTTTTGACAAGATCCAACAGCCTTTTATGATCAAAACGCTAGAGACAGTAGGAATGGAAGGAACCTTTATCAATATAATAAAAGCTGTATACAACAAGCCCACAGCAAGGATTATGCTCAATGGGGAACAATTGGAAGCATTCCCACTTCGATCAGGAACAAGACAAGGTTGTCCACTCTCACCACTTCTATTCAATATTGTACTTGAAGTCTTAGCCGAAGCCATAAGACAAGAAAGGGACATAAGAGGGATTCAAATTGGCAAGGAAGAAGTCAAGCTATCTCTATTTGCAGATGACATGATCTTATACCTGAGTGATCCCAAAAACTCCACCAGGAAGCTCCTGGAACTAATTGAGAAGTTCAGCAGGGTGGCAGGATACAAAATAAATGTGCAAAAATCAGAGGCCTTCCTATATGCCCAGAATGAAAGAAATGAAAAAGCCTTGAGAGAAACCATGCCATTTACTATAACCCCTAAAAAATGAAATACCTTGGTATAAACCTAACTAAGGAGGTAAAAGACCTTTACAATGAAAACTTTAAAACCCTAAAGAAAGAAATTGCAGAAGACACCAGAAGGTGGAAAGACCTCCCTTGTTCCTGGATTGGCAGAATCAACATTGTAAAAATGACCATCCTACCAAAGGCAATATACAGATTCAATGCTATACCAATCAAAATCCCAAAGCAATTCTTCAAAGAAGTTGACCAAACAATCTCAAAGTTCATTTGGAGGCACAAAAGACCCAGGATAGCCAAACAATCCTGAGTAACAAAAACACAGCTGGAGGTATTACCATACCAAACCTAAGTCTATACTACAAATCCATAGTTATAAAGACAGCCTGGTACTGGCTCCAAAATAGACACACAGATCAATGGATAAGGATTGAAGACCCAGATATAAGCCCACAAAGTTACAGCCATTTGGTCTTTGACAAAGGGGCCCAAAGAATCCAATGGAAAAAGAACAGCATCTTCAACAAATGGTGCTGGCAAAACTGGATCTCCACATGCAGAAGATTAAAGCTGGACCCGTACTTGTCACCATGTACAAGACTTAATTCCAAATGGATCAAGGACCTTGATATCAGGCCAGAGACTTTAAAAACCATAGTTGAAAAGATAGGGAACTCCCTCGAGCTGGTTGGGCTAGGCCAACAGTTCCTAAACAGACATCCAATGGCACAGTCACTGCTACCAACTCTCAACAGTTGGGATCTTGTGAAATTAAAGAGCTTCTGTTCAGATAAAGAGATTGTAACACGAGCTCAAAGGCAACCCACAGAATGGGAGAAAATCTTCACTAACCACATATCTGACAGAGCTCTACTGTCCAGAGTGCACAAAGAACTTAGAAAATTAAACTCCAAGGAAAACACTGGCCCAATTAAAAAATGGGCCCTGGAACTTCAAAGAAACTTTACCAGGGATGAAATTAAAATGTCTAACAATTATCTTAAAAAATGCTCCACTTCCTTCGCCATCAGGGAAATGCAAATCAAAACTTCCCTGAGATATCATCTCACCCCGGTCAGGATGGCAAAAATCCACAATACAAACAACGACAAATGCTGGAGAGGATGTGGAGAGAGGGGAACTCTCCTACATTGTTGGTGGGAATGCAGGCTCATACAGCCACTCTGGCGAGCCGTCTGGAGATTCTTAAAGAAATTAAAGATTGAAATGCCATATGACCCTGCTATCCCACTTTTGGGAATAACCCCCCAAGCAGCAAAGGTTCGCCTCGATAGCACAAGCTCGACCATGTTCATAGCAGCACTGTTTACAATAGCAAAGTCATGGAATCAACCTAAATGTCCAACAGTTGACGAGTGGATAAGGAAACTGTGGTACATCTATACAATGGAGTACTACTCAGCCATCAAAAACGATGAATTACTGGAATTTGCTGGGAAATGGATGTCATTAAAAAGAATTATATTAAGTGAAGTATCCCAAACCCAGAAAATTAAGCGCCGTATGTACTCCCTAATAGGTGGCTCCTAGTACCAAACTCACCCAGCCCACATTGGGACACTCAAAAGTAAACCTATGTAACACAGTAATTGCAAGGATTATGAACAAGAGAGATGGGTTAGGAGGGCCACACCAGAAACAAAGAGAGAGGAGACCATGTTACAGCAGAGAAAATAGGCCTCCATGAAGGTCTGCAAGTAAGTAATGAGAAACCTGGTTAAGTTCACAGACGTTCTTTCCTGATCTCACCAGAAGGGGAGGGCATATAGTCTAGCAGATAAAAAGTAATCATTTTGCAAATGGGTGATGGACCCCTCTCTCAGTGAGGTTTCCTACTCTTATTACATCTACCCTTGAATGTGCTATTACAAGACTCCAGTTTAACAGCTTTTTGTCTCTGGCCAGGGGGTGACATACAGTGCCCAGCAGAATGGAGTGAAGGGAATTGCAGGAGCAGCAAAACTGCAAAAGAAAATCAACAAACCACAATCCAGAACTTCAGAGACTCTATATCAATCACATAGAACTAGGACAGCCTAATCTCTCCCCATCCTGGAGCTCAGGGACATTTGCGGAAGAGGGGGGCGGTAAGATTGTAAGAGCAAAAGGATGGGAGGAGCAACGATTTGCAAGATTCTCAACAATAGTTGGGGCCAAAGCAATCATAATGGAACTTTGCATGCCCTGCACAATGTCCAGCGCACTGTTGCCCTCATAAAGTCTAGCATCTGATAAGGGCACCGAGACCCCTGGAGGCAAGGGATTGACAGCCATAGTAGTGATCTTATGCTTAAGGGGAACAAGAGAAAGGGCTTATGGAAATGCCACTGGGTCCTTATATGTCATCGGAGAGGAGGACACAGTGGAGAGTTAGGCACACACAATAAAGGACTATCTGGGAATTGGGGGGGAGGCACTGGGGGAAGGGGAGGGGGAAGAGGGGGGAGGGAGGGAACTGGTAAAAAATTTTTAAAATGTATAATTAAATTTTTAATAAAAAAAAAAATAGTCTATGAAAAAAAAAAAAAAAAAGATAACAAATTACATTCTTAAAGATAAGTGATAGATTATAAACTTGTAACTAGGTGATAGATTTACAGATAATAGGTAAAATATAGGTAGATGATAGATACAGAGATAAATGATAGATGCAAAATAGAAAGATGATAGCTAATGGATGATAGATTTACAGATGACAGATAATGATCCATTAATAGATAATAGATTTATGAATGATTGATAGATGATAGGCATATTAACCTATAGGTATGTAGATAGATGATAGATATCAAGTATATATATAATAATTGACAGAGTTAAAGACAAATGATCGATGAGAGTTAGATGATAATCTTATAAGGAAATGATGTGTTTATAGATCAATGATAGATACATAGATGCATAAATGGATAATAGATGCATAGATGACAGCAAATAGATGATTGATAGATCTATAGAAACATTTGTACAGATGATAGAAGATGGTAGATGCATAGATGATAGCTAACAGATTATAGATTTATAAAAGATAATCAAAGATAAATGATAGATTGACAGGTAAGTAGATGTGACTGATGAATGGATAGATACATGGTAGATACATACATGTTATATACATGATGATAAATAAAATAGACAGATAAATGATAAATAACATAGATACATAGCTGGTGGATAGATTTATATACATGGATAACAGATGATATATAACCTTTCATTAGATTCCACTTTCTAATGGCTTTACAATTTGTCAATAGCGCCACCCTGGGGCACAAATCTTTAACATGATTTTTAGGGCATAGATATCCAAACCTTAGAAATAATGAACTTCTACTGAATGCTCCACAATCCAGGTACCACTGCAAATACCATTTTTCCTTTACCTGCACATCAATGTTCAACTATTTTCTTCTTTACCCTGACTCCCTGACAACCATTTCTCATTCCTGTCATCTAGGATTCTGCAGTTTTAGTGCACAAGCATATCTATCAATCCAGCTGAAAATATTATCATATAGTGTTCCACAGTATCATCATTACCTGCCTCCAGTCTGTCTCCTCTGCAATGAGGACTGTGGCTTATTTCCATTCCCACTTCTGTTGAGATTTTTAATGTAAACAAGAATTCAACAAATGTTCTTGAATATGTTTAATACCCTTATTTTCCTGCTTCTTGCTTTTCTGATTATTTTTCTTCTCCTCCTTTTCTGCTTTTGAAAGAATAGTTAAGGTACATGTGTGGGACACATGGTGATATCTCTTCCTCAAGTTCATAGGAAAATAATTACAAGGTAAAGTTAGTAGAAATGCTATCTTAATCATGGGGCACACTTCTCTGCCACATCAGCCTTATCATTTCACCAAGTGTCATCTGATAGTTTAAGACAGTTTAATATTTCAGTTTGTTTTCTTGAATGGTTCTCATTTGGAGCCATCAAGCAGCTTTTGTCTTTTCTGAATAAGGAATCTGAACCAATTACCAAGAACAGTTCCTCATTAGATTAGGGGAAGGAGCTCTGATACTCAGTACACCCTAGTCATAAAATTGACACAGCCACAAATGCATTCGAGCCAAGTCCACCTGAACATGATCTATGCAAGGTTGTATCCAACAACGTGGCACAAATGAAAGAGGAAGGAATTCCACTGTGACTCCAGAAGGATCACAGTGTGATCACTAATGATCAAAGTTGGCCAGAAGAAGTGATCCCCTGGGATCAGTGATATCTCCACTGAATGCTGCGCTTGCTACAGTGGGCACCCAGGTACATGAAAGAACAGATATCTCCTATTGGACTAAATGAGTCACATGCATAAGACGGGACACTGTGCTAGAAGGGCTTGTGGGAAGACATATGCCAGGAGAGGAGAGATAATGAGGTAGAGTAATGGGAGGTGGGGGACCAATAAAAAAATCCATTGTAATTCTAAATAATTTTAAGTTAAAATCTTTTAAAGGAATGTTCTCTCAGTTATATTAACTACTGACTTATGAATTGATATTCATTTAGCCTCCTTATGTTGCAAATCTCCTAAAATACGTGTTGGAACTCATAAGAATTAGCTTTCTTTTTGTTTAACCTTATAAAAAAAAAAGACAGCAAAATGCTAGATTTACTAAGTGGAAAAGGTCATGATCACTTTCATTCAATTTCCCAAGATGGGAATTCCTTAAAATTGACCTATCTGTTGGTATAACTTTTTATTGCCTTTTTTCTAATTAATGATTTCTTAGGCAAGAGGTGATTAGTAGTAAGCCAAATCTTCAAATGTTGTAAATTAAATTTACAGAAATTACAAGCAGTTCTGGGATTTGGAGAGTTTTACACAATGTCATGATGGCCTGGTGCTATGAGAAGAATGAGTTTATTCCAAAATAAGCACTTGGTTCAAATATGCTTACTGGACAAAAACTAGTCTGTGTTTTAAGAAGGGCAGATGTCCATTACATGAGTATGCCCTGAATAATCTTGTATTATCCAAAGTTGGAAGGAAGTTTGAGCCTCCAGCACCAGAGACCATCTTGCTCTCACCTGATGAACAGCATGGTGGAAGACAAAAGAAAAAGTAGTAATATAGAAGGACCCTGGTGTCTTAAGACTGCTCACTGAATATTTTTGTTGTTGTTGTTATCTTCTTGAACGAGGAAAGGATGCAAATATGGAGTAAAGTCAGCTTCCTACCATTGTTTGAAGTTTTTATCCTAGTTGTTTGGAGTATACTGCACCAAGATAATGCTTGTTGGAATGTAAGGCTATTGTTGAGTCTTTATCTCTAACTGACTTAACATGCAGTTAAGAACCTAGACTCTACTTGGTGTACAAAGTTATAGGATGAATATGCTAAACTCTAAAGAGGGCAGACATCAAGAGGGAAAGTGGAGTGCATCATGAAGTTGTCCCTGTCCTGGCATCATTCTGAGGAATTACCCCTGTAACATGTTCAGCTCACAAACACCTCACCTCACTGTTTATGTTTGTCATTTGAGATGAGCTCTGTGACTTCACATATATGTGTCCTGATGGATATATATGTGACCATTAAATTTTTATTGTAATCATCAGCAATGAGCATATTGTTATAAGAAACAATACAGATTCTGGGATGGTAAGGTAGCTCAGTGATTAAAACCTTTACCTCATAAACAAAAGGACTAGAATTTGAATCCCCATATCTCATGTAAAATGATGGATAGGTGTGATGGCCTGCCCATATTTCCAATGTCAAAGGCAGAGACTAGGAATCCCCAGAGCAAGTAGATTAGCCAGACTAGTCCTGTCAGAGAGCTCTGGATTTGATTAAAGATTCTGCTTCAAAGGAATAAAGTGGAAGGCCAATCAAAGATGATTCCCCATGTCAACCTTGGTCCTTTACACTCACCTACACACATGCAAGCACCTGTATCCATAAACATGCAAACAGACATATGTGCATGCATTTCCCCACAAGCACATGAAAACAGAAAAATAAATAGATTCCATGTGTGCTTTATCATAGTTATTCTTCAGTTGCTGTGATAAATATATGACACAAACAATTCATGGGAACAAAGGGTTTATTCATGCTCACAATTTATTATAGTCCATTATGGCAGGACAATTCATACTGACATCAGGAGCCAAGAGGACTGGCTATACCATGTCCACAGGAAGAACTGAGAGAGGGACATACTTCCTTGCTTGCCAGTCTGCCAAATTCCAACCAGATCGCTCTGTGTCTTATCTATCTGTCCACTGTGGTCTGGTTCTCACATTAATCATATAATCTCATGCAGGCTTGCTCAGAGGCTAGCCTTAACTAAATCATTCTTCATATGTGTGTTTTATGGCTCAGCTCTCAATTGTCAATCTGATCCATATAAGAACTGCCATATCCTTTATCCACTATCCCTCAATAATTACATCTTGAAAAATTTTACTATGCCTTTCCACAGACAGAACATAGCCATTAATAAAAAAATCTACCCTTATATTATACATTTTAATCTTACTTATACATGTGCATGTGTGTGAGCATCTGCGCACATGCATCTGTGTACATGCATCTGTATATGGGTGTGAATGTGTGTATGTGTGTGTGTGTGTGTGTGTGTGTGTGTGTGTGTGTGTGTGTTCCACTACTTAAGTCAAGACACAGAACATCCCTCATTACAAAAGTCTTTCAAGTGGCCTTTATAGCCACACCCACCTCCCTCTGACCTCTATATCTTTAACATTGACTAGCCATGAATTTTCCTATCTCATGAATATTATATAAACAAAATTATGAGAATGTGTTTGGGATACTTTTTCCCTCAACACAGTTCTCTGGGCATTCATCTAGGTTTCTGTGTATATTCACAGTTCATCCATGTTTAGTGCTGAGTAAGATTCCACAGCATAGTTGTCTCACAACTTGTTTAACTCACGGGAGAATATCAGATTTGATTCCAGCTTGGGACTGTTATGAACACAGCTGCTATTAACATTGGCATATAGTGTGTGTAACTCCAGTATGTGTGTGCGTGTGTGTGTGTGTGTGTGTGTGTGTGTGTGTGCATAAACTTCCATTTCTCTAGGATAAATACTCAAGAATTCATTTGCTAGACTGTAGGGTCCTTACAGGTCTAGATTAATAAGAAACTGTCCAACTACTGTGCATGGCAATTGTATCTTGTGCCAATCTTGTGCCATTTTATGCTCCTATCAGCAATATAAGAGCAGTCTGATTTCTTCACTGGCTCATTGGCATTTAGTGCTGCTGTTACTTTTTACCTGAGCTGTTCTGCTTGATATGCACTGACATCTCATGTGGTTTTCTCTTGCATTTTCTGAGTGACAAACGCAGCCACGCATCTTCTCCAGCACCATAAGTAGGCCTCGCACACAGCGATGGCTCTTGTCTTGGGTCAACTCTTCTCATTGACTCATTTGTTTTAACTGGACTTGAGAATTTTTTGAATATTCTCAATACCAGGTCTTTATCAGATATGAAATTTACAAATTTTTATCACACCTTGACGCTTCCCTTTCCATCTTTTAAGGAAGTCTTTATTCAGATGAAACTGCACTGCTTAATTGTTTTCTTTCTTTAGATTCTGGAATTGAAAATAATAAGACTCATTTACTTGCTCCAGATGCCAAAGATTTTTCTTCTGCTTTTTCCTAAAAGTTTCATGGCTTGTATAAGTTGCCTTTGTGGGTACAACCAGAATGTCTAAGAGAACCACACAGAAGAAAAAGGATTTCTTTTTGGCTCACTGATTCGTGGCAGGTGGGACAGTAAGGAAGGCCTATGTTCACTTGGCCCCACTTAGCAAGTAGAACAACACTGCTGCTATAGGAAGGAGCCAGAAAAAAAGGTGTGTGGGAGGGAGGGAGGTTACCTGAGGGACATTTCCCCAGTAACCTACTTCTTCCAGCCAGGACCACCTCCAATACCTGAATTTTAATTCTAGGAGTGGATTAAATGATTCTTTAGAGCAATGTCCCCATGATCAAACTGTTTCTGGAAAAGACAGTCAAAGCATGCTTTCCCAATTTCCTAGGCATTGCTTGATTCAGTCTAGTTAACAATCATGGTTAACAATTAGATGGCTTGTCTCTGTCTCTGCTCCCACTTGAATTTTTTTAAGAAATTGATAAACACACTCAAGAAGATAGAAGAGGAAAACAATGGCAATACAATCACCAAGCAGAGAACTGCCAACACAAAAAGACAGTAAGTTCAAAAAGTGACAGGAATCAACAAACACTTCTCAATTATAACCTTAACATCAATGGGCTCAACTCCCCCAATCAAGAGGCACAGGCTAACAGCTAACACAACCCATCAGTTTGCTGACTCCAAGGTGACACCCCACCTTGAAAGAGAGGCACTATCTCAGAGTTAAAGGATGGTCAAAGATACTCTAAACAAATGCAACTACAAAACAAGGAGAAGTAGTCATCCTGATATCTGACAAATAGATTTCAAACCAAAACAAATCATATTAGACACAGAAGGATACTACATATTCTTCAAAGGAGTAATGTATCAAGAATTCACAATTGTCAACATATATGCTTCAAACATAGTCTCACTCACATTCCTTAAACCAACCTTTCAATACATAAAACAATAAATCAACCCAAACACAATAATAGTATGGGATTTCAACACCCCACTTTCACCAACAGAGAGGTAAACAGGCCAAACACTGAACAGAGACACACTGGAGCTGAATAAAATCATGAAACAAGTAGACCTAACAGACCTCTACGAAACATTCCATCCTACCACAAGGAACATACCATCTTGTCAGCAATTCATGGAACTTTCTTCAAAACAGACCACATACTAGGCCAAAAAGCAAGTCTCTACAAATATAGGAAAATTGAAATTGCATCCTGTATTCTCTCTAACCACCATGAAATGAAGATAGACATCCATAACAAGGTAAACGACAGAAAGTATACAAACTCTTCAAGCTAAACAATATGTTACTGAATGAGACCATCCAGATAGAAGTAAAATGAAATTCAAAAATCTTTGGGACACAATGAAGGAGGTCCTAAAAGGAAAGTTTGTAGCATTTAATGCCTACATCAAAAAAACTAGAAGCATTGCAAGTACACGTAACAATGCAGCTTAAAACTTTAGAGAAACTATACTAAGCCAACTTCCAAAACAATAGATGTATAGAAATTATTAAGATCAGAGGAGAAATAACTAAAACTGAAACAAAGGAAAAAGTACAAAGACTCAATCAAACTAAGAACTGGTTCTTTGAAAAGACTTCTTTAACAAGACTGACAAACCCTTAGCCAAATTACCCAAAATCAAAAGAGAGAAACCCCAAATTAATAAAATTAGAGATGAAAATAGAACTATCACAACAGATATCAAAGAAATTCAGAGAACCATAAGGTTACACTTGAAAAATTTATACTCCACTAAATTTGACAATCGCAGAGAAATGAACGAATTTCTAAGCACATACAATACACCAAAATCACTTGCTTTTTGCATAGGACATTCTTTTATTGCCTGTGAATGTCTAATTATTCCACAACAGTGGCCAAAAGGCTGCATCTCCTCCACTGAATTGCCTGTATCTTTCTAAAATTCAACTCTACTGTTTTTTTAAATGTGTTCTTTTTATTTGTTTTTTGTTGTTGTTGTTGTTGTTGTTGTTGTTGTGTGTGTGTGTGTGTGTGTGTGTGTGTGTGTGTATGTGTGTGTGTGTATGGGTGTATGTATGTATCAGAGGTACTGTGTGTTCCTGTGGAGGACCAAGGGTGACTTCCTGGATTGCTTCTCCCTCCTCCTTGCTTCACTCTGGGATTTCCCAGGCTCCCCCCACCAGGGCCAGAAGTGTGGGCCTGGCATTTTTAATATGGGATTTGGGAATCTGAACTCAGGACCTTCTGCTTTCGAGACAGAATCTTAACCTCTGAACCATCTCTCCAGCCCTCAACTCTACATTTTTGTAAGTCTGTTTCTGGATTCTCTGTTGTGTTCCACTAATCTATCTGCACATCCATCTGTAATTCCATGCAACTGATGATTGTGGCTATGAAATGAAATGAAATGAATATTAATATAGATTCAGTGGGGGTGATTCCTCCTATTTCATTCTTCTTTTTACAATATCTACAAAATATTTGCTGCATTTAATAAGTATTAAACTACAGGTAAATGTAGAGAGAGCTGACGTTTTTACTATTTGGGTCTTCCAACCCATGAATATAGTATGAAGTTCCATCAATTTGATTAGATCTTCCTTGGTTTCTGTAATGGCATTTTGTAATTTTCAACACTGAGATTCTAAGAGTGTTTTTGCAACTTCAAAATATTATAAAGAATATAGTAACTACATTATTTGTGTTTATAAACTACTATTAGGCATTAAACTCTCTTCTGAAAGTGTTATACTATTAGTTCACTTTAAGAGTTCAAAGTAAAGCCTGGTGTGGTGGTCCAAGCCAGTAATCCCAGCATTTGGGACATGTAAGAAGGAGGATTACCAATTCAAAGTCATTTTTAGCTACCTAGTAAGCATAGGCTACATGAGACTTTTTCCATAGATAGACAGACAGACAGACAGACAAACAGACAGACACAGAGAGAGAGAGAGAGAGAGAGAGAGAGAGAGAGAGATAGATGAAAAGTCAAAAAATACCACAAAGTGATTTTACTAATAGGACTTGTCTCCTTTTTTTGACAGTCAAGCAAGTATTTCTTCAGTATGCCAACTGTAGTAGAACCAAGTTTATTCCAATTCTTTGCTACCAGTACCATCTTGCTCATGTAGAATTCTTAAAAAATAAGACATTACACATAATTGATTTTGGAAATAATGAAAAATTGTTTCTTTAAGTTTAAAGGTAGTTTTATCTCTTTAGCAATGCATAGACGTTATTTAAAAAGCAATAGTCCTTACATAGTGACCCAAGCAAATTATTTCCCCTACATCTTTCATCATTCTGGATTTAGAAGAATTTATGGAAGAATGCTGTTGGTGGCTTTAAAAAAATCCTATTTTCATCATTCAATCCCTTTAAATGCTCAGATATTTCAAATTCCTTGGATTGTTTTATGCATTAGTTCACATCTTTCCTTAATGTTGGCCTCATGGATACCATCTTGTTCTACTTTGGTGAAGTTTCCTAAAATAACTAGACTAATCCACATGGTATAATTTAAAAACTCATGCAGCAAAGTGATAAAGAAAACCCAGTTAGGACAAGGATAATGGCTCAGTGAGTAAAGCCTTTGCCTCACAAGCAAAAGGACCTGAGTTCAGATCCTCATGTCCCACATAAAATATGCCAGGCAGATATGGTGACAGTTTGTGATTCTGGCCCTGGAAGACAGCGTCTGGGAACACCCAGAGCAAAACAACAAGGAAGTAGAACAATTCAGGATGATTTTCAGTGTCACCCTTGAACTTCCACAGGCACATATACTCAAGTGGCCTCTTGTGTACAATCTCATGCAAACTCACACACACATACCTACATGCATATGCAAAAAAGAACAGTTAAAATATACATGTATTTTTATACACACACATAGATATGTGTGTGTGTGTGTGTGTGTGTGTGTGTGTCTGGTCCCTAACTCACAGCACTGTTTAGAAAATAGAGCCTCACAAGACAAATAAGGTCTTATAGTCTAGCCACATTCCCTGTCCATGCTTTGCTTCCTGACTGAGAATACAGTTTTGTCAACTGCCTCATGTGCCACCTCTCACTTTACCTACCATGGTGGACTGTATTCCCTGGAACTGTACTAAAATAAACCCTTCCTCCTTTAAGTTTCTTCTTGTCAGGTATTTGGTCACAACAATGAAAAAAGTAATTAAAACAATGTATTACTATATACTGTATAGTAATGTAGTATATAGCATATTATTATATAGTATATTATATACTATGTAGAATATAGTATATAGAGAGAAGTTTGGAATTTGTAGAAGAAGGAAAACTAGTATATGAAAGAGAGAGAAACAGAAACAGAGAGACAGAGACACACAGAGAAAATATACAGAATTTGGACTCAAACTAATATTTCTCTGGCTCTGAACCTAGGTTTTTTATTCTACATGATACAATGATAGGATCATCTCTGAGAAAAACAGTATCCATCAAGGTTTTTAACAAATAGGTTTGAGTCCTTTCGGCCAAAAACAAGCAGGATTTAGAAGCAACCACAGGAAATCAAGTTTATGGGCCATCCTTAATTATTTCCATCTCTCCCATCACCTCTCACCAAGCTTCAAAGACTTTCATTACAAAGACAGCAAGGAATGTTGAGACCTGCACTTTTCTCTGGTGCTGGGTTATTTAGAAGTATCACCAGGGACTAATTTTTGTCTCTGGAGCCCAATGCTTGGGTTGCTCTGAGGAGGTAGAAGACAGTATGGAAAACAAAACACAGTGGGTGTCTCCAGCTCTGCTGAAAGCGTTAGTCCCTGAATCTAGGAATCCACAGCACACTGTATGGCATCCATCCTGCTACCACACCTGCTCTAGCACACCGCATAGCATCCATCCTGCTCTAGCACACTGAACAGCATCCATCCTGCTCTAGCACACTGCATAGCATCTATCCTACTGTAGCACACTGCATAGCATCCATCCTGCTACAACACCTGCTCTAGCACACTGCACAGCATCCATCCTGCTCTAGCACACTGCATAGCATCCATCCTACTGTAGCACAGTGCATAGCATCCATCCTGCTACAACACCTGCTGTAGCACACTACATAATGTCCATCCTGCTGTAGCACACTGCACAGCATCCATCCTGCTCTAGCACACTGCATAGCATCCATCCTGCTGTAGCACACTACATAGCATCCATCCTGCTCTAGCACGCTGCACAGCATCCATCCTACTACCACACCTGCTCTAGCACACTGCACAGCATCCATCCTGCTCTAGCACACTGCATAGCATCCATCCTGGTCTAGCACACTGAACAGCATCCATCCTGCTCTAGCACACTGCATAGCATCCATCCTACTGTAGAACACTGCATAGCATCCATCCTGCTACAACACCTGCTCTAGCACACTGCACAGCATCCATCCTGCTCTAGCACACTGCATAGCATCCATCCTACTGTAGCACAGTGCATAGCATCCATCCTGCTACAACACCTGCTGTAGCACACTACATAATGTCCATCCTGCTGTAGCACACTGCACAGCATCCATCCTGCTCTAGCACACTGCATAGCATCCATCCTGCTGTAGCACACTGCATAGCATCCATCCTGCTCTAGCACGCTGCACAGCATCCATCCTACTACCACACCTGCTCTAGCACACTGCACAGCATCCATCCTGCTCTAGCACACTGCACAGCATCCATCCTGCTCTAGCACACTGCACAGCATCCATCCTGCTCTAGCACACTGCACAGCATCCATCCTGCTACCACACCTGCTCTAGCACACCGCATAGCATCCATCCTGCTACCACACCTGCTCTAGCACACTGCACAGCATCCATCCTGCTACCACACCTGCTCTAGCACACTGCACAGCATCCATCCTGCTCTAGCACACTGCATAGCATCCATCCTACTGTAGCACACTGCATAGCATCCATCCTGCTACAACACCTGCTGTAGCACACTACATAATGTCCATCCTACTGTAGCACACTGCATAGCATCCATCCTGCTCCCACACCTGCTGTAGCACACTGTATAGCATCCATCCTGCTATCACACCTGCTTCCCCCTTGCCAAGTAGAAGTTAGAGGCAGATACCCACGGAAGGAATGGGATCTATGAAATCTACTTACTTCCATTCCCTGTTAGAATACAGAGTAGCCATTTGTGCACCATTTGTATCCTGGAAAGTGGTCTTTATAGCTGGGAAGTTCACCCTGGGTCACAAAATGAAGTTTTATTTAAGACAAGGATAGTATTAAAATAGTAACATTACCCTATATCCCAGAACATTACATAGTGTGACGTCTTTGGTCACAATGGGATTTTTTCAAATAGTGCAGCTTTGGGCAGAAGTGTTCTTTGAAGTGAGGAAGACCACACTAGCCTGTTCACTCTAAGTCTGAGTCCAGCTGGAAGGAAGGAGTAGAGGATATTTGAGTGAGGTTTGGACGCTGGCTTGGCACATGGGCAGGGAGAGACCTACATGAATCCCATCATATGGGAAGACCTATAAAAAGCCAACGGGAGAGATTTCTGTTTCAAATTACTTATATGGGTTTTTAACTACACAGTCATATGGTACATCAGTCTGACAGATGGAAGTGGAAATGAAACCTGTTGTCTCGGGATGAGAACTTTACTTTTTTTTTTTTCTGCGATCAGAACATTTTGGAGTAAAATATGCTCCTACTGAAGAACAAATCCCAATGATCCTACGTGACCAGGGGTCTCCAATTCTGGGCTGGTTCCATTCTGAGTGTGGCTGCAATATGGCATTCAACAGCCTCATGACCCACCTCCCAAAATGTTTTATGACAGTGCTTAAGAAACAGCCAGAGACATTTCATCACTTGCCGGCTGGCCCATCTGTGCGCTCATAGTTCCTTCTTAAAGAATCGTTTTATCATCCATTCTTTATTTTGCAGTTCATCATATCATTTCTTCCATTGTGGAGAAAAGGGAAATAAACAGACTAACAACAAATCTCACCCTAGCCGTCATATGGCAGAATGACAGTCAGAAGCCAACTCCAAAGTGACCATGTAATTCTTTGTGAAGAACTCTCTCTCTCTTCACAGACAGTTGTCTCATGTTCTATAGCAGGACTGAGAACTGTGTCATAACACTGATGGCTCTTGGCCTGAAAGAGTATACCTGGCCATTCCCAAAGAAATACTGAAGACACGAAATAAGGTCCTGCCTCTTCAAGAAGTCCATCTCACCTAAAATAAAACAAAATCTACATGATATAACAGGAGGAATACTAGGTACACCTGTGACTGGTTTATTGATTTGGGGGAAAAAAGCACTGAATTTTGCCTTTTTAAAGTACTTTCAATAGCTCTACTCTGCTCATTGAAACATTGAAACCTGTAACCTGAAACTTGGAAGACTGAGGCTGGAAGATGGCCACAAGCTTGAGGTCAGACTGGATCACATACTGAGTACCAGCTACTCAGGACTATATAGGAGACTCTTTTTCAAAAACAAAATGTAGAGATCTATCTTGTTTTCAGTAGCATATTCCTTAGATCTTGGGAATGCAAAAAGCAGCCGCCAAACTGAAGGCAAGGTACTTTCTGTCTTGATGGAGCCACTTTGAATCTAAGAAGTGTTAGACTACAAGATGCTGGGAAAAAGGAGAGAAGTGGCGCACAGGCCGTTTTACATTAAGCATAACTCCCCCATGCTGTGAGGTGCAGTACTGTTGCAGCTGATGGGCTCAGATTGCACAGAACAATCCAGCGAGGCTGGGCCAATGTCTCAGTCAGTAAAGTGCTTGCCATGTAAACATAAAGACATGGGTTCAACACGCAGCACTCATATGAAAAAATGAAACATCTGGGTGCAAAAGTAAGCATCTTGTAGTTGCTGTGCTGGGAAGGAAGGCGGAGGCAGGAAGAACCCTAGGTTTCACTGGTCAACTGGTTCAGCTGAATTTATAAGCCTCAGATTCAAGGAGAGACTGCTCCTCTGAAAGTAAATTGAAAAGCAATTGAGGAAGACACCCAAAGTCTACCTCAGTCTTCCACAGACATGCCTACTCTGGCATGCATGCCCACACATAGAAGCACACAAATGCACAAACACATATGGAAGAATTTGGAAATATAAAACAATAGCAGAAATGTCTATATGGATTGATCCAGTAATTCCACTCTTGAGAGATTATCTGAAGGAAACATGCTAGTAAGGAAAAATAAAAGACAAGACATTAATCTAACCAGCCAGGAATTCAATTGCTCTTCATCATGTATCTGATGCCTAATTCCCCAGAGAGGCAGTAATGTCCTAGGAAGTAAGCATAACATTAAAGAAAGGTTCTATGGCGATAAAAAGATAGCTCAGTGCTTAAAGCACTTGTCGTGAAACCACTAGGACTGGAGTTCAAATTCCAAGAATCCAAATGAAAGCAGGGCAGGCATGGTGGCTGCCTATAATCCCAGAACTCTGGGACACAAAGGCAGGTCCACACAATAAGAGATGGCTAAAAAGAACAGCCGCATCTGTGAGCTCTGGATTCAATGGAGAAACCTTGCCTCAATAAGTAAGGTGGAAAGTGACCCGGGAAAATTCCCACCATCATCTTCAGGCCTGCACGCACACATACACATACACATACACATAACATACACATACACATACACATACACATACACATACACATGCACATGCACATACACATACACATACACATACACATAAACATACACATAAACATACACAGGCACAGGCACAGGCACAGACAGACAGACACACACACACACACACAATGCGTGTGCGCATCCACATACATGAACAGATGCATCCATATACATACAAGGATGAATGTACACATACAAATGAAAAAAAAGATAGGTCTTATGAACAAATACAGGATATCCTTGTGTGCAAAGTGGAGAAAAAAAACATGAATTATATAGTTCCCAATGTTCCAGTACAAGAAAAACATCAGATATTCACTTACCAAGAAGTAGAGTCTTTTTTCATATTTCTATATTAAAGGAATTTGTGTGATTATTATAAATGTAGATATTGGAATTCTAATCATTTTGTTTGGGATCATGTTAAACCATCTCTTCATGCCTGAATATTTCCTTTTTAGTTTTTGTCATGTTGAGGATTGTGTCATATCACTGTCCTAGCTATTTATTTTTTAATTTTTAATTTATTTTTATTTTGAACCAACCAAATTAGATGCATATCATGGGGAGGAGGGAGCACACACAGGGTACGGGGTGTGTGTGTGTGAAAAAACACAACATGTGCAGAGGCCAGAGAAAGATGCCAAGTGTCATGCTGTATTCTGCTCTGGCTAATTGCCGTGGAGGGTGGACTTTGGTCTGGGATGCAGCCAGAAAGCTCTAGCGATCCTCTGGTCTCCATCTCTGTTCTCCAGAGCATGGGGACTGTAGACATGCACAAACATGCCCAGCTTTTTACATGGATGCTGGAGATTCAAATTCAGGTCCTTGTGTCTGTGCAACCTCTCAGCTACCTCCCCATCCCCTAGAATGTATCTTTTAGATGGTTCTTTATATGGATTAGATGGAGTGTTTCTGCTTTTTTTGGTTTTCTGATCTTTCAGTGCCAGGGATCAAACCCAGGGCCTTGTATGTGCTCAGCAAGTGCTCTACCCTGAGCTATAGCCATAGCCCTCATGGATAGTTGCTGAACTGAGAAAAACTCAATTTCTCTGTAATCTAAGAAATGCATGACTGATGTCTCTATTTTTATGCCTGGAAGGATCTTTCCCACCCTACCCCAAGAAGTTAGATCAACATTCATTTTTGCTCTCTTCAGGTGCTTTTGTATTTGGTCCTCTCACCTATGTTTTGAGATATGACTCAAAAACAAGATTATGGCTACTTATAGTCATCCAAAATACCTTTATAGAATCATAATTTTCTCCTGTTCTATTTTGTGCCCTTTTCTCATCTCACACAATACATGTTTATGTGTAATATGTCTGCCCCTAAGATACCAGGCCTCCTCCTTACAGATCCAACCCAGGTTGCTCTTACACTGGTTTCATGTTGTTTTATAAACTTCAGCCAAGATTCCGGAGAGATTCGCGTGGCAGATAGCAGAAAATAAGGCCATTAGCCATATTTATAAGCTGCTGGAACTCGTCCATTCTGCACAATTTTCTACTAGAAAAGATGTCTGTTTGGAGACTGGTAATATCATTTTACCCTGCTGGAATTTGTAGGCTGAGACCTAAGACTTCTTTTCAGTGAGGAGGGTGGGAACTAGATTGTTTTCTGCCTGTCGCTGACACAATAACAAGAGAATCCTACACTCCTCGGGATTCTTTCTGACAAGGACAAATTACATTTTGACAACACTCTTGAGTTCACAAAAAGGCATCTGCAGTCACTCGGTCTTTGCATCAGCCCTGAGTGGAATGAGCAAGCGCTGTCAGCCCAGCTTACAAAGGAGGAAGCTGGCTCTGAGAGAGGTCACAAGGGAACTTGAACTCCACAAAGACAGCTGGGTTTCTTCATTTACCACCACATCCCTAGCATCAATGAGGCACATGCCGATTGTGTGCAGAGCTGGCAAACCCATAAATGAAGAGGTGATGGATGAATGAACCCAAGCCACTCTCTGAACTGGGAACACATCTGGTATTTCTAGTGAGTTTGACTTCCCAGCATCCCCAAGAGCCTGAGTCCAGTTGCTGTCTTCCTCTTGAGAGTCGTTCTAAAATTCTGCACCGAGCAACCAGTGTTTGAATTTTAAGGAAATTCATATGATATCGTGGGCTGTAAAGAGGCAGGAGACAAGCAGTGGTGCTGAAGGGTAGCATGCATGACTGTGGACTTCACCCCATTCTCCCCCGCAGGAGGTGTTGCCTGTGGCTGCCTTTTTTCTCTTTTCATTTGATTGCTCTTCGTGGCTGTGAAACTCGTGGTATTAGTTACTTTTCTCATTGCTGTGACCAAATACCCACTCATGGGAGGAAAGGCTTACTCTAGCTTGCAGTTGGAGGAGATATAGTCTATTATGACAGGCACAGTGTGGCCAGGACAGAAGGAACTTGTCACAGTCAGGAAACAGAGTGGACAGAAGTGGGGTCTGGTTAGCAAACTTTAAGGCCCACCCCCTCCCCACGTCCTCCCATGATGCTCCATCCTCTCAAAGTTGCATAAGCTTTCAAGATAATGCCTCCTATCGGGATCCAGTGTTTAAACACTGAACTTCCAGGGGATATCTCACAGTGAACCACAACATTCATACAAATGATAAATATCAGGAAACAGCATACATTCCATTTTGTCTAAGAGCATTATCATTTATTCTCCATCATCTTAAAGTGCCCGGTGGGCAGTAGACATAGAAGCAACAAGCGTCTCCAACACACTCACAGGGCGCTCTTACAAGATTACTGCTTTATAGATCAGGGTCCTGCGGGAACCTAACAGGCTCACACTGAGTGTTGAGGGAAGACTGAGTTCAGTGACTACTTATCACAGTGATAGGATGTTACAAACCTAGAACTGGCCGTTGGAATACAGAGAGAAAAATCGCACCTCTAGTCATTTGTCCAAATTGCACCTTTGGCTGAGGGATGATGCCAATTCATAAGGCCAGAACAGGCAATACAAACCAATTCACTTTCTGCCTGTACCTGCACTAATGGAACTGAGATCCAAGGGCACAGAACCCTCAGTGCCGTCCATAGCATATGAAGGGCAGATGGAAACACCCAGCAACATGGAGGAACTAAATTTATCCACAGGCATCACATGCTCTTGTGTGGAACTCTAATGAGAAGACAGAAAAAGGAAGTTTTCTCAAGAGCAATTTCACTTCCATGAAAACTCTTCTGAAGCTATTAAAACTAAGCCATGTGTGCCTGGATATTTAATCACTCTGCTTCCCTGGAAGTAATAAATTCATGAGAGATCCACATCATGGAACAAAAATGCAGGCCACACGATCACTTTCAAAGCCAATCGACTATGCATATCAGGCTCTTAGTGATTATGTAATTATGCTTAGGATTATGCCTGATTATGTAAGTGATATTTAGTGATTAACTCTTGAGAACGTTATCTGACTCAAGGTATAGAAGATGTGGTATAATAATTATCTTTAAATTATGTCTGTCTGCCTCCATTGTCATTTTCTCTAATAGAGTAGAAAAAATAAGATGTTAAGCACAAGCAAGAAGAATAGAAAACATAAAATAGGCAAAAATAAAAGCGAAAAAGAAATAAGCAGTCAGCAAAAATAAATGCTGGGGGGTAAGGGGTCTATTCAACAGCCTTTCTAAAAAATGGAATAATTGTATTTTTGCCACGGCAATGCCCATAAAAAATGATTTTTTTCCTTCCAGCCGCAGCAGTAACAGCTCAAGAGGAAATGGACCAGATCTTAGATCAGGGTTTTAACTGGGAGAAAAATGGCAAGGCTGCATTTTTGCACACAAGTGTGCACATGCATGCACAGACACACACACAAAGCTGCAACCTCGTGCTTTAGGAGCAAGCGCATTATTCATTCGCAGCAAAGTGATGGGAAAATCTATCATTTTGGGTATTTCATTTTCATGGCTAAATTCAATGACAACCTTGTTGAGTTTTAGCCAAATGGAATTTTCATGAATGCAAAATGGGCACTTTCTTGAAGCACTTCTTGTTAACTTGACACCCATACAAGTAGACAGGGAAAGAGAAGAAAAGTATCAGGATGTTGTGTACCTGTGAGGCACACGCACTGTTTCACAATTCAACCACAGCAGCTTCGTACAACCTGAGTACAAAGCACTTACAGGTACTACCCTTCTTTTTAAGCAATCCTATTCAGGGTCAGAGGAAAATCAATAACTTATCAGAATGGTTGGAATTACTTTAGAGGATACAGTCATAGGGACTCATACAAATCATGAGGCTAGTGCAAGGTGCATTCTAGGACCAGACACTGTGCCTTGGATCCCTACTCATGTTCCCTCACTTAAATCTCACTCATCAATCATACAACATGTGAATCAGCATGACTCCATTCTAAGGATAAGGAAACTGAGGTTGAATGAAGATAGAGCTTGGTTGATGTGGCAGGCAGGACTGGAAACCTAGCAACTTGATTCCTGGGTCCACTCTGTGATAGTTAGCCGTCATTGTTAGGCGGCTGGGCTCTGACAATCCTTGAGAAGGACTAGAGATTAAGATTAGCCTCTGGGGGCTGGAGAGGTGGCTCAGGGGTTAAGCCTCTGCCTTGCAGGCGGAAGGTCCCGAGTTTGGATCCCAGATCCCACATATAGACGCCAGGCGGAAGCGGGGGCAGCCTGCGCTTCCGGTCCTGGTAGGGCGGAGCCTGTGAATCCCGGGGCAGAAGGAGGTGGAGGCGTCCATGGTGGTTCGCGAATTCGTCCGTGGTTCTACACGTACACACACACACACACACACACACACACACACACACACACAGACAGACGCGCGCGCACATACACACGCACATGCGCACAGTTGAATAAATAATAATAATAATAAAAAAAATTAAAAAAAAAAAGATTGGCCTCTGGGCATGCTTGTAAGGGATTATCTAGGCTGCTTTAATTGAGATGGGAAGACTAGGCCACTGTAGGTTGGACCATTCCCTAGCTAAGGGATCCAGATCTGTGTAAGAATGAGCAGACCTGAGCACTAATAAGCATGCTTTCACCCATTACCCTGCTCTTGACTGTGGATGTGATGTGACTGATTCTCTTGAGCTACTACTGTGGTGACTTTCTTGCCTTGCTGGACTGTAACCTGGAATTATAAGCCAGAATAAACTCTTTTTCACTTAAGTTGCTTTCATTGGGCATTTTATTGCAGCAGCAGAAATGAAGCTAATACCACTTCAACATTGTGCTCTTTGTGTATATGGGGGAGGGTGGGTGGGAGTGGTGTATGGGCACGTGTGCATGGGTGTGTGCACTCATGTACGCAATGTGGAGGCCAGAGGAGGATGTCAGGTATCTTCTATCACTCTCTGTGTTATCCCCTCTGAAGAGAATCACTCCCTGAACCTGGTGTTTTTGGTTTTCCAAATAGACTGTGTGGCCAGCAAACCTTAACAATACTTTTCTCTCTGTTCCTCCACAGTGTTGAGATTGCAGGCATGAGCTGCCATGCCTGGATTTTTACATGGGTTCTGGGGATCCGAACTCAGATAGTCATGCTTACACAGCAAAAGTTCTTACTCTCTGAGTCATCTCCCCAGCCCTGCCCTGTGCTTGCTTCTTAAAGAGGTTAAGTAGAAATGGATTCAGCTCTGAAATCAAATGACAAGGGGGAACATCTCTGATTTTCCATATGAGCAAGAATGAAATGAAGAACTACAAAGTTCAGACCTGGTGTATAAAAAAATTAAACTTTTAACATTAATTGCTCCTGAACATTTGTGAGGGCCCAAAATCCTGACATAAAAGCTTTAATTTCTATGCAAAACAGATAGGATGATTGAGTTATAATTAAAATGGTAATTATACCCTTAATGCTCCATATTTGACTTTTCAAAAAAAATGTTATGCTCCAAGAAAAGCTATTTAAAGATCAGAGGGAAAATGTTTGAAAATGAATGTATTCAAGACATTTTAAATCTTTTAGAATCCAGTTATTGATTTTTACATGCTTTCAAGTGTAGTCTAAAACATTTTCTTCATTTATTTTGGTCGATGGAAATAATAAAAAATCATTGAAACGTGAAAAGCTTAAACGAAGGCAATATTCTGGAGGTTGATATTTAATGTGATAAATATTTGAAATGTTGGGGTGTAAAGGGAGGGTTGTCTCCACCTGTAGACTGGTGGCTGAGTCCCACAAAGCCCCGCCCGTGGAGCACCCGGGAAGAGCTGGTTGGCAAGGACTTACCTGGGGCAGTTCCCTTTCTAGCTTCAGAGCGCCCACTAGGAGCTTGAACACTGCAAACATGACATTTCCTTTGATCCTTCATTGACTGTTTAGAATTAAAAAAGAACACCTAAAGCTATAAATCAAATGTCAGGTGCAGCAGTCTAGCGGAACCATATCAATATTTCATGATGTATGGCTTGCTGGGGGGCTTGAGACACATCAGCCTTGCCAGGAAAAAAAAAATACAGAAATAAAAACCTGTGTGTAGGATGTTTTGCACTCGCTCAGCCGTGTGGGGTGCCCGCGGGCTGAGCCATATGCAGTCAATGAAGGCGGGAGCTGTGGAAACCCCAGGCTTTGGTGGGGGAGCCTCCTGCACACCTTTTCTGTCATCTGCGTGTACCAAACTCTCCTGGATTCCTCACTGGAGAGTTGCAACTTGCCAAGGGGGAGGGGGGAGAGGAAAGACTCAAGATGCTCTGCCCTCCCTCTCCTTCCCCGAGCTGCTAGAAACCTGAATAGAAAAGAGTGCTTCAGAGATCACAAGGGTCCCTTAACAGACTCGCTCCCACTTTTGCTTTCTTTTTTGAAATACACTGGGCATCTCAGGCTAGCTTTAAACTATCTAACACAGGTTGGCCTCAAGTTCCTGAGGTTCCTACCTCACTTCCTCAAATGCTGAGAATATGAGTATGTGTACCACCGTGTCATCTTACCATCCTTAGCTCTTCCTGGAGACTGGGAATGAAGAGACTATGAGATAATGGTGGCCATACAGGAATATGGTTTAAAAGTAGTCTACAGCACACATATCTGTGTCTTTCACTTTAACTTTTTTTAGATGGGTATCTCTCCCTACTTTGGGGGCAAGATGTCTTGACATCGAGCTCTCATGTACCTGAGGCTAACTCACTACACAGCCATCAATGACCTTAAACTCCTCATCCTCTTGTGTCCACACCCCAAGTCGTGGGATAACAGATGTGCACCACTATGCCAAGCTTTCTGCTCTCATCACCATGAGAAGGCCCAACTGTGTCCTAGAAAATTCTAAGGACAAGAGAGATATTTGCCCTAGATCACTATGTACACAGTCAACCTGGCATGGGTCCCATAAGAAGGCATTTGCTCCCAGAGGCACTCTGGACCCTCTCATCGAGTCTCTGATGCTATTAGTGGCTTGATGAAGGTGGCTTCAGAAGCACCTCTTTTTCTCAGGCATGCACTCGTGTCCCAAGGACTGCACTGCCCGCAGCTGAATGTACAGTTACTATGTAAGACTTGGACTAAGCAGCCAGAGCAGTGGAAGGTTAGTCATAGTAGGCCAGAGGCAAGGGTTGCCAGAATGCCCAGCCGAGGCCACCTGAAAGAGAAGGTGCAGGAATCAATCACTGGGGAGATAGGAGAAGAATATAAGGGGTAGGGGGTTTAGTTAAAAATCGGGTTCAGACACTTACCCACCACCTGCAGGAGGGGGAAAAATTGATGCTGGCATAGAGACTGGAAAGCAGGGAATGTGTGCTTGGTCAGGCACCCAGTCTATGTTATCAAGACTATTTTCCCACACCGTGCCTTCTCTAAAGCCTCCCAAATGGAAATGTCAATGCTGGGAATAATGGGGCTTCTTTTGCAAGCTTGAGGCCTACAGAAAGCCAGGCTGGTGGGTGCGAGGTGAGAAGTCATGAGAAACTCCCTGGTTGCTCGGTTTTGCCGAGCCTTGAGCTAAGAGTGTGGCTTGGCACATTTGCTTTGGGAGATGGCTGACAGCATCACAAACGAGCAAGACCTCCTGGGCATGATTTCCAATGATGATCAGAGCAGTTCCTAGAGCAAAGGGAAGTGGTATGATGTGAAATATCAGGTAGGTTGCAATGCGCATCCTAAGTTAGACAGTGCCTAAGTCTGAATGGGCTCCCCACTCATTACACAACTGAGGTTTCATGGATTTCCTTTCCTTCCTTCATCAAGAGCTGAGGCTGGAAATTGCCCTGCAGAACGTTCCAGATGACTGCTTTTCAGACATTGTAAATTTTGGAAATATTACCAGTTAGCAAAAGACACATTGTGGATCTTTAGCTGTGCCAGTTGGCTGGAGGGAAGGTTTGAGAGGCAGTATTGATAGCCAGAAGCACTTCTGGAATACCTTCAATCTCAGAAAGAAAGTTAAGTGGCAAGCACATTTTTGTGCCAGCTTTGCATAATGGAAATGCAGCCTCGGAGCTAAAACACCCTGATTGACTAATCCAGTGGTACCTTTGCTGGACACGTGACTGTGGTTCCCTCTCTTGCACTAGGCAAAGCAGGCAGCTGTATTGCTGGAGCAGAATTAACTGCTGGACTCTCCCCAGCCTGTCAGCCTACTTCATCCCTACAAATCTCTCTCATAGTCATGATGTTCTGTTTTGCTTTGTTTTGCATCCCACTGAATTTAACCAAAGCCTGTTGTATGATCATAGGTTGGAACTATCTGTTCAAGACTTATGGGTTTATCAGTAGGTAGGATAGAATCTGTTGGTTGCCAGTAGTTCAGCATTAAGTTGGAGGGCTACATAAGCCTCCCCCCATTCATAAGTGTCTTGTTGTTGGGGGGTAGGAGGAACAAGAATGTAATGCATACATGTATGAAATTGTCAAGGAACAAAATATATATTAATGAAAAACAAAAAAGTGAAGGAAGAGAATTAAGTGCTTGCATTACTGTTGGCACAGACAGCAGAGACTCAGAGTGGCTACAGGTGCTTTTTGTAGCAGTGACTCTTGCCACAAGAGACGTCCACACCTGAAAAGAGTAATAATCATTTCTTCTATTTTAGTTTGTTTGTTGTGGCAGTTGTTGCTTTGAAGAGGGTCTCTATCTATAATTCAAATAGGCATGAGCCACCTTCGCTTTTTATTTCTACCATGGCACCCAGTTTTGAGAATCCAAGAGGGCCCATCATTGATAGTATGGGATGCTGTGGAAAAAGGAAAAAGGTGTTGAGAAACAAGGAGAGAAGCAGAAATCTCTCAGAACTCAGAGCCAAGCTAAACTGGAATGGGGAGGCATCGAGGGCCTTTCTCCCTTGTCCTTCTCTCCAAAGCTGTTCCCTCCAGAGGCAGGTACCATCATGGATAGGCTCTGCATAAGTAAGACACTGAAGGTCTTCTATGCTCCCACCTCCACCTACAGGAACCAAAGTCCAAAACTATACATTCATTGAATGTTCTTGCAAGAAATTGATCCACATGAGATTCCTACCTCTGTTCAAATCAAATAATAAGAACACCTCAATATCACATCTCCCTACACTCTCTGTCCTGCAACCCTACCATCTTTGCTCCCTTACTTCATCATCCACAGAAGATAACTAATCAAGAAGGTTAACGTTACCATGAAATAGACTAGCAACTCAACTAGTGGTACGAGGAGGAGGAGTTCATCCTGGGGACTATGGACATACCTGGCTTGTCCCAGGTGATGCTGAGAGGTATGAGGAGCAGATCAGTCAGCTCAGATGTCAGTCATCCATTGTATGTCATCTCTGCTTCGCAGAGAAAAAAAAAAGAAACAGATGAAGCAGGAAGAGTTGTCTGACTGGGTTGCGAAACCTGGCTGCCACCATCAGCCACATGACTCTTGGCAAATTATTTGCCTCTATGCTTTTCCCCTCTTCTGTAACCAGGAAAGGCTACAGTAGTTGCCCTGAAAGGTTGTTGGGACCACGGCGACTGGAGGATGCAACTTGACAAGGGTTGAGTGGTGTCTTTACTGTGCATGTGGCTTGGCTGCCCACCTTTTCTCCAGCCAGGCAAGGTGGGCAGCCACACTGAATCGTCACAGCGCGGTTCACTGCTTCTGCCCTGTTGGGCTTCTCCTGTCATCACAGGAAGCAGTGACGGGTAGTGGCAACAGGGCTTTTCATTTTTGCTACTAATAAGCAATCTAACAGCATAGCTGTCTTCACGATCGCTATAAAAATAGTCGGAGGAGATATCCCACTGACATGGGATGTAGATGAGCTTTGAAATCTGTGTAGGAGGGACTGGCACTCAGATCACAGCAGCATCTCTGGGCCTGATGTGACCACCTTCGGGCCAAGCTGGTCAGTGCTTGCTCTGAGCTAGTGGAGTGAGTGGCGTTCTCCTCGGGATCAGTGCTGTTCATGCTATTGTTTTGTTTCTGTGAAGGACAGAATCCAGCATGAAATCCATCACATCCCCACATCTCACATCTCTGGCAGGTGCACAGTCACATGGCTTGGATGTCACCCCAGGTATAGACAGCTTTAGAGAGGGCATAAAGCAGAAGTCAAGAAGGCCATCACTGCCTCAGAAAAAAAAAATCCACCAGTCACCTGGGAAATGGGGACCAGGCCAGGGCGGAAAGTTATTTTTCTGTTCCATTTCACCTCGAAGTCGAATTATTGATTTTAATACTTTATTTTCACATGAGTTTACTTGAGCGACAGACACTACTCACAGGTAGTGCCCATGAAGAAGAAATTAGATTCTGGTAATTAAGAATCCCATCCAGAGGTCGCAGGTACCAAGGAGGATTAAAGCTGCTCATTCAAGTGAACACAGAAACTCTCCGGGGATTAGGAGGGCGACTCAATCATTTCTTCCAGTTTCTTAAATTACACTTACATTCTCAGGAAGGCTTACGATCCAGCCCATTGGTTCCACAAAGAGCTTCGTTTGACTTTGCTTCTACCATCTCGGGGTGCAGACCCTGCTTTGAGCACCTTGCAGAGGAATAAAAGTCCCAACTGGTGACTAGCCTCAGAGGCTGTCAGAAGGGAAGGAGCAGCTTCAGGGAGGAGGGCAGATAGACTTACAGGTTCCTGAGCTCGCTTACGACCTTTCTGTTATGGGAGATCTCTAGGAGAGACTTCCATGCCTCCTCGCCTCCTCAATACTTATTTTCACTTTGGCCGACATATACTGGTAAGCAACTGATAACTTAACTACCTTTATGATCTCTACAGAGATGTGCAAGATACATCCTGAAAACATGGGCTTAAACAAGCTTTGCAATATGTTTAAGAGAGACTAATATGTCCAGCTATTGAAGGTACTAAAATGTGTGGCAAAAAAATCTATCATTGAAAAATCAAACTCCTAGACTAGGGAATTGGCTCAGTGAATCACCAGAACTCATATGGAAACCAGGTGTAGACAGGAAGCACAGATGGGAGGAGCCCCAGAAGCTGTCTTGCCAGCTTGCCTGGCATATGAACAGTGAGCAAAAAGGAAGCGGCCCTGTTTCAAACAAGCTGCCTGCAGCTGTCCCTAAACCTCTACATACATGTTATGGCATGCTGTGCGTTCTCACTCACAACCACAAAACACACATCATATTCTCGCACACATTCACACAAAAAGAGTTAAATCAAAGCAAAATCTTCAGGCATATTATCATTGTTCATTTTCTAGAAGATCTTGCTCATTCTTTCAGGGAGTATTGGAAACATGGCATCTTTGCAAATGTATTTCAACCATACCTCTGCTCCCAAGACAGGAGATATATTGACTAGGGTGTGTCTGCTGCCCAGATTTACTAAATGCCTAACCAGAACCAGTATCAAAAACCAGAGTGTTGCCATAGTCACAGGAAGAAAAAAAAAAGACCTAGTATGGATGCTGGGTGGGCCCAGCTGGAACTTAGCAACACAGCTCTGCCCTCCACTCATACTGCTTTCTCCTAGATGAGCTTATATTTCTCTCTTTGCCTAAGTAGAATTGGAGCAGTTCTACTGCAATATTTCTTTGAGTTCACGTAACTCTATAAAGGTAATACTTAAACTTAAATTCCGATGTTGTTATTAAAGTATCTTCATTTTCTTACAGCCACCTCCTTGTCATTGATATGGCATCGCAGACCTCATGTGAATAACTGAAATCCTCATTTTCTCCAAAGCACTCATTTTTGCTATTAGATTGAGATACATGAAATTTCCATTTTTGTAGATTGGAATGTGATCAATATGATATCATTAATATTAATTCCAGTTTTATTCTCGATTACTTTAATAAAATAGTTTAAAAAAACTCTTCATTATCCTTGCAATCCTGTCTCCTTCGAAAATGCCATATCCTCTGAAAGTGACAGTTGAGAGGAAGGGGCCATAGTGAGAACCAGGCCTCCTCCACCCACTTCTCCTCCTCTTGTTTCCAGTTTATGTTTGTCCTGACCTCAGAGTTATACATGCAGAAGTACCAAGAAGACCAGTCCTAAGTTTGTCATGGTAACAACCCCTGTGCCTAGAGCCGTGCTTGACACAGAGTAGGCTCTTGACAAATCAAGTCGATGGCAGATGCAGTCATGCCTGTAACCTAAGAAATTTGGCAACTAAGTTAGGTTGATGTTCTTCTTTCTCTTTTTCTCGCATTCAGAAAAAATTATTACAAGTTATCCACACATACACACAGAGAGAATAAGAAGGCTTTTTTTTCATTGATCTTAATAACCCCACCGTTTATCAGGAACGTTTAACCTCTAATGCGGATGGTGCACAGTTTGAGGCGGCTTATCTGCAGCTGGTAAATGTCAGCGTCTGGAAGTTTCTCATAACAAAGCATTGTGGAAATCAGAAATCATTCTGCTGTGTAAATGTGAACGCCTTCAAGTTTCTTGCCCAGCATGATAAATGAAGCGTATCTGATTTTTTTTAAATCTTGCATAGTGCTTGATCCAAAATGAACACTAATTAAACTTTTGCTGAATGAACGAATGAACGAACGAACGAATGAATGAATGAATGAATGAATGAATGAATATGTAATCACACAAACCAGTAAAATCAAGTAATGAGAAGCACAGTAACATGGACCCTAAAAGGCAGGAGTCAATCAAAGAAACCCACTAGGTTATGGGAAGAACAGAAATAAAATTAACTAGATTGTGGACTAGAGAAGGTATTGGTATTAGAAAAGCCAGGCAAAAAGAAATATCCCATGTCAGGGCAGCATCGGGGATTCACATGTTTGCAGATGCTAGGAACAGTTACACCCAAGCAGGAATGTCCTCAGATGAATGGGAAATGTGACAGTCAGAAACTTTGAAAGGGAGATAGAACCACTGAGGCAAAAGCCCCTTTTTGTCCAGACAAACCCTAGGTTGGATTTTCCTACACAGACAGCCTGAGACTGGGCTCTGGAGACCACAGGTTCTAAAGCCACTGACATGTTTGTAAAGGGAAGGAATGCTCATGTGTTATTCTACCTGCGTGCCATTCTACCAAGATCCTTGTTTTGTGGAATGATAATTACCACTTGTATATTTCACACAGTTTTTTCAAATTTTAAGTCTAAGAAACATTGCTACTAAGGAGTCAAACTTTACCACCAAATCCCACCACAGCTACCCACAAGTCTAGAAACCTAGGAATCAATCCGAGTCCTCTAAATGGGTCATGTGCAATTCACAGAACACTCTAACATAGGTCCAGTTTAGGAAGACTATTCATAATGAACAAGTGCATATGATCTATACTCACTAAGCCGAATAGGACTAAACAGTCCTGGATTCTCTTGAAATCAACTACACATTGGCCAATGTGCTTAATCATTTCAGTGCTCCATACCTCCAAAGTGACGATGAACACTGGTAGATTTCCCATCCTGAGGCATACAGTACTGAGCTACTCAAAGGCAACCTCATCCTAGTACACCACTCCCCAAGTGCATCTACTACATAGTCCAGCACACTGAAATATGTGCTTGGTAATGAACTTAACTTAGTCTAAATTTCCACTAGGAACCTACCTTTAAGGCTGGAGATGTGACTCGGTTATCAGAATGCTGTCCTAGCATAACAAGGTCCTGCATCCCACCCCCCAGCACCACATAGAAAGGATATGGTAATGCACACCTGTCATCATAGCACTCAGGAAGTGGAGGCAGGAGGATCAAAAGGTCAAGCCATTCTCCACTATATAGCAGATATGAGGCCAGGCTAAACTACATGAGACACTCTCTCAAAAAGGAAGTCATAATTTTAAAGAAAAAAATGCCCATCTGTTCTTTTATCATAGAAAATCTGACATGAATCTAATAGAATTTGATACTTGTCAAGATTAACTTATAAAAAAACCCATATCTATGTGTACTAAAAAAAATCTTTAAAATGTCTTGACAGTTGGAAAAAAGAGAAGGCTAGAAGAAGAATGTGTATTCTGTCCAACCTGTGACCTCCAGAGAAAGACAGAAAAAAAATCACCTGCAGTTCAAGAGTCGCTCCCTCAGGGATTTGCCCAACAGCGATGTAGTTGGAAATTAATCACCAAAGAAGCATATTAAAACAACAATGATACAGCATTCTTGTGAAAAGTTTCTTTTCAGTTCTATAACCCATTTTTAAGCAGGGCTGTTTGGTTAGTAAAGAAGTTCGCCCATTCTCCAGGCTGCTTTTTTATTGACTAACAGTTTCTTTTGCTGAGCAAAAATGTTTAAGTTTCATATAGTACCACTTGTTTAGTGTTGGACTTATTCTCTGTGCCTTTGGGGTCTTACTGAGGAAATGCTGGTCGAATCAATCAATTTGAGGTGTTCCTCAATTTGAGGTGTTTCTAGGAGTTTTATAGTCTCTAGTCTAAAATCAAGGTCTTTGATTTAGAGTTGATTTTTGTACAGGGAGACAAATAAGGGTCCAGTTTCATTCTTTTACATGTAGAAATCCAATGTTGCCAGTTCCATTTTTTGAAGATGCTGCCCTTTTTCCAATGGGTTTTTTGGGCACCTATGTCAAAGATCAGTTGACTGTAAGTATATATGCTTATATTGAGTATTCAATTCTAATCCATTGATTTATATTTCTTTTTTGGAGCCAGTACATTCTGTTGTATTACTATGGATTTATAATATAGTTTATGATCTGATATAGTGATACCTCCCCACGAAGTTTTTATTATTCAGAATTATTTTTTGCTATCCTGGGTCTTTTACGTTTCCATATGAAATCTGAGATTGTTTTACCAATTTCTGTGAAGAATTGGGTTGGAATTTTGATTGATAGTGTATTGAATCTGTACATTGCTTTTGATAGAATGGTCACTTTAGCAATGTTACTTCTGCAGCTGTGGCCATTTCTTAGAAAACAACACATCCTTGCCATATGATTCCACATTCACAGTCCTTGGTGTCTACAAAAGGAGTTGAAAATTTACACCCACTCAAAGACCTGAACACAAATGCTTTTAGCAGCTTTACTTATAATTTCTAAATTTCGAAACAAGATTCTCTTTTAATGGACAAAAACATAAATAAACTGTAGTTCATTTAGACAATGAAATTGATTGAGTACGAAAAATACATCAGTGTCAAGCCATCCAAAGATGTGGAGGGATCATAAACACATAGTACTAAGAGATAAAAAGCCACCATGAAAGAATCCACTCCCTGTGGATTCCATGCTACGGTCTTGGAAAAGAGAAATGGTAGAGACAGTAAATAGATCACTGATCAGCAGAGGTTAGGTGAGGGATAGGCTGAGCAGGCAGAGTATAGAGAAAGTAATACAGTGAAGCTGTTCTGAACGATCCTGTAATGCTCAGCACATGTCATTATACATTTGTCTAAACCCAGATAGTACACAATGCCAAGGGTGAACTCCAACTTAAATGACGCTCTCTGGGAGGTAACAGCATGGCATGACAGATCTCTCTTAGTGTCCAGCAATAATGGAGGCTACGGTATATAGGAGTCTCTATACCTTCCATTCTATCTTTCTGTGAAGCTGAAATTTCTTTAAAATATAAATTGTTTTTAAAAATCAGGTACCTGACAGGTGTATGCCTGAGCTGTCATTATAAAATCCAATGGCAGGAAATAAACCTCAAGGAATTCTATAATGAATTTCTTAGGGTTGCCTGTTCTTCACTCCAGATTCTAATTAGTCACCAAAGTATTTAATCAGCCAAACTAATGAACCCTGAGGAGTAATGGAGGGAGGGAATGAGGAAAAGGGAGAAACAGAATGAGAGAAACAGAAAGAGCAAGCATAAATATTTGTTTACAAAAGGTCCAATTTTCTTGAGGATTTGATATTGGAAATTATATTTCATGTTGTCATTTTATATTTTGTTTAGCATCATAGTTTCCATTTTAAACTTCCTCTGCTCAACTCTAATTTACCTCATGAAAGACAACTATCACCCTCTGTTGGTGGCAGCCATAGTTGTTAAGTTGTATTGGCCACTTGATTTTCCACATTAATGCAATTAAGCAAATATCTTTTTCATTTTACTTTGTGTGTGTGTGTGTGTGTGTGTGTGTGTGCGCGTGTGTGTGCATGTGTGTGTGTGTGTAAGAAGGCACTTGAGTTGTATGAGCCTTCGGAAGGCCAAAGTGACTTTAGGAATCATCTCTACCTCTTTATTGCTTTGCTCTGGGACTTCCCAGACCTTCCAAGGCCAGAATTATAAGATGCCACCTTTCTGGTCAGCATTTCGATGCAGTATCTGGGATCTGAACTGAGATCCTTTTGCTTACAAGGCAAATTCCTTCACCCCTCAGCTATCTCACCAGACTTTGTCCATCTTACTTTATAATCAGTATGTTCAGTGTCCAGAAATCAGTTATCTTGTTTTGTCCTTGTGAGGTAATGTTATGTCGTCAGTGCAGTAACCAAAACCACAAAGAAGCCTCCCACAGTTCCTCACCATCTTACCACTGTGGAGAGGGCTTTCTAATAAGCACCAAATGTTTTCTGATAATCTTTTCAATGTGGCTCGGAAGGAGTGATTTTAAGTAGCACAATGGCCTAGTAACAGAGTGGATAGAGGACACTGAGCGAGTAAGTCCTCTCCATGAGCTCTGACCCTGAGAGCACCCACCCAACCACAGCACGAGCATCTTGGCGAACCTACGCCACTTTGCCATCTACTAAACACCTTGCCTGAATTTTACCTCCTTTAACATGGTGATCACATAATCTGAAGAAACGGATGTCATAAACTTTATGCTTGTGTGTGCAGGTGCATATGCACGTGTGGGTACACATGCATGTGAAGGCCGAAGGACAAAGTGGATCAGAGACTCCTTGAGTGACATTCCTCAGATGTTATCCACATTGTTTTTTGAGACAGAGTCTCTCACTCACCTGTTATTCTCTGAGTAGTTTCAGCTGCTGGTCAACAAACCCCAGGGATCTGCCTGTGTCTACCTCTCCAGCACCGTGATTACAAACATGTGTCCCCACACCTGACATTTCTTACGTGGGTGCCAGGGATTCAGCTCTGCTTCTCATGCTTGCGTGGCAGGCACTTTGCTGACTGAGCTTTCTCTTCAGCCCCATTATATGCTTTTTTATGTGTGATAACATTTTATTTTAAATTGCCTAAAGCCACAGAGATAGCACATAACAGAGCCGACTCACATCGGTGTGTTTTGATTTCAACTCCAAATGCCTCTCGGTAAATATTTATAGAATGTCTCTTAAGGCAGTAGGAACTTACGAATGAAGACAACATGATTGTTGTCCTCAGGGAAGCACTTAAAAATATTATTCTGAATATGAATTCAGTAAATATTGAATGAATGAGTGAATAATTATGGTGGGTAAGTTAAGAAAGTTACTGTCAATTATAGGAGCGTGCATAAGGGGCTAATTAATGAAGGGAGGAGATTCATCTGCCTGTAGCGGACCCTTGGGAATCAGAATGGACCGAGCTAACAAGAAGGAAGAAGAGGGACACCACAGAAGGGCAAGGCCCGGGGTTTGGATTTACACAGAGTAGGTTCCAAGAACTGTGGGAATTGATCTGTTTGTGGAAGGACACGTGTGGAGTTGCAGGAGTGGCCGACATGGGAGAAGTGAGGAATGTGGAAGAGCATCTCAGAGTTCATAGGCATCCTTTGCTCTCAGAGGGTACCATATGAGCATTCTGAGGCTCATGGGCATCCTTTATTTTCAGGAAAAGGCACCAGATGAGGGCTAGGAGGCAGGATCCTCTCCTGCTTCTCCCGCCTGGGCCTTCGAGGCCAGACAACTGAAAGAGGGGAAGGCTAGGTGTGCAGCACAAAAATCAGAGATTCAGTGTGCAGCTCAGAAAAAGTGTATGTTGTGTCTTCTACAAACTTAGATGTGAAAAGACAGGAGTCAGTCTCCTGGAGGGAAAGATCATCAGAAACAATGTTTTGGAGGACCATTAATTAAGCAAGAGATGTATTTACATAATGAGACTTGTGGCAGTTAGTTTTAAATGTCACCTTGACGACGGAGAGCAGAACCTGTAGGAACGCTTATGTAGTTAATTAGTTAGGACAAGCCTCTGAGCAAGCCTAAAGGAGATTATCTAATTGACGTCAGAGAATGTAACCCCATGGTGGGCGAGACCATTCCCTGGCCAGTGGGTGGCAGTAGCCCAAGCATCTTGTAATCTGCTCTATGGAAGAGAAGTCTCTGGGGAATAAGGAGGGCACACAGCAAGGAGGGTGGTTCAGGGAACTGCTTGCAGGAGGAGACACAGTGAAGGTGATGACACTCAGCAGTACGGTCTGGAGTTCTGGGTCACAGAGATTTTAAGGATTCATTGGGGCCTCAGCACTACAAGAGTCCATCTGACCAAAGGAAAACAAGTGCATGGTAAGGATGCAAAGCGTGCATGAACCAAGAGGTGGAAAGTCTACTTGTTTAAGCTGTGTGTATGTGTGGTGTACATGGCCCATGTGTGCATGTAGTATGTGCTGTGTGTGTGCATGTGGTATACATACATATGTGTAGTGTGTGTGGTCTGTGTGTATGTATAGTGTGTATGCACACTATGTGTGTGGTGTGTGTGGTCTATATGTATGTGTAGTGTGTGTGTATGTGTGTATGTGGTGTTACTCTGACTTTCCCCACTGAACCATCTTCCACACTGAGATGATTCCTGATTCTATATGCCCCACCTCCATGTTCCTCATGTGTTCGTTCAGTCAGGATTTTCTGTTAGGCAGCCATTAGGGAAAGAAACTATAACATTTGTGAGGTAAAGCTGAAGAGAGGAGGATCAAAAGTTCAAAGTTCAATACCAACCAAAACCATATATGACCTGTCTCAAAGCAAGCAGCTATAAACGAAAAACATAAAACTACCTAAGACTTAATGGAGAACATCTCTGACTGTTCTGTGGCGGAGTGTCACTAAAGTTTAACTGAGGAGCAAGGATCCAGCCATAAATGTGGGTAGCACCATCCATGGACTGGGGTCTCAGACTAAATAAAAAGGAAAAAGCAAAAAAGCAAGCACAGCACCAGCATTCTTCTCTTTCTTCCTGACTGTGGACACAATGTGACTAACTATCTTGTGATCCTGCCAGCATGCCTTCCCTGCCATAGTACACTCCATCCTTTTGAAAAGGAGTTTATTGTTTTTATTCATTTATTATTGCATACGATGTACATTTATGTGTGAGTATAGGTGTGCATGTGCCACACGCAAAAGTGCATCCATGGGCATCTTAGCAAAGAAGCCAGGAAAAGAGAAGCAGACTATGCACCTGGTGGCAAAGAAGAAGGAAAGAAGCAAATCTGACGAGGGATAGGTTGGTTTAAAATGTACTCATCAGAATAATGTGGTATACAGAGTTTGATGAGAATGCGAGAATAGCCCCAGAGTAAGGAGATTCAAGGGAAATGAACAGGGTTGGGACTGGCATCCTGAAGCATCGGAGAAAGTCTATCAATAGTCAAAATGAGAGAAGTTTGTCTCATGCAATATCTTCATTGTAAAAATAACAAACCAAGCAGAGGACATTGTGAGACTTCTACAGTCAGATGGCAGGGACGGCTGGAATGACTGCCAGTCAGCACAAGGAGTCCCTTGAGGTGAGAAGTTCTAGATTTGAAATGGTATCAATCATTTCAAATTCTTGTGTGGTGACTTTTCCCTAATTTTGCTTTTTATAAATAGCAAGGCACCCTCCTTCCCACCATTTGATTTCATTGAAAGAGTAGTTTTAACAATCGTTATGATGTAAACAAGAAGATGTTGACGACAGATTATCTGAAGCAAACTTAAATAATTTCCATAGCTACCCTTCCACTAGATGATTTGATCTTCTTGACCCAAAGCACCATGGGAATACCAGGTCTAGCTCACAATATTCATCTCACCCATTAGGTGTTTGGTACTATCAGGAAAGGTATTGGGTATATTATGTACGCATCAATAACCAGTCATTAGGGCTTGGAAGAAGGGTCAGTCAGTAAAATGTTTCCAGTGTAAGCACAAGAACCTTAGTTTGGAGTCTCAGCATAAAAGGCCCAAGTACACATCAATGGCTTTCAGCACATTCTGATTGGGGTGCAAATGCATGCATCCCCCACATCATCTTGTGGTTGTCTCGCTTTTTTCAAGATTCTATAGCATCTTAAAGATCATTTCTTGACTCACTTTTCTGATTTTTCTCACCCACGTCACGTGCCTGCTCCTCAGTCTCCCAACCATCAGCCAGGCAAGTTACAAATATCACTAGATCCAGCTCTGCACTAAGCATGGTGGTAAGGCATTGCTTCAGAGTGTGAGGATGGTGTACGCCTGGGATCCTAGCCCTGGGGTTGCTCTGGAGCTAGAGGATCGCAGGTTTGAGGTTAGCGTGGACCCCATAGGCTGTCTGAGGTCAGCTTGGGCTACATAACAAGATGCTTCCTCAAAGGAAACAAACAAAAAAGAAATGGTCTTGACTTCCCAGAAACACTGAGGCTTACACGGTTAGAACAAAAGGAGCACACGTAATGAATACATTCAAAATGTTTTTGCCAGGAAAGACTCTAAGCTACTCCAGCAGTCACCAGCTCCTTACCTCACTCTGCCAGTGACTCTCCACTGTGGCCACACATGGAAGTCTGAGTTTAAAAACAGGTATGTCCTGGCCTCGTCCCCAGGCACTCTAGTATAACTGGGCTAGGCTGGGATCTTGACACCAGAGTGTGCTTCCATCTCCCCCAGGAGAATATAATACACAGATAAGGCCAGAAACTGAGGCCTGATGTTGTGGTCGCATAACGCTGTCAGAACTGGGATGAACTGATTAGGGGGTGGCCGGGCAGGAGAGGCAAATCTTGGCTGAGTGAAGGGTCTGGATGGGCTGTAATGTCATCAAAGCCGCCACAATGAGCTCAGCAAAGCTTAGAGACTGGAAGGGAAAAGAAAGCCACAAATGCATAGCCCAACCCATTATTGCCCCTCGATGAAGATAGTGAGATATCCCTGAGGTAGGAAGAGGAAGCCAGGTGAATCACTCCTGGGCACAAATTACCCCCTTTCTCCTGGTCACTAGTGGGTAATTGCTTGAAGCATCAACTATCTTTCCTGCATCTCAATTTCTCCTGCTACAGAATATACTGTCAGTTCTTTTTATTTGTATGTGTGTGTGTGTGTGTGTGTGTGTGTGTGTGTGTGTTTGCATGTGGGCATACATATGTATGTAGGTGTAGTACAAGATGGCACATGAGTGTGTGCGCACCTGTGTGGAGGTCTAAGGGTGACCGCAGGAAATTAGAAACCATCCTGGATTGCTTTACTTCCTTATTGCTCTGCTGTGGTTTCCCAGGCTTTGCCTTCCAGGACCGGAATTACAGGCCTCTACCACATCTGCCTGGCATTTTTTACATGCCACTTAAGGATCCAAACTCAGGTCCTTTTGCTTGCAAGGCAAAGGTTTTAACCTCTAAGTCATCTCCTAATAGACTGTCAGTTATGTACATTCATCCATCCAGCTGAATCTAAGGAACCATCAGCAGTATTTGCAAATAATTTCATCCATGAAATGGCTCAGGTTAAGACTCTGTCTTGCAAGCAGATGGTCCTGAGTTCCAATCCCAGGTCCCATGTAAAAATACCAGGCGGAAATGATGGCCTGCACTTCGAGGGAAATCCCAAAGCAAAACATGGAGGGAGAAGCAATCCAGGATGGTTCCCAAGGTCACCCTTGGCCTCCATAGAGAGGTGCAGTGCCCTCTGATACACACACACACACACACACACACACACACACACACACACACACGATAGATAGATAGATAGATAGATAGATAGATAGATAGATAGATAGATAGATAGATAGATAGATAGATAGATAAAAACATTTTTTAAAGAAGAACACTAGACAGAGGACGATACAAAAACAATTGACTGACCCTATCGGTTGGAGTTTATTTTAGATGACAGAAAAATTAAATTTCTCCATCATTTGAACAACCTTTTAGTTTTTCCACCCACTGCAGCTGACTTTCAGCCATTCCCACCTCACTCCACCCTGGCAAAAGCTTCCCACCTGGCAAAAGCTTGGTTCACTGAGATTTTCCCCTCAACAATAAGCTGGCCTTTGTTTGCAGTCTTTCCCCAGACAGCAGGCGGATCAGCCCTTCGGTGCCTGACCCTCCCTAAAAGCCATCTTTTGTTTTGCATTTATGTTGCAAGAAAGACATTGCCCTGCTGACACCATGAAAAGCATCAGTGAGAAAATTCTGTCATACAGGCTGCAAAGCCATCTGGACTTGCTGCTGAAAAGGTTGGTCATGGTTTTAGGCAAGATTGTTATCTCATCTGATGGAAAAAGTCTTGAATGCATTATCATCATCCAAAGTTGGTGTCAGATTTTCCCCCCTTGTCAGTTGCAAAACAAAGCAAAGGGAAAAAAAGATGACAAACAAAACAAGTCGAGAATGAAGATATACATCTCCAGAGAAGCTCTGTGAAAGGCAGTGCAGTACAAACAGAAAAATAAATGAGTTTTGTTTTTATCAGAAATTGGACAGACTTCCCCTGGTATAAGAGTTAATTCTGACATGTCTGAGCCTTTCTAAGAAATGTCCTTAAATTCAAAAAGGAAAAGTACCTGGAATGCACCCAACAAAGACAATGATTTGATTTCTAAAACCTGTTAGCAGTTTTTATAATACAAGCAAGAAAGGCAAAGAAGGGAATAAAACAGATCAAGTGAAAAAAATTGCTTTGAAACCTCTATCTATCTATCTATCTATCTATCTATCTATCTATCTATCATCTATCTACCATCTACCTACATCTATCTACTTCCCCCCACACACACCCATGCCCTTTTATAAAAGAGTTCAACTTTTTAGTGGAAGAATTCTAGGTAGTTTAGCAACATAAAGCACTAGCCATAGTATTTGTTTTTGTTTTTGTTTTTTCTCCATGTGAGTTACTGAAGAGAAAATGGGATGGAATTCTGGTATTCTTTTATCAGGGGCCTTGTTTGATGAACAGGCTGTCTGGTTGCTTATACCTAAACCTCTCCAATACTTATCATGGGACGCTTGGACCATAAACCTTCTGTTTCATGGGCTAGCAATAAGCATTGCCTAGAGGTCTCCAATTGAAGACCTGAGATAGAGACCTTCTAAAAAGTCTAACACTCCGTCATGACTGGCTGCATTTTGAACAGAAAACTAAACACAGGCGCAGCAAGATTTCACTGTGACAGAGACAAAGATGGATACAAAATATCTTTGGTTCATGGTGCAATCTAAAATGAATAAAACGCCTGCTTAGTAAGTGTCTGTCTTAGTTGCTTTCCTCATTACTGTGACAAAATACCTAACAAAAACAACTTAGAGAAGGAAGGTTTTATTTTAGGTTTGAGGGTACAGACCATCATGGCAAGGAAGTCATGGCGGCAGGAGACAGCTGATCACACTGCACCTGTAGTTAAGGAGCAGACACATGCTGATGTGCAGCTTCCTTCTTCCTTATGCAGTCCAGGACACAGACCAAAGAACAGTGCCACCTACATTTGGGATGGGTATTACCACTCCAATCAACCCAATTTAGAGAATCCCTCACAGATGTATCCCAAAGTCTAATGCCTCAGTGATTCCAGATCCTGTTGAGTTGACAATATTAGCCATCATCGTATCTCTTCATATTACATTTGGGAAGATAAACCTCTAATAGAAGAGAATCTCATACAAAAATATTTATCTACATAAGGAGAATAGCTGCTGTTAATGGAAAAACAATGGCTACTGAACCTGGAAAAGTAATTCCTGTAAAATGTCCTAAACATCTACTCTACAAACATGTATTTACATCTATTAATCTGTTTCTGTGATCTGCAGATGTTAAAACAAAATGTCTCTTGTCCTCAGGGTGTATTTAATATACATGAAATTCTCTTTTGAACCACTAGGAAAGCACAGGAAAAGTCACATTGAGACCAGAAGGGACCTGAGGTCAGTGTCCTCTGCAGACATGACCTAGAAGGAATTTCACCTGAGATCTGCATCCTCTGCAGGTTTGATGCATCAGTTGCCTTAAAATAGTTGTCACAGAGAGAGGACATCGGGACAGAGGGGTCACCTCCCCATTTCCAGACCAGTTAGAAACATGAATACTACAAACAAGTTCATATCAGTGGCAGAACACTCCTTTCTGAGTCCTGTTGAAGAGACCAGAATCACAAGAGAAGTTTGTGGCAAATGCAGGATGATACCCCTGGTGGGAAACACATTCTGTGTATGCAACAGGAGGACGAGACAGCACCACGTAAGGCCCAAGAACTGTTATGTGAGGGTAGCAGCACAGGACACACCCTTCATGAAACGCAGATGCTCTGTCCTACCAGCCCTTAGTTCTCATCCACAGCAGGATGATCCACAACTAATAAAAGCCTACACACCATTTTCTCAAAGGGTTTAGCTCCTGATCCACCAGAATAATTGAAGGAGCCAGCTTCATTCCATATGTATTCCAAACAAATCTCAAATATCACTCAGCTGAGACAGATTGTCGACCACTTTTTTTTTCAGTGCTTACTAGTCTACAAAAATTTTTATTGAGTTCTGTGACCCACTCTAGCCCTTGCTAAGTACAGATGCCTTCACTCCAATAGGGACACTGGGTGGATAAAGAAGCTATAGGAATAAAGATATGACAAGCTGGGCAGGGAGCAAACATCACAGGGTGACATGCATTCTGGCTTGAGGAAAGGATATACAGCAGTGCTAAAGAACAAATTTCCTGCAGCTTCACTGTGGCAAGCCTCTCTTCTGCTCTTCCCATGACTCCTAGAAAGATGCTTAGAGGGTCATGCCCACGTTTCATCTGCAACCCAGATGCTTCATTTAGAATTATTTTGCTATCTGAATCTTCTTCACTTCTCTGGAGAGCCCAGCTTCAGTGTAAAGAAAACAGATTCAGGGCAACTATGAGATAAGAATTCCAAGGCCCTGGACTGGGGAGATGGCTCAAGTCTTTGCCTTGCAAACAAAAGGACCTAAGTTTGGATCCCCAGATACCACGGGAAAATGCCATGTGGATATATAGCACTGGCGTAATTCCTGGTCCTGGAAGGCAGAACCTGGGCAACCCCAGAGCAAAGCAATAAGGAGGTACAGCAATCCAGGATGATTCTCAGTGTCATCTTTGAGCCTCCGCACAGGCACACACATTCAAGCATCCTCTTACACACACACACACACACACACACACACACACACACATACACACACATGTATACAGTTTTTTAAAAAAGAACTCCAAGGGCTCTCCTTTATGGAATCTGGAAGCCAGAATGATGCTGACTTAGATGGTAGTTTTGAAAAACAGGTATTAATGCGCTTGACAAGACAGCTCAGTGGACAGCATGCCTGATGGCAAACCTGCCCACCCAAGTTTGATCTCCAGAAAGCTCATGTGGTGGATGGAGAGAACTGACTTCTGAAAAGTGACCTCTGGCTTCCACCATGCACATGGCAGACATGTGATCGCTCTCAAAAAAAAAAACAGGCATTGATATCCTACTCAGGCAATAACCAAAATCTTAATGCTGATAAAGTCTGCTCTCTTTATGGAAAAATTCTTTATCCCACAGAAAACTGTTTCTATAGATACTCTGAAATGCTTCCTCTTGTTTACATCTTTCTCAATCCAAACGAATGCAAACAACCATGAATCAACCCCAAACCGAGGGCCTCAGCTGTTACCACCATCCTATGAGCACGCTAATGAGAATTTAAAGATTCTAATTAAACCCAGACTCAAAACAGATCAGAAAGCATGAGCTTAACAGAAACAGAAATATTACAACTTCCCAGTGAGGCTTCTAGGTTATTTCTTATGTTTTCATAGTGTTCAATTTAAAGTTGATTGCTAAAGCAGTAACTACTGTTAAAGAGTATGAACAGATCTGAGGATAGCTAACAATTTAGGAAATTGCTAACAAATAAATATGTTGCTAACAGGTAGCTGGCAAGGACAATATACCCAGTTATTCAAGATACTGAGCAAGGGTGTCTTTTCTTGTTGTCTTAAACCATCAATTAGTAAAGAAGCAAAACCTTAGAAAGTACTTCTAGGCCCACAAGATGGCTAGCAGGTAAAAAGTACCTAGTGACCTCAGTTTGCTCCCTGGAGTCCATGTAAAGGTGGAATGAGAGAATGGACTTTGTAAATCCTATGACCTATGCAGGTATACCATGACACACCTCTCTCTATATCTCTCTCTCGGCCTCTCTCTCTTTCCAAACACACACACACACACAAAGTAAATTTTTAAAAAAACACTTCTGACACTAGTGATCAAAAACCCAGGAGTTAGAGGTCAAATTTAAACACAGTTTTAATGCTAATCCTGCCCACTGAGGCTGCTCAGTGAGGCAACTTCCTCTCTGCTGTACCACCTCGATTGTTCAAGAAAGGTACAAACACATCTGTCCTAATGCCTGGGCTCAGGAGGCGGGGAGGCTGGCGTCCACAGAAGCATCTGTTCCTTCCTCCCGGGAGAGAGGAGCCTTCCCTGTGCTGCTGACTGGGAGCAGAGCGTGAGCTCCAGCTTCCTTTAGCCTTCCAGGTACTGCCCAGCCGGACAGTGGCCAGGTTTGTTCATGAAACAGAGAGTGAAAGTAGAGGGCAGAATCTTTCTGTCAGAGATGGTGGGGAGAAGGCCAGTTCCTGACATTGTGAAACCTCTGTCATCCGCACAGTGGAGGAGGGTGTCCCCCGCCAAGTCTGCAGGCTGCATGTGGCTTGAGATAGAGCTAGGAATGCAGCCTAATACAGATTCATAAACTCTACACAGTACAGGGTTGTTTATTGTTTTGTTTTGTTTTGTTTTGTTTTCTTTGGTAACCCAAACTTGCACACAAAAAGCAAAACTTGAAACACCTCGTCTTTTAGCTACATGAGTTCATTTGCATTCACTAGGCGCAGACTCAATTTACCTGAGCAACAGTCTCCCTCTCTTCTCCCTCTCCTCCCACATGTGTCTCTGAGCACAGCACCAGGAAATCTAAATGAACCTGTGTGGATACTGGATCCACAACTGAAGGTCTATATGTTTCTCAATCTCCTCTTGCTCATCTGCAAAATAAGGAGATAATTGCAGCTGCTCCTTAGGATGGTAATGTAGATAAATGGAAACAGTACATGTTGGTTAGGCAGGCTGCCACCTGTTACACATTGGGCCTTTGAGAAATGTGAGCAGCCATTTATCATCTAATGTTTTGTATTGCCTCTTTCGTATTACAAGCCTTTCATATATAGAAGACCTTGTCTTATTTGTCTCTGTATTTCATTAGTGCTTTGCTCAATAAATTTTGATTGAGTCTTTCCCTCAGGGGACAAGTATAGAGATGAAACAAAAGCAAAAATGCTTGAGAAATGATACTTTTACTCTAGCTTCTCTGCAGGCCACCCTGGACCCAGTCCAACTTGTGCCAGAGTGGGCTCTAACAAGCACCTTTTTCCAGCCTTTTAGCTTCTCTTTGGAGGAGGGCTTGAGAGGCAATGTGTGTACATGCAAACCTCCCCAAACTGGGGCATCAAGTGTGCAGCCAGATACTCTGACTGCAATGATGACAGAGTTCTCACGCTGGGGCAACAAGTCTGATATTGATGTGCATGTCAATGATCTAAAATAATGTGACAAGAATGAATGCAGAAGAAGGCGTGAGTAAGTCAGAAAACAACATACAAAAAAATAGCTATGGTGGCACAGTGGAGCTACAAATAACACTTATTTAATATTTGAGTGTGCTGCTAAATGCTTCCAGAAACACTGGCTTCCAAATTACTAAATGATCAATTTAAAATCAAGGAAGGAATTTAATTAATAAGCATATCCTCACCATAAAAAAGAGAGAAAGTAATGTTTTCACTAAAAATGACTAAACAAAGCAGTTGATAGGCATGTAATTTCTTACTTTGGCTTTGAATCCAAATACACCCACACCTGTGTCCATGGGTGTAGAATGAAAGTCAATACAAAGCTTTGAGTGCCTCATGAGCCAACTCGTTATTCAGGTTCTTTAAAAATACATTTTAAAAATAAATAAAGCTAAAAAAAAAGAAGAAGAACTCAAAAAAATAAATAAATAAAGCTAATACGGAAAAAAAGAAACCTATGACACCATGAGTGCAGTGGTAGAGAATGAGGCACAGGGGCAACTGTGTGGTCACTAACATAACAGACGTATTTCAGAAAAGGTTGGCTTAGTATTTACCCTCCCCAAATTGCCTGCACCTGTTTAACCATACCAACATACATCATCCTTTAAACAGCTTATCCTGGAAAAAACTTTAATTTCACTAATGAGTGCAAGTGTTTCTATATTTTTTTCCTGAGAAAACTTATGTTTTTGCACACAGTAGGATGATAATAGCAACACAGTATATATATGAGAGAGAGAGAGTGTGTGTGTGTGTGTGTGTGTGTGTGTGTGTGTGTGTACCAGAGGTCAACCTTGAGTATCATTCCTCAGGTGCCATCTACTTTGTGTCTGTTCATTTGTTTATTTGTTCATTTGTTTGTTGAGACAGATGTGTCTGTCATTTAGCCTGGGGCTCATCAAGCCACTAGAGTGGCTGCCAGTGAACTTCAGGGTCTTTGCCTCCCCAGTGGTAGAATTGCCCATGCTCACCACCATGCTTTTAACTTGGATTCTGAGATAAGAACTCAGGTCCTTATGTTTGCCCAGCAAACTTTTCACCTGTTGAACTGTCTTTTCCAATCTCGACAGTTGGTAGTTGAGTACTAGAAACTGAAACACAGTGCTAGGTCCTGTATTAAGCATCTTAGATGCACAAAGCCTTATCACAATCCGGTGTAATATAGACACTATTACTATTTAAGAAGTGAGGAAACTTCAAAGTCTAGCATGGATCACAGGCACTACGATCCTTAGAGGCAAGGGATTAACAACCACAATAGTGTTCCTATACTAAAGAGGAACACAAAAAAGAGTTCTAGGTACTGTTACTGAGTCCTTATACCTCATCAGAGAGGAGGACCCAGAGGGAAGTTTGGCATGCACACTAAAGGATGCTCCAGGAATGGGGGGAGGGGGACAATGTGAGAAAGGGAGGAGGGGGGAAAGGAAAGGGAAAAGGGGGGAGGAGCAAGGGGATCCAGGGAGGGGTGGAGGGAGGGAGGGGCTTGAGGGTACCTGTCAAGTTTGTATGAGTGGAAAAAAAATGAATAAAATAAATAAATAAAGAAAGAAGTGAGGAAACTGAATAACATTCATGATGTCACACTCAGTTGAGCACTGAACTCAGGAAATGAATCTTGGTTAGTCTCTCTTAAGATTGTCAATTAAGGAAGCTGGGAAGACAGCTCAGTAGATAAAGTGCTTGCTACAAAAGCAGTTCAGCTCCCTAATATCCAAATAAAAATTGATTATTGGTTATATGAATGATCCAGAAATGGTCTTTGATGATGTTGAAGGTGTAAACTCTGTGTCATGGTTCAGAACCTGAGACTTCAGAGGTCATTACTGCAGAAGGAGAGCCCAATAGTTCAGTGATACTCACCTTGGCAGTGTCACTTATGGGAGAAGATACTGAAGAATTCAACTATAGCTCTGTTTCCACATGGCTACCACAAACAGCCTTTGTATTCCATGCCTGCATTCAAACTGACCAGTCCAGAGGTAATTTGGGATGCAGAATACCTGAATGTTCAGATAATTTGAATTGCTTAGTTGGACAGTGGCTTTCTCCAGTTTTTGATTTTAAAATTAATGAGTGTTTATTATAATTGTCAAAGAACAGTCTCATAATGAAGCCATAGAAACACAAAAGAATATTAGGATGGAAATGGGATAAGATTATCTTCTATTTCCTCTGATTATTTCCAACACCTTGGTTTGTTGTCTTGCTGAGTGATGTTTCTCCAGCAGTTTTCTTGCCTTCCCAATTCTGGGAGGGGTAGATTATTCAGAAGGTTTATAAGTCTATCTGCCATACATTATCGAGGAGGTATTCCATTACCCTATGTACATTTGACCTATACCTCCAAAGCCACTCTCATCACAACCTTTAGGACATACCACTGCAAAGCAAGGTTCAGAGGAGAAAAGCGCAATGAAGAATGTGTTGATATAGATTCCCGATTTGGTCTTGTCCTGCACATATGCAAATCTAACCTTTTTGATATTTCAACATTATAAACTCAAAGACAGGATTTCAGCAGGAAAATATTTACTAAAGGCTTTCTCCCTTATAATCTATTGATTTTAATATCCCTACCACTTTGGCTGAATGTCAATTTTACCCTAAGGACTACTATTGCAAATTTGAACACATTTTATTTATTTATATCACTCAAAATATTAGTGTTGAAATGAATAAAGTTTGAGTCTTGAAAATCTCCCATTTGAAGTTTATTTTTCCAATTTGAATAATTCTGTTAATTTGCCATGGTAATCAGGGCCAAGAGGCAAAAGGCAGGCAACAAAAGCAGAAGCAATTGTAGCGTTCTTTTTCCTTTTCTATGGAGTACAGTTACACACAGCTCATTAAATATGGGTCAACTTCCCACTTAACCTTTGGAATCAAAAGCACCTATTATCACTATCGTTTAACAACAAGCCAAATCCTCTCTCCTCTGACCGTTTCTGCTCCAAATGTCCAGCTTATGCCAATTTGGTCATTAAAAGCTTCCACACTGAGTTTCTAGATCTATGTTCATCTGGGCCCTGGAGGAGGCTGAGAGCATCTCTCAGGATTCTCCAGAGCCTCTGCCCCACCCACAGACCTCAGCTGCCAACATCCATACCCCCCATAGAAGCCAGGGCTATTGTGCTTCATGACACTTTTCTCCACAATATAAGTGGTGTCTTGGGAAACCATGAATGACTGTGGAAGACACATCAAGCCTCCCTTGCTACCAAGGGACCCTTTAGCAGGCATTTTCCAAATTGCTAAATCACTAACAATAATGAGTACAGCTGGATGGCTCTCTTTTTCATATTTAACAAAGAATTTATGTTGCAAATGACTCTTCCGTTGATTATTCCCAGCTTTTTTGGAGTAGATTTAGAGTGCCCCTGTGGAGGGCTTTCTGGATCACAAAATCACCTCTCACCTGCCTCTGCCCTACATCTCAGGCTCTCTCCAGGTCCTCACCTGTCCACTCCCCTGAACAAGCAGTTCATGTCATCTTTGGGCTGTTGGGGGGGGGGCTCATCACTGGGAGACCTCATGTTTTTCTGCCCAGGCAAGGCTAGACCATGAAGGAGTCTGTAGGCCTCCTCTTCTCACAGTTATTCAAAGTCAGGACAACATATACAGATGGACTTGTTTGTGTGCATGTGTACATATATGTGTGCTTATGTGCACTTGTGTACTCATGCATGTGGAGACCAGAGGCTAGGTGCCATCCACATTGTTGTTGAAGGCTTAGAGTTAGCCGTTTGGGCTTGTTTGTACAGAAAGTCCTTTACCAACTGAGCCATCTCTCCTTTTTAAGAATTTGTAGCGTATACTGGAATTACCTCTAAGAAATGGTAGATAGCATGCTACAATTGCCACAATTCAGAATCAAATAAAACCACTCCACTCTGGCCTCCATTGCCCACTTATTTAAAAAAAAAAAATGACAAAGCTACTGCATCTCTCTATGCAAAAAAAAATGACGAAGCTACTGCATCTCTCTATGCAAAAAGTAGAAACTGCAAACTGCACCAAGATTAGATGGAATCTCACTGCCAGGCCACCTCGGCATGGGATGCTAGGAAACTGTAACCTCTCCAGCAAGTGGCTCCTTTCATGTAGCTACAGATCACGGTCCAGTCACACCGTGTGTCTGACCCCCTCAGCAAACAGCACTAAGCCTCCTGGTGAGAGAAGGATGCTTGTCCAATGCACTGAGGCTTCCCTAGTGCTCACAACACTGCTGGAACCCAGATGAGCATTCTGTAAATATTTGTTGAAATAACAGATGAAGTCCTTGGACTAGTATCAAGATCCTGTATACTCTAGCTGAAGATGCACCTCAGTGGTAATGCAATTGCCTAGGCTATTCAGGGACCTGGGTTCCATGGCCAGTTTTAGGTTAAAAAAATGAAAATAAAAATCCTATACTCTAGCCTAGAGACCTTTCCAGTTTAAAGTCTCTCTGCCCAAATTCCTATGTGGGCCATTCTGAGTGACTGTGTCCCTAAACCAGAAATAGATTTTCCTACCTCTGAAGTTCTTCAGGCTATGACTTGCTTAGATTTTTCAGCTCTTCTAATTCCTGTCAACTTACATCACACAACACCTTTGAAACTTACAGAGAACCAGTCTCTCCCAGGGAGCTTCACTGACCACCCCAACACAGAAAAGAAGCTTCTTGTTCCTGTAAATATCTACGTGAGTACACCATAGGTTGTCTACAGCACAGATAGTTCGCATGATCAACAACACAGATGAGATGCACAGAAGACATGTTTGTTGTATTACTTACCCTGTAGTTATGTCGCTAATAAAAATAGAGATGACAGTTGTTCCTTAAAGTGGAGCAGTTTGCAGGAATCAAGAGAAAAAGTGCATATAAAGTATTTATAAATTATTTGGTGAGCAATAAGCTGTCAATTATATTAGCTGTAAACATTGTTATGCAGTGCAGACTAAATTGAAATAGTCTTTTCTATAACAGCTATAGTCCATTGTACATACATGATAGAAAAAAAAAGCAGGAAGATACACACCCCAAGCTGTACCAAGAATGGGTTCAGTTTCTAGATGCTCAGGAGTCCTGAGGAGAAAAGCAAGCATCCAAGATATCACATTCAGGCAGCTCTTATGCAGGAGTGGACACGTCAGCCATGGGGAGGAATAAGCATAGGTTTCCTTGTCTGCTGTTATGGCTTCCATGTGAAATGTCCCGCCACAGTGTTTGAACCCTTGGTCCACAAATGGTGATGCTGTTTCTGGAGGTTATCAAGCCTCTAGGAGGTATGGTCTGACTACGGAGGGTGGACCACTGGGAGGCAGGTCTTTGAAGGTACAGCTCAGCCTTGGTTAACTCTCTGCTTCTGATTTGCCAAGATAAACAAGCCATGCTGCCAGCTCTTGCCACCAATGACAAATCTTCCCAGCCACTATATCTTCCCTGTTATGATGGACTATATTTTTGAACTGTGAGCCAAAATAAATACCACTTCCTTAAACTGTTTCAGTTAAGTATGCTGCCACGGGGATGAAACAAGCAAGTAATGCATTACCATCATTTAAGTTCAAAGTTCACTTTGGGTATTTTGACCAGTCAGTCTAGCCCATCAGCAAGTCTCAAGTTCCAGTGAGAGACACTGCCTCAAAAGTAAACGAATGTGCACAGCTCCTGAGGAATAAGACTCAAATTGTCCTCTGACCTCCATGTACATGTAAAGGTGTATACACATATACACAAACACCCAAAGATAAGGAAAGAAGGGAAGGAAGGAGGAAGGGAGAGAGGAAGGAAGGAAAGAAGGAAGGAAGAAGGGAGGGAAGAAGGGAGAGAAGAAGGGAAGGAGGGAAGGAGGGAAAGAGGAAGGGAGAGAGAGAGGGAGGGAGGGAGGGGAAGAAAGGAGGGAGGGAGGGAGGGAAGGAGGGAGGGAGGAAGGGAAAAGGAAGGAAGGAAGGAAGGAAGGAAGGAAGGAAGGAAGGAAGGAAGGAAGGAAGGAAGGAAGGAAGGAAGGAAGGAAGGAAGGAAGGAAGGAAAGGGGAAGGAGGGGGGCTGGAGGGAGGGATGGAAGGGACAGAAGGGAGGGAGGGAGGCAAGGCAGGAAGACACATGAGTTTAACAAAGTTCACATAGACAAAAGCATGTGTTACAATCACCACTACCAAAGAGCTTCAGTCATAGATAGTGCATCAAAGGCAAGAAAACTTTGGGCATTGTATACAATAAGATATCCTTGTCCTCAAGGTAAGAGAAATGTCATTACCTTAATCGTGTGTCACTTAAGGAAAGACCCAAAGAGTTCATGATCTCCACAAACTTAGGGGGTGACATTGTAAACCTAGAGCATCAAGCTAAAGGCTTAAGACAGAAAGGAATTTTTTCTGCTAGGATCTGCACTTGTGTGGAACCTATCTCCTTTTCACCCCTTGTGGGATGGGAATGTCTGTCCTCTGTCTGTCCACCATCATGTTTGGAAACAAGGCATTTGTTGATTTCAGGCCCATGACCAGAGAGGAATTTTGCCCTTATGTAAATCCTACCTAGAGTCTCATCTGTAGCTGATTTAGATGTTTCTTATATTAAGCTTTGAATTTGAGACTTTAACATTGGTGCTGAACTAAGTTAAGACCACAGGAGCTCTGGGGATGAATGAATGAGTTGTGCTATGCAATGATAATCCTAGGAGGTGGACAGAATGGTGTGGACAAAATGTTTGTGTGCCCCTTAGTGCATACGTGGAAACCCCAACTATCGAGTGTCTACACTTCAAGGTGAAGCCACTGAGGAAGTATGGAACCCTGATCTGATGCATTAGTGTCCTTATTCAGGGGTTAAGCCTCTGCCTTGCAGGCAGAAGGTCCCAGTTGGGATCCTAGACCCCACGTATACACGCCCGGTGGAAGCGGGGGAGACCTGCGCTTCTAGTCCTGGTAGGGCGGAGCCTGTGAATCCCGGACAGAATAAACAAGGAGGAGGTGGAGGCGGTCCATCGTGGTTTCCCAATTCACCCGTGGTTCTACACACAGACACACACACACACACACACACACACACACACACACACACACACACACACTTGAATAAATAAAAAAAAAGAAGGGACACCAGAGAGTTTGTTCTTGTTTTCTTTCTTCTTCTGTACACATACACACATGCGCACACACAGAGGCCTTGTGAGTACACACAAGGTAGAGAGGTGTACACAAGCTTCAGCATGAGACCTATCTGGTCACACCTTTTCTGCAGACTCGCAGCCTTCAGAACTGTGAGAAAACAAATGTCCATCGTTGTCTGCTATGGCAGGCAGAGAGAGTTTGTAGCAATTGGAAGAAATGTTGAAAGTTACTGACAAAGAAAAATTATCAACTTTTTTCCTGAAATTTTTACCCTTTGAGCAGCCATTTATAGGTCCTTTTAGTTCATCCCTGAGGAGAGTTTCATGAAATTGTACACTTTCATTCACCCATTCAAGAAGAGCATCATTACTGATGACATCCATGATCACACAAGTGCTGTGGCAGAGCGAAAAAAGTATGAAATGAATACAAACCATGCTCTCCAACCACAAATGCAGCATTAAGTTGGGGTTGTGTCATTAAAAACAAAACCAGCAGGAAGTCATGCAAGACAAAATTTTTTTTAATCCACACACAGATATCTCTGATGTTCTAAAAATGTAGTGAACTTCGGAAGTGAAAAAGGACCTCCAATCACAAAAGCAAGAAACAAGTTTAGGATTTAAGAGAGGTAAGGTTGGGTACACAGATTAAGAAATAAGATATATAGTCAATAACTGCTGAGGTGGGGGCAGACGCCCGGTCAGTCCAGCAGCCTAGAAGACTATCCAGTCATCCCAGGCATATGAAGAGTAAAGGGAGGAAGGGAGGGAGGATGGGGGATGAGAAGGAGGAAAGGAAGAAAAGAAGGAGCAAATAAAGAATAGAGGGAGGGAAGTAAAAAGGCAGGGACCAGGGAAGAAGGAGGGAGGGAAGAGGAGGGAGGAAAGAAAGGGAAGGAGGAAAGAAAGGGAAGGAGGGAGGGAGGGAGGGAGGGAGAGAGAGAGGGAGGGACGGAAGGATGGAAGGAGGGAGGGAGAGAGGGAAGGAGAGAGGGAGGGAGAGAGGGAGGAACGGAAGGACGGAAGGAGAAAAGGAAGGAGAGAGGAAGGGAGGGAGGGAGAGAGGGAGGGAGAGAGGGAAGAACGGAAGGACGGAAGGAGAGAATGAAGGAGAGAGGAAGGGAGGGAGGGAGAGGGGGAACAAAGAAAAAGCAGGAAAGAGGTTACTGAGCCAGAGATGTTTGTGTTTGGTGGGAGTTACTGTTAAACCTGACCTCAGCTCTCCCAGGAGTGGGTATGGAGTACCAGCTGGCAGATGTGCCTTGGGCTACTTAGAGGTGCCTCCCCCCACTTACTCGCTTACTTTTCTCAGTTCTAACCCATCTCTGCTAGCGAGAGCCTCTGTTACTCTCCAAACAGCACCTGAAGTCCCATCGGTGTAAGGACTTTGCCAAACCAAGTGAGTCGAGGAACCCGTCATCTCTGGAAATGCTGAGATCCAAAGCAAATGTGATTTGTTCTGCTTCAGCATTTCCTCAAATGACTCCATTAGGGGATGGCTGCAGCTCAGGATTAATTAACTCATAATGGGTGCAGAGCATCCTGGGATATGAGCTGAGGGGGCATCAAGGGACTCTGGGAGCCTCTGTGTGCAACCTGGCCCTCACCAGAATAACGTGCACATCCAGTCGTGCCCAGTCACACACAGGGCCACCTGCCCAGAGGGAACTATACCCACAGAAGAGTCTCGACGAGAGACTCCTGCTTCTTCTTGGAGAATGACAGGGTCGCCAGTTTAGCACGGAAGGTCTATGTCAGATTACTGGGTTTAAGTTCTGCTTCTGCCATATGCTGGCCAAGTACTGTAGCAGCATGACGCGAATGCTTTCTTTGTTAGGGTTAAACAGGACAATGAATTCCCAGCGCCTAGCCCAGTGCCTGCCACAAAGCCAGTCATGTTGCTCTGTTTGAATGTCTTCCCATCTGTAAGAAAAGCAAAGTGACCTCTTTTTTTCAAATAATTACGTTTTTAATATTTCTTTCTTGTATATACTTTTTTGTTTATGGAGATTAGTCTTGGTACAGAATGTCACACCGCAGAGATTACACACATGATTTTCTTCTTTACAAATGCTGTAGCATGGGCATACGTGCTATCCAAGCAAATCATTTCCAATATTCACTGAATTTACTAGAGATTTTGTGAACATGAAACTTTTTCATTTAAATAATAACGTAGATGGGAAATGGCTGTCCCTGGTAAAAACATACTGAGCATATTGGTGTAATCTTTGAATGTTGTTGGGGCGATGGAGATGCTCAGAGTATGTGAAAGGGATTTCCAAAATGAACTTGGTTGTGTGTAATCTATGCAATTACTCAGTGGTTTAGGGACAGTTTGTTATGAGACTCTTCAGGAGCCCTCTTAGACATTAAAGAGTTTCCTACAACCTTGGGCATTATCATCCCTGGACAGGGAATACTTCAATGTGCCACTTTGAAGGACACAAAATATATTGAATACATATTACCAAGAAAGGGATTGTAAAGACCTATATATGACTTGGCCCTAGAAACACTTAAAGACTTGGGAAGGAGACTAAGTACATAAACTAATTACAGAAATAAAAGGGCAAATGACAGATCACATGGAACACTCTTGCTGACGGAATGCCATTGCCTCCCCCAAGGTGGGGCAACCATTCCTGTGATGCTTCTGTCAGTAACATAACAGGTGGATCTTCTCATCTACTGATATGCTCCAGAGCCGACCAAAAGGAAGGGGGAAGATCCACCCCCTCACCTGAGAAGTGGAAGTCTGCAGAAGAACAGAAAATTGCACTCCTCCGCTCAAGATTCATCTCAAATATTGGCTTCAGAGGAAGCCTTTAGAACACTTCCAAGATAGCTAGGCGGGTAAAGCACCTGCTCACGAGCCCGGCAGCCTGAATTCACTCTGCTGAAGTCTCTCTGGTGGAAGGAGAGAACTGACTTCAAAAGTTGTTCTCTGACCTCTACCATGTGCCATAACATGAACGTACATGTCTCCCCCACCCGCCGCCCGTCTCAAATGAGTGCATAAAATTATTTCTAAAAGAAAAGAAAGCAAAAGGACTCAGGAAATGGCTCCAGGACTAAAGTTTTTGTCTAACAAGCAACAGAGCCTGAGTTTGGATCCCCAGAGCACATGTAAAAAATGCCTGGCAGATGTGATAGTGACCTGCAAAGTGAAGCCTGGGAAACCTAAGAGCAAAGTACTAGAGGTAGAGCTATTCAGAATGATTCTCAGTGTTACCCTTGGACCTCCACAGTATATATACTCAAGTGCCCGTTTGTATGCACACACACACACACACTCACACAAAGACAAAGAAAGACAGACAAAGACAGAAAGAAGGAAGAAAGGGAGGAAGGGAGGGAGGGAGCAACAGACAGAGGGAGGGAGAGAGGGAGGGAGGGAGGGAGGGAGGGAGGGAGGGAGGGAGGGAGGGAGGGGAGGATCCACAACAAATTGGGACAGAAATACATGATGGCTTACTTAGGGGAGGTTCTGTTCCCCCAGGTAACCTGTTTTCACATTTTCTGCATACAAATGAAATGCTTAACCTGCTGATTTACCTCTTATCATTGTATATCAGAACCCTGTCTACATGCACATCACTGCCTACACAATACCAGATGGAAGAGTTAACATATAATTTATCAATTAATTAATTAATTAAATATCTGCATACCTTCTATATACATTGATGTTTTGAGTTGGTCACATAAAGATTTGCTCACCTGCACTGAGTCAGGACAATAATGCTAATGATGAAAAAAATTATGGTATCGTTTTTGAGCACTTACCAAGTGTGAGGCACTGGGCTAAGCATTTAAGAAGCGTGAATTCATTTAATCCTCCCAAAACACTGTCAGATAGAAATTAAGAGGATTACCTTGTAAAGTAGGGAAATGGGACTCAGAGGTCTTGGATGACTTGTCCAAGCTTACAGGATGAAGAACTAGGGTTCCAAACATGTTTGCCTGCTCCAAGGTCTGAGACAGTCACACCAATGAAAGGCTCAATGAAAACAGAATATCTAGGGGACATTCAGTCACAAGATTCGAAGGATCTAGAGGAATCCACCTGGTATTGTGTAGGCAGACACAGAACCACACATTTTGAATTTTGGACTTTGGTACCTACTACATATGTGTTGAGACAACAGAGATGTAGACTGACCTTAGGATAGGTCAAGAGAGGATTAAGTTATCTTGGCATGTACAAAAATACAAAATATGCACAAAGTACACAGATATGTGTGCATACATATGTATGACTGTGTACATTCTCGTGTATGCAGGTGTGCTCAGTGTATATTATATATTTGAAATGCATGTGTGTTTGTGTGTGCTTGTGTGCATTTAAATGCTTTGAACACTACAAATTTTATGTGTATGTACCTGAGCATTTGCTTAAACATGAGAGAAGACTCTGTGGTATGAGCTTTACAGGTCAGTTCTAAAGGATAACCAGAGATGTGCCGGTTACTCAAATGTTGATCTGAATCTGAGAATACTGCTTGATGTGAAAAGGAAAGGAAAGGATCGCATGTTTTCATGTAAAGGTCCATGCTCAAACCAGGACAGACACCTGCTCTGACTCATCAAAGGGGTCTACTGGGACAAAGGTAGACACCTAATCAGACACAAGGTAGACGCATGCAAGACACAGGGTAGGCACTTGATCAGACACAGGGTAGACACCTGCAAGACACAGGGTAGGCACAAGATTAGACACAGGTTATTCACCCATCGGGTAAGACAAAGGTAAGCATATGCTCAGACACAGGATAGTCACCAGCTCAGACAAGGGTGGGCACCGCTCAAAGGTGGGCATCTGCTTAGACTCAGAGGGAGCATCTGCCCCAACACATAAGGGGGGCACAACAAAGACATAGGACAGGGAACTGCTCAGACACACGGTCGGCACCTGCTTAATGAGCAGGCACCTGTACAGACAGGACAAGGATCTACTCAGATACATGACAGGGTAGGAACCTTCTCAGACAAGAGAAGGCATCTGCCCAGACAGAACAGGTGCCGGGTCAGATACAGATGCTGCCTGCTCAGATGATGGCAGGCACTCACTCAGACAAAGACAGAGAGCTGCTCACACACAAGAAGGCATCTGATAAGACACAAGACAGGAACCAGGTAAGACACAGGTAAGGCACCTCCTCAGTCACAGGTCAGGAACCTGATCAGACACAAGGTAGACACCTGCTCAGACACAGGTGAGGATCTGCTCAGGAATAAGACAGGGGCCTGCTGAGACTCATGATAGTCACCTGTCAGGATCATCCTCAGACACAGGTAAGACATCCGCTCAGGCATAGGGCATAGACCTCTCCAGGCATGAGTCCAGATTCAATCAAGGATGAACTTCAAGTTAATTCCTCGTGACCTGATCTTCCCTAGGGCTGTGAGGTAGAGTGAGAGACAGCAGGCATGTGGTGTGGTAGCACAGGGCATTCTGCAACAGCACTCTGGAAGCTTCTATGAGGCACGGCTGAGGAGAGAAGGGTATTAAGGACCAGCTGCCTCTCCGTGCTTCTTCCAGGTCCATCAAAGAGCACTGGTGCTTGTGTCTTTCAGGAATTTGCCGACTCAGTGTCTCAACTGGTTACACAGAAGTTCCGGGAGCTGACGGTTGGCCTAACATCCGTGTATGCCCGCCACAAAACACTGGCAGGAATCGTCATGACCAAAGGTAACTGCCTCTTCCTTTCTCTTTGGGAATTTTTAACTCCGCAGGGGAAAATTCTAGTATTTACCTGATCTTATAATCCAAGGGATTCTTTGCATCATACAAAGAAAGGCAATTTTTATTACTGAGAGCAGCAACATTGGCAATGGTGGTATAATTAGCCTGCCCAAACCCATCTCTGAGTTTCTTGACTTACAATCAATCTTAGCTTCAAAATAATACTGGTATTTGTAAAAAGCTGAAATCAGAACCACATCTGGTTACCACATAAGTCTGTCGAGGCTGACAGAAAAGAAGGTGGCTTGCAGTTACTCTTTGTATGACTACAGGTCCCAAATGACTTAATGGAAAAGTGGGTGTATTTCAACGTGCCCTTTTGACTGTAGTTCTCAGTCCATCCTGACAGGAGAGTCACACCAACATCAGGAGTCAGAAGAACTGGCCACACCATATCCACAGGAGTTGCTGAGCAGAGCAAACCTCACTTGCCAGACTTCAAGACTGCCAAAATAGACCGAAGGATGCAATTTTATCGAACCAGCTCTTTCCATCTTATCCTCCTGCCCAAAGACTAGTCCCACCTACTGTCGGATGGGTCTTCCCTCATCAATTAGATCATCTCCTGCAGGCTTTCGGGGGGGCTTGCCTCATCTATCAATTCTTCACAAAGGTGAAGACTCAGCTCTCAATTGCCAAACTGACATCTGCATCTAACTAGCACGAGCGCCTTCCTCCCCTGTCACCCTTAGTGTGCCTAAGATCAGGAACTGACCCCTTCACTTACGTAGAACACCGAGGTCTCACAAAGGGCGCGCAGTAAGATTCAGGGTGACCGGGAACACAGAAGGATGGCAATGGAAAAGGAAACATGGAGTATGTGAGTGGGTACTGACACCCAGAGGCACATTTCAGAATCTACTCTCCGAAACTCTAAGCCTTCTTTTGGTAGAATATAAATTATAAGTAACTATCCTTCTTCCTGTCCAGACTCTCCATCCCTACCCGCTCTTAGATACAGAATTCCCTTCTAGAAATCAAGAATGACCAGACCAAGAAGTAAGCAATCGATCCTGATAGGAAGTCACTAGTATATTAGCCAGACGGAGAGAAAACAGAAGCTGCATTTGAGCAAGTGACATCTTCAGATTGCTAACCTACCGTTAACTAACAAGCTGGTGGTGTGAATTCAGCTATTTTTGCCTCCAAAATAATCAACTATTATCATACAATAAAAAGTATTTGGGGGTGATTCAAGTTTCGTACTCACACATGACTATATAAGTAGGCAACTTCGAGGACTAAAAAAAGACCCTGTATCTGATGTCCAAAAATATTCACTAAATATTTCACTAAAAATTAGTGAAAAATATCATAGGGTCAGCATATTTCCCCCTACACCACTCTAATACGCAAGAACAACATAACAAGAACAAAGCCCCTTGAAAGTTCGTCTTAGATGTGGCGCAGGGCATGTTATATAGCCTTTCAAATTCAGGCACCTTAGCAAAATGGAAATAGCTGTGCTTCCTCACAATGTAATTTACTGAGGAAGATAAAGCACATCTAATGCTTTGAAAGGTGAAAATTACTTTATGAATGCAATATCCTGTTCTAAGCCAAAGCAATTCACTTTTGTCAATGATATCACTGTATGTGGTGCATATGGCCTAAGTCACTGTGAGTGCTGTGTGCCCTCTTTCACACATTTGAGGACATTTGTATCCACAGAATAGGAAATATTCCAAACAGAGTGCTGAATCCACCTCATGTGAGATCATCAGTGTTGAGTGTGGCCATGTTCTATCCAGTCATCCAACAATCATTAATAGAATGCCTCTGTGCACTGGGCACCGTCTGTATGGCTGTAGATTGAGACTCCCACTCGGAGTGTAACAACCCACCAAGGGAGCCTAGGCTTGGGCCAAAAGCATGAATCAATTACAAAATCACTTCGTTTTGAATGCCAGCTCCATTCACAACTAATCACTCAGATTCTTTGGGACTCAGTATTCCTGCCTTTAAAATTGGAGTAATTTAAGAAATACCTATGTAATATGATAAAATATATAAACACATACACATATATCACTTGGAATGAGGCCTAATCCATGGTAAGAACCACACAGTGTTAATTACCAATCATCATAGTACCTTGTATTCACAAGCAGATTTACTGAGTGCCAGTCATACCAAGTAACAATGAAAACGGAGAATAAAATAGACAAAGTACCAATCCATGGGAATCTAATTTTCTAGTGGGGAAAAAAATTAAATCCAATTTAAAAAAAAAAAACTCCTAGACAAGTAGTGTGCACAAAGTCTTAAACCACATGAACAAAACATTAGCAAATAAAAATGGGCTGGAGAAATATTTGATGGTGATGAACCCTTGCTGCACAAGCCAGAGGGCCGTTTTGGAACCCTGTACCCCAAAACAAGTCTGGCCTTCCTTGCACACTTTAACTCCAGCACCAAAGGGGACAGAGGCAGAAGGATTTTTGGAGTGCTCTGGCTTCCAGCCAAACAGTAACACGTTCCAGGTTCAGAAAGGGGCCTGCCTTAGAGGAATGGGCAAAAGGTGATAGAGTACAGTTGACAAATATCTCTGGTGTCTGCCTGTGTGCAGTTGCCTACACCTACATACTCATGCACACACAGTGCATAAATATACTACACACACACACACACACACACACACACACACACAGAGCAGAAAGTCCTTCACAAATCGCTGCCATGCATTGCAGTATAATTCTATTTAAATTGACATCTTAGCAAAGAAAAGGAGAAATAGAAGAAAAGAAAGAAGGAAGAACAGGAGAGGCCAAAGCTACCTCCCCCCCCCACCCTTGGGCACTATGCCTCCAGCCCTAAAAGTGATTTTCCACATTTTTCTGCTTTGCAATCTCTTCCCACATTTCTGGGAAACTTAACGCTGGCGAATTGTAAAAGCAATTCTCAGGCTTCACATGGAAAACAGCATTGCTTTTCAAAGGCTTATAGAGAGATAATAATTCTAAATTGCCAGCACACATGCTGTTTTCTCTGCAGGTCATTTATTTACTTATGTGAACTAAATTTATTGTGTGAAAGTGAGTCTTTACAAGGTAGGGCTTTATAACTTGTCATCTATGAACAGTGGAGAAAAAGCTGGAATTGACTTTCCTGTTATATGGGGAATAGTTAATAAATGTTGGTTTTGAAAAGATTAGAAAGAAATGTACAGAGTAATGAACAGAAATATTTATCAATATTCTTTTACTTAAAGTTTACATGCTCTGTAATCTTAATTCTACTTCAGTTATTCAAGAAAATGCCTAAGGAATCCTAAGAGGTGTCTATGTGTGAGTCATACAATGCAATAAAATTTAAATTTTATTCTGAAATGAAGTTCATTTGTCTATAGGAGGGGGTACCATTTTTTAGCCATTATGAGAATACTATGGGAATCCCAGATGACACTCAATGGACCACACATGCAAAATGACACTAAAGTAGGAGATATACAGGTAGGGAAGAAAAAGATGTATAGTGGGAAAAGGAGGGAAAGTAGAATTGATAAGTAAGGAGTGAAAATAAAATAAATGTACTGTATTCATGTATGAAACGCTAAAAGAATAAAAATGAATTTTAAAACTTTTCAAAAGAGTACTAATGGAAAAACAGACATTTATGAAAAGATTAGCATTTTTTGCTTTACCTAATTTAGTTTAGTAATAGGGCAAAAATTCAAGTGGGAGAGAACTTAGGAATTTAAATTAATCTTTCTCAATTTCCATTGTTTACTTCTCTTCACTCTCAAAAGTAGCCATTTATACCCCTTTTTTTAAGTTATCTACCTTTACTTATCTGTGTGTGTGTGTGTGTGTGTGTATGTGTATGTGTGTGTGTGTGTCCACTCATACATTTGCTATAGCATATATGTGGAGGTCAGAGGACAACTTATAGGAGTTGGTTCTTTCCATCTACCAGAGATTGAACTCAGCTTGTCAGATTGGGTGACAAATTCTTTGACACACTGAACCATTTCACTGGCTCTCAATTTTTAAAGTTGTTCCTATGTCTCACTATATTGTACTTACTGGTTCTATATTTTCTTTAATTAAACTTTCCTTTCTGGATGATACCAATTAAGTTGTGCTATTACTACTTAACACTTCTTTAGCTATGATCTTTTGTTTGTGAGCTATGATTGTTTGTATGATCTTTTTTGGATAACATACTCAAAGCTTTATTATTTTATCCAATTTAGATGATATGACTTTATTTCTTACCTGTATCTTGAGGCTGATTAGCCTCTCCATCTTTTCCTTAGTAGCCAAATTTTCTCAATAATAATTTTAATAATATGGTCATAACTGATATTTCTATTCTAGTCTAAGTCAGTCTTCTGTGGTTTGAGTAACACTGAGAGTTGTGCATGTATGAAATACCACAAGAATTTTTTTTAAAACCTAGGTGTGCCAAGATGTGCTGGTAATCTCAGCACTGGACAGATAGAAATAAGAGGATCCCAGAGATTTGCTAGCCACTTGTTCAGCATCTTGATGAATTCTAGGCCAGCGAGAGACCCTGGCTCGAAATATAAGGTGGTAGAGGATGGGAGGAGAATAAGGGGGAGGCACTGGGAGAAAGGAGGGAGGGGGAAAAGGAAGGGGAAAAGGGGGGAAGGATGCAAGGGGGACTGTGGAGGGGTGGATGGAGGGAGGGGACGGGGTATTTAGTAAGCTTGTATGATTGGGGAAAAGTAAATAAATATAATAAAATTTTTAAAATTTTGGCCAAAATGTAAAAAATATACAAAAGTGCACTTTGTAATAAAAATAAGTTTCACACTGAAAAAAAAGAAATATAAGGTGGAAAATAATTGAGGAAGACACTCAAGGTTGACCTCTGGCCTCCATACACATGAATGTGCACATGTGTGCATGCAACTTGCATGTGGAAAAAAACTGTGGTTTTAATAAAAAAAAAAAACTATTTCTCCCACTCAAGCTAGCATGCAGCTTTATTTTTAATAAATTTATTAAGTTTACATTTTATATACATGCTCCTTGCCTCCCTCATTCCCCGTCCCTTCTTCTCTCCCTTCCCTCCCACTCTCATCCCATCCTACCCTCTTCATCTACCTACATAGGTCCAGCCTACTCCCTCTTATTCTCCTGTCCTTTATTTCTATGAGGCCTGGGGTTCCCTCTATATCATCTGTTCTCATGGGGTTCAGGATTCTGTGACAGATCAAGAGGCCTTTCTTTGGGCAGCCCACTGATACAGGTACCCCCTACCTCTGTCTAACTCTATGCCCCTAAGGATCCTACTGCTTGAAACTATTTCTCCTGAGTCCGTGCCAGTCTATGGGGGCACATTGACATGTCCACCACTTTGCAGGTCTGATGAGTTCAAGTCCCATTGCCATAAGTTCCTGGCTGTGGCTTCTCTATCTTGAGTAGTGACTCATCCAGCAATGGAACTCTCCATCTTTAGGCTCTTACAGTCTTACCACACCCCTCTTCCACAAAGTTCCCTGAGCCTCCAGATGGGAAGAGATTTGGCTGGCCTGCTTCCAGGTGAACACTGTAGGGTTTCTGGTGTTCTGTATTCAGGTTGTTTGTTGTCTATTTTGCTAATCTTGCACTGTATAAGCCGCCTATCTGGGTGTTGAGATCCTCTTATCTCCAACAATACAGAAACTGCTAAGGAGAGGTCTTTATATAAGACATCATCTATGTGTCTACTAATCACTAACTTTCCCCCCATGACAGAGAACACACATGCAGTGCTTCAAATCATTCCAAGTACTAGAGATTAGGAAGGAGATTGACCATGGATTGGATCAGATATCTTTTTTTTTTATTAAAAATTTAATTATACATTTTAAAATTTTTTACCAGTTCCCTCCCTCCCCCATCCTCCCCCTCCCCTTCCCCCAGTGCCTCCCCCCCAATTCCCAGAGAGTCCTTTATTGTGTACGCCTTACTCTCCACTGGGTCCTCCTCTCCGATGACATATAAGGACCCAGTGGCATTTCCATAAGCCCTTTCTCTTGTTCCCCTTAAGCATAAGATCACTACTATGGCTGTCAATCCCTTGCCTCCAGGGGTCTCGGTGCCCTTAAGATGCTAGACTTTGGGCGCCCGCAGTTCCGCGTCCGCCTGCCCCCTGCTGCTTGCGGCGCCCGGGTCGGGGCGCCAGGGGGAGGAGCCGAAGGTCCCGCGGACCCTTGCGGGGGCGCGACCGCGCGGTGCAGGGAGATTTGAGAGCCTTTTCTGTGGTGAGGATTGCTGCCTTTGGCAAGAGCATGTCGTCCATCTTGCCATTTACTCCACCAGTGGTGAAGAGGCTGCTGGGATGGAAGAAGTCGGCCAGTGGTTCTGGAGGAGCAGGCGGAGGAGAACAGAACGGACAGGAAGAAAAATGGTGTGAGAAAGCTGTGAAGAGTCTGGTGAAGAAGCTCAAGAAAACAGGGCGATTGGATGAGCTGGAGAAAGCCATTACTACCCAGAACTGCAACACCAAGTGTGTGACCATCCCCAGCACTTGCTCTGAAATTTGGGGACTGAGTACACCAAATACGATAGATCAGTGGGATACAACAGGCCTTTACAGCTTCTCTGAACAAGGTCTCTTGATGGTCGTCTACAGGTTTCACATCGGAAAGGGTTGCCTCATGTTATATATTGCCGGTTATGGCGCTGGCCTGATCTTCACAGTCATCATGAACTGAAGGCAATTGAAAACTGCGAATATGCTTTCAATCTGAAAAAAGATGAAGTCTGTGTAAACCCTTACCACTACCAGAGAGTGGAGACACCAGTTTTGCCTCCTGTATTAGTGCCCCGTCACACTGAGATTCTAACAGAACTACCACCTCTGGACGACTATACCCATTCCATTCCAGAAAACACTAATTTCCCAGCAGGAATTGAGCCACAGAGTAACTACATCCCAGAAACACCACCACCCGGTTATATCAGTGAAGATGGAGAAACAAGTGATCAACAGTTGAATCAAAGTATGGACACAGATTTACAGCCAGTTACTTACTCAGAACCTGCATTTTGGTGTTCAATAGCATATTATGAATTAAACCAGAGGGTTGGAGAGACCTTCCATGCATCACAACCCTCGCTCACTGTAGATGGCTTTACAGATCCTTCAAATTCGGAGAGGTTCTGCCTAGGTTTACTCTCCAATGTTAACCGAAATGCCACGGTAGAAATGACAAGACGACATATAGGAAGAGGAGTCCGCTTATATTACATAGGTGGGGAAGTTTTTGCTGAGTGCCTAAGCGATAGTGCAATCTTTGTGCAGAGCCCCAACTGTAATCAGAGATACGGCTGGCACCCTGCAACAGTGTGTAAAATTCCTCCAGGCTGTAACCTGAAAATTTTCAACAACCAGGAATTTGCTGCTCTTCTGGCACAGTCTGTTAATCAGGGTTTTGAAGCTGTATATCAACTAACCAGAATGTGCACCATAAGAATGAGTTTTGTGAAAGGATGGGGAGCAGAATACCGAAGGCAGACAGTAACAAGCACGCCTTGCTGGATTGAACTTCATCTGAACGGACCTCTCCAGTGGTTGGACAAAGTGTTAACTCAAATGGGATCCCCGTCAGTGCGTTGTTCAAGCATGTCATAAAGCTCATCAAAAGACTCATATAACAACTCTTCTGTCATAGTGTTTGTGTATGATCCCATGGACTGTTGCTATCCAAAAATTCCAGAGAGAAAACAGCACTTGAGGTCTCATCAATTAAAGCACCTTGTGGAATCTGTTTCCTATATTTGAATATTAGATGGGAAAATTAGTGTCTAGAAATGCCTCCCACCAGATAAAAGGGAAGGGGAGAAGATTAAAAGACTTAATAATGTCTTGTTGGGCATAAGACTGAGTGTCCCAAAGGTTTATTAATAACAGTAGTAGTTACGTGTACAGGTAATGTATCAAGACCCAGTATTGCAGTGTTGTGCTGTTTATATACATTTTTAGTTCGCATAAACGAGGTGTGTGTGTGCTGCTTCTTGAACTTAGACAAACCTTTATAAAGTTACAGTACCTAATCTGTTATTTCCACTTCTCCGTTATTTTTGTGTCTTTTTTAATATATAATATATATATATCAAGATTTTCAAAATATCATTTAGAAGCAGATTTTCCTTGTAGAAAAACTAATTTTTCTGCCTTTTACCAAAAATAAACTCTTGGGGGAAGAAAAAAAAAAAAAAAAAAAAAAAAGATGCTAGACTTTATGAGGGCAACAGTGCACTGGACATTGCGCAGGGCATGCAAAGTCCCATTATGATTGCTTTGGCCCCAACTATTGTTGAGAATCTTGCAAATCGTTGCTCCTCCCATCCTTTTGCTCTTACAATCTTACCGCCCCCTCTTCCGCAAATGTCCCTGAGCTCCAGGATGGGGAGAGATTAGGCTGTCCTAGTTCTATGTGATTGATATAGAGTCTCTGAAGTTCTGGATTGTGGTTTGTTGATTTTCTTTTGCAGTTTTGCTGCTCCTGCAATTCCCTTCACTCCATTCTGCTGGGCACTGTATGTCACCCCCTGGCCAGAGACAAAAAGCTGTTAAACTGGAGTCTTGTTGTAATAGCACATTCAAGGGTAGATGTAATAAGAGTAGGAAACCTCACTGAGGGAGGGGTCCATCACCCATTTGCAAAATGATTACTTTTTATCTGCTAGACTATATGCCCTCCCCTTCTGGTGAGATCAGGAAAGAACGTCTGTGAACTTAACCAGGTTTCTCATTACTTACTTGCAGACCTTGATGGAGGCCTATTTTCTCTGCTGTAACATGGTCTCCTCTCTCCTTGTTTCTGGTGTGGCCCTCCTAACCCATCTCTCTTGTTCATAATCCTTGCAATTACTGTGTTACATAGGTTTACTTTTGAGTGTCTCAATGTGGGCTGGGTGAGTTTGGTACTAGGAGCCACCTATGAGGGAGTACATACGGCGCTTAATTTTCTGGGTTTGGGATACTTCACTTAATATAATTCTTTCTAATGACATCCATTTCCCAGCAAATTCCAGTAATTCATCATTTTTGATGTCTGAGTAGTACTCCATTGTATAGATGTACCACTGTTTCCTTATCCACTCGTCAACTGTTGGACATTTAGGTTGATTCCATGACTTTGCTATTGTAAACAGTGCTGCTATGAACATGGTCGAGCTTGTGCTATCGAGGCGAACCTCTGCTGCATGGGGGGTTATTCCCAAAAGTGGGATAGCAGGGTCATACGGCATTTCAATCTTTAATTTCTTTAAGAATCTCCAGACGGCTCGCCAGAGTGGCTGTATGAGCCTGCATTCCCACCAACAATGTAGGAGAGTTCCCCTCTCTCCACATCCTCTCCAGCATTTGTCGTTGTTTGTATTGTGGATTTTTGCCATCCTGACCGGGGTGAGATGATATCTCAGGGAAGTTTTGATTTGCATTTCCCTGATGGCGAAGGAAGTGGAGCATTTTTTAAGATAATTGTTAGACATTTTAATTTCATCCCTGGTAAAGTTTCTTTGAAGTTCCAGGGCCCATTTTTTAATTGGGCCAGTGTTTTCCTTGGAGTTTAATTTTCTAAGTTCTTTGTGCACTCTGGACAGTAGAGCTCTGTCAGATATGTGGTTAGTGAAGATTTTCTCCCATTCTGTGGGTTGCCTTTGAGCTCGTGTGACAATCTCTTTATCTGAACAGAAGCTCTTTAATTTCACAAGATCCCAACTGTTGAGAGTTGGTAGCAGTGATTGTGCCATTGGATGTCTGTTTAGGAAGTGTTGGCCTAGCCCAATCAGCTCGAGGGAGTTCCCTATCCTTTCAACTATGGTTTTTAAAGTCTCTGGCCTGATATCAAGGTCCTTGATCCATTTGGAATTAAGTCTTGTACATGGTGACAAGTACAGGTCCAGCTTTAATCTTCTGCATGTGGAGATCCAGTTTTGCCAGCACCATTTGTTGAAGATGCTGTTCTTTTTCCATTGGATTCTTTGGGCCCCTTTGTCAAAGACCAAATGGCTGTAACTTTGTGGGCTTATATCTGGGTCTTCAATCCTTATCCATTGATCTGTTTGTCTATTTTGGAGCCAGTACCAGGCTGTCTTTATAACTATGGATTTGTAGTATAGACTTAGGTTTGGTATGGTAATACCTCCAGCTGTGTTTTTGTTACTCAGGATTGTTTTTGCTATCCTGGGTCTTTTGTGCCTCCATATGAACTTTGAGATTATTTGGTCAACTTCTTTGAAGAATTGCTTTGGGATTTTGATTGGTATAGCATTGAATCTGTATATTGCCTTTGGTAGGATGGTCATTTTTACAATGTTGATTCTGCCAATCCAGGAACAAGGGAGGTCTTTCCACCTTCTGGTGTCTTCTGCTATTTCTTTCTTTAGGGTTTTAAAGTTTTCATTGTAAAGGTCTTTTACCTCCTTAGTTAGGTTTATACCAAGGTATTTCATTTTTTTAGGGGTTATAGTAAATGGCATGGTTTCTCTCAAGGCTTTTTCACTTCTTTCATTCTGGGCATATAGGAAGGCCTCTGATTTTTGCACATTTATTTTGTATCCTGCCACCCTGCTGCACTTCTCAATTAGTTCCAGGAGCTTCCTGGTGGAGTTTTTGGGATCCCTCAGGTATAAGATCATGTCATCTGCAAATAGGGATAGCTTGATTTCTTCCTTGCCGATTTGAATCCCTCTTATGTCCTTTTCTTGTCTTATGGCTTCAGCTAAGACTTCAAGTACAATATTGAATAGAAGTGGTGAGAGTGGACAGCCTTGTCTAGTTCCTGATCGAAGTGGGAATGCTTCCAATTGTTCCCCATTGAGCATAATCCTTGCTGTGGGCTTGTTGTATACAGCTTTTATTATATTGATAAAGGTTCCTTCCATTCCTACTGTCTCTAGCGTTTTGATCATAAAAGGCTGTTGGATCTTGTCAAAAGCTTTTTCTGCATCTATCGAGAGTATCATGTGGTCTTGGACTTTGGACTGGTTTACATGATGAATTACATTTATTGATTTGCGTATGTTGAACCAACCTTGTGTGCCAGGGATGAAGCCTACTTGGTCCCCGTGAATGATCTTTTTGATATGTTTTTCAATCCGATTTGCTAAGACTTTGTTGAGAATCTTTGCATCTGTGTTCATCAGGGAGATCGGCCTATAGTTTTCTTTTTTAAGTGAATCTTTATTAGGTTTTGGGATTAAAACGATATTAGCTTCATAGAAGGAATTTGGTAGTGTTCCTTCCTTTGCTATTTGATGGAACAGTTTAAGGAGTATTGGTGTTATTAACTCCTTAAATGTCTGGTAGAACTCTGTGCTGAATCCATCTGGTCCAGGACATTTTTTGGTGGGAAGATTCAAGATTACTTCCTCAATTTCCTTATATGTTATAGGACTATTTAAATAATTCACAACTTCCTGATTCAATTTAGGTAAGTTGTGTTTACTTAGAAATTCATCCATCTCTTTTGTGTTGTCAAACTTCACAGAGTATAAGTTTTTGAAATATGATGTTATAATTCTCTGGATTTCTTGGGTATCAGTAGTGATAACTCCATGTTCATTTCTAATTTTGTTAATTTGGGTTTTCTCTCTCTTGCTTTTGGTTAGTTTAGCTAGGGGTGTATCAATCTTGTTGATTTTTTCAAAGAACCAGCTTTTTGATTGGTTGATTTTTTCTATCGTTTTCTTAGTCTCGATTTCAGATATTTCTCCCCTTATTTTGGTAATCTCTTCTCTTCTACTGCTTTTGGGATCAGATTGCTCTAGTTTCTCTAAAGCTTTAAGCTGCATTGTTAAGTTGTTTATTTCTGATGTTTCCATTTTTTTGACGTGGGCATTAAGAGCTATGAACTTACCTCTTAGAACAGCTTTCATTGTGTCCCAGAGATTTTGGTAAGTTGTATTTTCGTTATCATTCACTTTCAGGAAATCTTGAATTTCCTTTTTAATTTCTTGGATCAGATATCTTGATAATTATGGATCTTTTTTGACAGTGGCCTTATTTCTCTATTGAACTTTGTTCCTTTGTCTTCATTCTTTTTGGTTTTCTTTGGTCTTTTTTGCCCTACCTTCCTATTTTGAATCCTTTGTGGTTGTAAAGGATAATAAAATATTTTCTCTTGAGTATGTCATTATGAGGGCTTGTGATTAGGTTCCACTTATAAGGGAGAACATGTGATATCTGGTTTTCTGTGCTTGGAATACTTCATATGGTATGATTTCTTCCAGTTCCATCCATTTAGTAGCAAATTTCATTAATTCTTTTTATGGCTGTATAGTATTCCATCATGTATATACAAGTCTGCATTATGCTTCTTGTATTGGGGTGGAGATCTCTTTCCTTAGATTAGGAAAATTTTCATTAATGATAGTGTTAAAAATTTCTTCCAGAGTGGCTCTATGGGTTTCTTTTTCTGATATTCCATGAATGTTCATGGTTATTTCAAGGAGTCCTATAACTTTTGAATAGTACTTTCCGGTTGTTGTTTTTGTTTTGTTTTGTTTTGGATTTTTCTACTTCTTTGATTGAACCAATTCTTTCTGACATCTTGTCTTCTAGTTTTGATATTCTATTTTCTGCTTATTGCTTCTGCTGGTAAGATTTTCTATTGAATTTTGAATTATAGCTAGCTTATTTTAATTTCAAGCTTAATCTCTGTATGAGCTTTTTTTTTTTTCAATTGCTCTATGGCTAGTTTTGTTTCTTCAACTGCCTTTTGCATTTCATCTGGGTGCCTGCTGTGTTCCTGTTCATATTAGCTAATGCGGTTATTTTAACTCCTCTCGGACTTCCTCTTTCATTGTTTTCATCATGGTAAAGATCATGCTTTGAAAAATCTTTATCTTGGTTATTGAATTCTTGACTAATATCTAGGGATTATTCTGGTGAGAACCATTTTTATGGGGTCAATGTTTTGGGTGGGAAAGTTTCATCATGGTTTTTGTTATTTCTTATGGATTTCCAGTACAATTTGGTCATTTTGTGTTTGATTTCTAGAATCTTTTTTGGTGAGTGTTTATGACTGTTTGTGAGTCACAAAATTACTGCACTTGGACTGTTTAAGGTCTCAGTCTAGGGTTGCTTGTTGTTATTTCATGGGTAAGGTGATATGCTACAAAAAAAAAACAAGTGTGAAAGCCCTACTCTGATTCTGGGGGTCAAAGAGTTTAGGTGTAGATTTGCCTGGATGTTTGGGATTGGTTGTCAAGGGTTGTTAAGTGTAATTTGAGTTAACTATTAGATCAGCTTTATATTATGAAATACAGTGTGTTTAGTAGTCAGGGATTAGAGCTTAGAGTACATGGCAACTATTAGTTACTTCCAGGTTTATGAGAGTGAATAGTTAATGTACTAAGGAGTGGGTGTGTGGGGTTTTGGGTGTGCTGTACAGAGAGCTGAAGCAGAGGTGACTTGTCATCTGAGATGAGGAGAGTGAAAAGAGTTACTTATCTTAGGACTGGATGTGAAGATTCATTTCTGTTTGCTTAAAAGAGCTTTAGCTTCCTCAGTAGCAAGGTATTGGTGCTCTGGTCCTGGGTTTGTGGTGCCTGTGGTCTCTGTTAAAATCTTGGAGGTTCTATTGTTGCTTGACTGAGGGTGTTGGGAGGTGTTGGTTAAGGCTGCCTTGCACTGGTCCCATGAGAAAGAAAATCTGATCCACCAACACCTGCTGTTGTCCCAGAGCCTAGAGGAGTGGCAGAGAACCATCCAGGAACCCAGTGCCCTGCTGCAGGCCCTAAGTCCAAAAGCTAGCATGCATCTTTAAACATCAAACATATTTCTTGGATTTAGAAGCACCCTGGCCAAAAAAAAAAAAAAATGCACATTTCCAGAAAAGACTCTAGTAAAGTTGAAATTCTTCATGAAAATAGAGTAAAAGAAACATTGCACTATAATGTCCTACAAGCAAAATAGCCCATCCTGTTTTGCTGGGAAATAAAAAACTACCAATTAGTACAACAGAGAAACATTCATGAAAGTTTTTAAACTCAAAAATGTGGAGCATGCCTTGCTGGCGTGCATTTGCTCTGAACCTAAAATGAACATGCAAGGCAAAGAAATCTGCCTGCCCTGTCCTCATTCATGTGTGCAGCTTGAATAAAGGTCATGCGATTATGTTTGACCAGATAAAGCTGATACTTAAATGCTGCTCTCCCATAAATCATGACAGTTCACATATAGTTGAAACTTCTCTTTTTCATCTAAAAAGCATTTGTTCAACTTCACAAGAGCCAAGTAGAATTGCAACATAAGCAATTTACTCTGCCAACTATCTCAAAGTCTCACATTTCTCATTTCCCCCTACTCCTGCATAGCTAGAAGTCATTTTGATCATATGATTAAGCAGTCTTTTATTTATATTCACTGGGGAATGAGAAAGATAAGCTGAAACAAAAAACTAGACCCCCCCAAAATTAAACTAAGTAGGATCCTCACAGCATGAAGAAAAATGGAAGTTATCATCTTGATTTGAAGGAATAGATCTTAGTAACTATTAAAAAGATACAAAGCAACATAGAGTTGCATCTCTTGTGAGCTGTTCAGGCATAGAAGATTCATAGACGCTGACATCCTACAACAATAGGGATTGTTGATGGGCAATTGATTTTAAATCTTTGTTTGAGACAATTAGGTTTGGACTACAAAACGCAGGATAGATTTTACTACCTCTGAGGCTGACCCCAGGGTGGTTTGAATGCTGATTCACAATAATGAACATTTTTTTCTTAAAATCAAGCCAAAGAAACCAGTCCCTGATTAGACATTCGTCCCAGCCCAACCCTACTTGTGGCTCATTTAGAGATAAATAGTTTAGTGTAGAATAAGTCACAATGTGCCAATGAAAACCCTCAAAGCTAAATTAGCTAAGGAGAAGAGCCATAGGTCTAACCGTAAGCCACATCCCCATGGAATGCCTTAATTCGCTCCTTCTCAGCCAGGAATGGTTTGGAAGGTAAAGTGTGCTAATAAAGAAAGAGGGCTGGAAAGATGGCCCAAGCAAGTAAAGTGTGTGTCTTGCAAGCAGGAGGACTTAATTAAGTCTGATCTTCAGAACCCCCATTAAAAAAGCCAAACGTGATGATACATGCTTCCAATCTCAGCATTGAGGAAGTGCAAAACTCAGGGGTTTGCTGGTCAGTCATCCTAGCTTACTTGGTGAAGACCAATAAGGGGTGCAGTCTCAAAACTCAAGGTGGGATAGAATCTGAAGAACTACAGTGGAGGCTGCCCTCTGACCTTTTTACATGCACAAACACACACAAACATACATGCAAATGTATGTACACACACATACATGCACTTACACACAAAGAAGAAGAAAATATTTTTTCTGTACACTTCTGAAATCAGGTGCTTCTATCAAAGCTATTCAAATGCTTCTCTGTCTTACTGATCATTCACTTGCAACTAAGGATTCAGTTTTAGTTGTACTGTAATTGACTAAATGACTTCACTGAGATAAGAGAATCCAGCACTAGCTCACAGCAATAAATCTAATCTCAGCTTGATTCTAGTCTCTATGATCCTGTCTGTAAATGGGAACATGATACCACTGGTGAAAGAAAAGGAAAAGACACTAACATTGTCATATATGATTAAGTGTTAAGTAATGTTTGGAGTTGTTTAACCATGTTATCCAAGAAATTAAAAATATTCTTATAGTCATACAATTCATATTCTCTCTCTCATATATATATATATATATATATATATATCCGTGTGTGTATGGTGTGTGTATGTGTGTGTGTGTGTGTGTATGTATATATATATATATGGTTTGGTTAGACATATAAAGGAAGGAAAGATGGAAGGGAGTAAGAGAGGGAGAAGAGGAGAGGGGAAGAGGGGAAAGAGGAAGAAGCAAGTTTCAAAAAACCACTGTCTGTTATCTGCTAGCAAGATAAGTAACTATCAGTGCCTGGGCCACCCACTGTTTGACTGGAGGTATAAAAAAAATTCTGAAGAGTTTGTGCTAATTAGTGATTAAATGTGAAGCTGGGTGAAGCTGTAGCTCTTTGAAGTCCTTGCAGATTTTCAAATACATGCACTTAAGATCAAGGTTCAAACTCTTTTCTTTTCTAGTTGACCCTGATTTTAAATTCTCAAAAATTTCCCATCCACATTAGATGATGTTGAACGGTATCACCTGGTAAACATCAGAATGAAGAAATGGTGCTGCTCTAGAGCCTTCTATTTAAGGACTTGGCAAGTAATTCACCATAAGAAAATCTAAGGTCTCATGAATTAGTAGAGTGCTAAACAACTTTCCATCACTACACTCAAAACACACTCAAAATCTGAGACCATAGAGCTATAAAGAGAAAAAGGTTGGTTTGGGATCATGATTTTGGAGCTTCCATCAACTTATTGCTTTCAGTCTTGTTGTAAGACAGCCCTTCCTAGCAGTAACATGTGATAGAACAAAGCCACTCATCTCATGGTCTGAGAGCCAAGAGAAAGAAAAAACAAGTGAAATTCCAAAATCCCTTTTGCAAACATGCTCCCAGTAACATAAAGATCTCCCACTAGGCTCTGTCTCTGAATGTTTACAGCTCTTCCCAGTCATGCCAAACAGAGGACCAAGTCTTTAACCCATGGGTGTTTGAGGAATACTGAAGACCTAACACAGAGAAAAACCAAGGTCTGCTGGTTTCTTGTCCAATGCCTTGATGATGGTGGTGGTGGTGACCATGTGTGTGATGTGGGCTATATGTGCCACAAAACACATGTGGAAGTCAGAAGACAACTGTGTGATGTCAGCTCTCTCCTTCCACTTTCACATAAATTCTGGTGACCAAACTCAGGTTGCCAGGCTGTGTGGCAAGTGCCTATACCAACTAAGCCATCTTACTGGCCTCCTAATTCCCTTAAAATCAGACTATTGGGGCTTTAGAGATGGATCAGGGTTAAGCCTCTGATCACAAGCAGAAGGCCCTGAGTTCAGATCCCAGATACCACGTAAAAACACAGGGCAGAAATGACCAAAGTCAGGGAAATTCTAGAACAAAGCAAAAAGAAGGTAGAGCTATCCAAGATGATCCCCGAGGTCACCCTTGGGCCTCCAAAGTCATACACAGTAGCCACTGATACACAGGGACACACATAAGCAGGCAAAAAAAATCAGACTGCTCTAGGGTCATCTTAGTCATAATCAGCTTCAGGAGAGAGCCAAGAAGACAAAGTTAATAGAGGAAGAAAGAAGAGAGTGAAATCACCATGATAAGTTGGGGAAGTGGCCATCCTATCCCACATCAGTGCATAACTCTATCTGTCAGCCATGGACATGGCAGACCAGACATAGAAACCTGACCAGATTTGAACCAAAAATGAGAAACACATCTGTCAAGAAAAAAAATAAAACAGGAAGTTGGCCAAATGGACACGGGTCAGAGTAGTGGAACTCAATGAGCCTAAACAAGAGTTACCCTTCCAGCTATTTCAAATACAATCCCATATCTAGCTTCTTTTAAAAAAGAGAAAGAGTGAAAAACGAAAATGGGATTATCAAGTGGTTGCTTATGGATACAGAAAGCACTGCCACTTAAAATACTTAGCCTGTGAATTATTCATGAGCCGTGGCTTTGTGCTCTCATTATTTCTGGGTTTAGCATCAATGAGGAGACCTTGTCAGTTGTCCCTGGTGTGAGAAAGAAAGGATTTCTCATCGATCAAACCAGGTGTTGCATATATGCTCCTTTGATATAAAAGAATGAGTTACTAATGGGGCGAAGTGCATGCTCAGCCCACTGAAAACAGGGAGATAAATAGATTGTTCCAAGTATTAATTGCAAGGGGTTCATTGTCATTCTTCTTCTTTCTTAGGGGTAGGGTGAGGACATTGAATATATTCAGTGAAGAAAAAATTACCATATGTATATCCAGTGAAACTTTTACAATGTGCATGTCCGGGGATATATCTAATAACATCTTCATAACCTCAAACAGGTCATCTTAGACTTTTTAATGTATGCCATGTGCTACCTTCAATTTTATACATTTCAAAGCCACATCAGCAATAACTATTATTCAGAGTAGTGACAGTTTCAGGGTCCTCAAAACCCTAGGGTTTCCTCAGTCCATCCCAAGAATGTTGCAGATAATGCTGCCTACCCAAGGGGGACAAAGGAATCTTCTTGCAGACCCCTGCTGACTATAGTTGTATCATAACCAATGGCTGGAAAGGAAGAATTCTGCCTTTCAGTCTCTGTGGGAGAACCAGAGAGAGGAGATATTGAAACCAGATGTTCAATAAGCTAACAGATAGTACATGAATCAGCAGTACATGTCTTTAACTCACTCTACATATCCTCTTTGCACTTAGCAATATATTTTGGGACACTTTCTGTTGAGTATCACTCAATTGCATTATAGTTCTATAGAATTCTCATTATAGATTATATTCTTTAAAATCCCCTCCTGGTGGACACTTATGTCATTTTGCTATGACAATCATTTCTCCAGAAAACAGTTTTATGCATAGATCATTTTCAAACAAATGAAGACATATAGATCATTTAAATTCCCAGAAGTGGAATTGCTGAATTGAAGGGTGTATGAGCTGTGAATTGGATTGACATTACAAAACACTATCGTTCAAATAAACTTCACACACACACACACACATACGCACGCACACATATGCCTGCCCACCATTTACACCAGTTGGCAAAGTGCTTATTGTACATGAATGAGAACTTGAGGCCAATTCTCAGAACTCAAGTTAAAAAAAAAAAAAGCTGAAACTGGACCTAGTGACATGTGCTTTAAGTCCCACAGTCATGTGGACACAGAGACAAACAGACATGAAGGCTTGCTATCCAGTCAATCTCACCCAATTGCAGAGTTCCAAGTTCCACTGGTAGACCCTATTTCAAAAAGAAAAAAGGTGGAAATTGTCCTGAGGAATAGGCATCCAAGACTGAACTTTGACTCACATACATTCACATGCATCTTCATGTGTATGAACATACACACACACACACACACACACACACACACGTTTTCACAACTCCTTTTCAGTTGTGTATTAATAAGTATTTGATGTCTACCATTTGGTACATGAAGAGCTAAATATCTTAGTGTACTTGAATTTGGGATTTTTTCATTCATGAAATTGAACATTTTTCCATATAATTAAGAACCATTTACTTTCCTTCTTGAACTGATTTCTTTAATGTTTTAATTATTCTTTGGCTATTGTAACAAAATGTTCTGCCAAAGCAACTAAGAGACAAAAGGTGTGTTTTGACTTAACATTTCACAGGGATAGAGTCTCTAATGACAGGGATGGGAAGACATGGAGGCAGGAGCATGAGGCCAACTCCTAACTATTTCCATGTTCATGAAGCAGAGATAGGGAACAGGAGGTGAGGACCAATTATCAAAAGTTATCAAATCTAAAGACCCAAGTACGTCATCTCCCCATGACGTACTTCCTCCAGCAAGTCTCCACATCCTGAAAGTTCCAAAATTTTCCTAAATAGAATCATCAGGTAGGGACATAAGCGGGAGACATGGTATGTTGTTACCTTTATTCTTGGGTATATTTAGGTCGATTTCTGTCTCTCCTTTGTTACACTCATGTCATGCATCTGCTCCACAGTCATTTATTACTGAGCTTTTGCATTCTGCTAGGCTATGTACCAAGGTTTTATCTCCCAGCATTCTTCTCCTTTTCCAGAATTCTCTGTTTCCCTGTAAAACCAGCTTTTCTATTAAAAAAAAAAAAAAAAAACATACTTTTAAACCAGGTGTCTTTATCCAAAACACAGCACTTTTACTGTTTTTATTTTAATCGTATTAACATTATAAATCAATTTGGAGAGCATCTGAGGTGTTTAGACTTTCCTACTTAAGAATAAAACATGTCACACTGTCTGGTCAAATACTGCTAATGTTCTTTGGTAGGGTTTTGAAGTTTTATTCCTCACATTTCTTGCTCATTCTTGTTAAACTTATTTCTATTACCTTGTTTGTTGCTCTTATAAATGGAGTTGTTTTCCCTCTACAGTTTCTGTCTAGTTATTGTGAGTATATATGAAAACTATTGATTTTGGAGTATTAACTTTGTTCCCTGTCATCTTATTGAACTCTCTAATTCTGTCTAGCAGCATTTCAACTGAGTTCTCTTGAGGTTGCCATATCTGTAATCAGAGCACATTCACACAGTGCTTGTGTTACCTGCTTCTTTCCAATTACAGTACCTCAAATTTCTTTCTTTCTTATGTCTGAGTAATAGTTTCAACAGTTACCATGTAGTAGAGCTATGGGTTTTCCTGAAGGAAACAGAAAGTCCTCCAGGGTTTCCTCATTAAGCATGGTGCTGTAAGCATGTAAGCATGTAAGCATGTGCATTTGTGTATAAAGTTACAAAAGGAAAAAAACTTTATCCTAAATTATGGAATGTGTATCTAAAGTTGTGGTTGACTTTTTCCGATTGCTGTCTCAGTTCTGTAATTATGATGATACTTTTGAATTACATTTGTAAATGTAATTCATCCTCTCATTTCTAGAAGTCTGCTGCGGCTATACTATGACTCCCTCTGCTGTATTTTATTTAGTTCTTAGTATTCTGTGATTTAATAGTTTCAACACAGGCATTTTTTAACACCATTTTGAGGGGTTTTCTTGCTTGCATCAGCATCAGACTCAGTAAACAGTCTTGAATCCATATGCTCCTTCAGGTCAGTGAATTCCACACAAATCAACAGGACTGGTGCTTTGGTGAAGAAAGAGCTCTTTCATCTTTATTCCCCCTGTTTACGGTTTAGAAATTGGTATGCTTGTGTTTTCTCTATTTCTCATGCTATTCTGTAGGATATTGGCTTTACTCTCATTCAATATCTTCAGGGGCCCTCAGTAATGAATTTCTACCTGTCTTTTTTTTTTTAAATACAGACATAAGCTTTTAACTTTTTTAACATTTTTTATTATTATTTCCGCTCATACAAACTTAATAGGTACACCGGTTCCCTCCCTCCCTCCACCTCCCCCTGAACCCCCTGCTCCCCCTCCCCTCACCCCTCCACTCATCCCCCAGTGCCTCCCGCCCCAATTCCCAGAGAGTCCTTTAATGTGCATTCCTGACTCTCCTCTGGGCCCTCCTCTCCGATGACGAACAAGGACCCAGTGGCATTTCCCTAAACCCTTTCGGGTGTTCCCCTTAAGCATAGGAACACTACTGTGGCTGTCAATCCCTTGCCTCCAAGGATCTTGGTGCCTTTAGCAAATGCTAGACTTTGTGAGGTCAATAGTGTGTTGGACATTGCGCAGGGCATGCAAAGTCCAATTATGATTGCTTCGGCCCTAACTTGTGTGGAGTATCTTGCAAATCACTGCTCCTCCCATCCTTTTGCTCTTACACTCTTACTGCCCCCTCTTCTGCAAATATCCCTGAGCTTCAGGATGGGGAGAGATTAGTCTGGCCTAGTTCTAGGTGGTTGATATAGAGTCTCTGAAGTTCTGGATTGTGGTTTGTTGATTTTCTTTTGCAGTTTTGCTGCTCCTGCAATGCCCTTCACTCCATCCTGCTGGGCACTGTATGTCACCCCCTGGCCAGAGACAAAAAGCTGTTAAACTGGACTCTTATTATAAGAGCACATTCAAGGGTAGATGTAATAAAAGTAGGAAACCCCAGTGAGGGAGGGGTCAATCACCCATTTGCAAAATGGTTACTTTTTATCTGCCAGACTATATGCCCTCCCCTTCTGGTGAGATCATACCCCCTTAGTTGTAAATGATCAGGAACGAAAGTCTGTGAACTCAACCAGGTGTCACATTTCTTACTTGCAGTCCTTGATGGAGGCCTATTTTCTCTACTGTAACATGGTCACTTCTCTCCTTGTTTCTGGTGTGGCCCTCCTACCCCATCCCTCCTGTTTATAATCCTTGCAATTACTGTAGGTAATACATAGATTTACCTATGAGTGCCTCAAGGTGGGCTGGGTGGGTATGGTACTAGGAGCCACCTATTAGGGAGTACATACAGCGCTCAATTTTCTGTGTCTGGGATACTTCACTTAATATAATTGTTTCTAATGACATTCATTTCCTGGCAAATTCCAGTAATTCATCATTTTTGATGGCTGAGTAGTACTCCATTGTATAGATGTACCACTGTTTCCTTATCCACTCGTCAACTGTTGGACATTTAGGTTGATTCCATGACTTTGCTATTGTAAACAGTGCTGCTATGAACATGGTCGTGCTTGTGCTATCGAAGTGAACCTCTACTGTATGAGGGGTTATTCCCAAAAGTGGAATAGCATGGTCATATGGCATTTCAATCTTTAATTTCTTTAAGAATCTCCAGACGGCTCGCCAGAGTGGCTGTATGATCCTGCATTCCTACCAGCAATGTAGCAGAGTTCCCCTCTCTCCACATCCTCTCCAGCATTTGTCGTTGTTAGTATTGTGGATTTTTGCCATCCTGACCGGGGTGAGATGATATCTCAGGGAAGTTTTGATTTGCATTTCCCTGATGGCTAAAGAAGTGGAGCATTTTTTGAAGATATTTGTTAGACATTTTAATTTCATCCCTGGTAAAATTTCTTTTAAGTTCCAGGGCCCATTTTCTAATTGGGCCATTGGTTTCCTTGAGGTTTAGTTTTGTAAGTTCTTTGTGCACTCTGGAAAGTAGAGCTCTATCAGATATGTGGTTAGTGAAGAATTTCTCCCATTCTATGGGTTGCCTTTGAGCACGTGTTACGATCTCTTTATCTAAACAGAAGCTCATTAATTTCACAAGATCCCAACTGTTGAGAGTTGGTAGCAGTGACTGTACCATTGGATGTCTGTTTAAGAAATGTTGGCCTAGCCCAATCAGCTCAAGGGAGTTCCCTATCCTTTCAACTATGGTTTTTATAGTCTCTGGCCTGATATCAAGGTCCTTGATCCATTTGGAATTAAATCTTGTACATGGTGACAAGTACGGGTCCAGCTTTAATCTTCTGCATGTGGAGATCCAGTTTTGCCAGCACCATTTGTTGAAGATGCTGTTCTTTTTCCATTGGATTCTTTGGGCCCCTTTGTCAATACCAAATGGCTATAATTTTGTGGGCTTATATCTGGATCTTCAATCCTTATCCATTGATCTGTGTGTCTATTTTGGAGCCAGTACCACGCTATTTTTACAACTATGGATTTGTAGTATAGACTAAAGTTTGGTATGGTAATACCTCCAGCAGTGTTTTTGTTACTCAGGATTGTCTTTGCTATCCTGGGTCTTTTGTGCCTCCATATGAACTTTGAGATTGTTTGGTCAACTTCTTTAAAGAACTGCTTTGGGATTTTAATTGGTATAGCATTGAATTTGTATATTGCCTTTGGTAGGATGGTCATTTTTACGATGTTGATTCTGCCAATCCAGGAACATGGGAGGTCTTTCCACCTTCTGGTGTCTTCTGCTATTTCTTTCTTTAGGGTTTTAAAGTTTTCATTGTAAAGGTCTTTTACCTCCTTGGTTAGGTTTATACCAAGGTATTTCATTTTTTTTAGGGGCTACAGTAAATGGGATTGTTTCTCTCAAGGCTTTTTCACTTCTTTCATTCTGGGCATATAGGAAGGCCTCTGATTTTTGCACATTTACTTTGTATCCTGCCACCCGGCTGAACTTCTCAATTAGTTCCAGGAGCTTCCTGGTGGAGTTTTTGGGATCCCTCAGGTATAAGATCATGTCATCTGCAAATAGGGATAGCTTGACTTCTTCCTTGCTGATTTGAATCCCTCTTATGTCCCTTTCTTGTCTTAGGGCTTCGGCTAAGACTTCAAGTACAATATTGAATAGAAGTGGTGAGAGTGGACAGCCTTGTCTAGTTCCTGATCGAAGTGGGAATGCTTCCAATTGTTCCCCATTGAGCATAATCCTTGCTGTGGGCTTGTTGTATATAGCTTTTATTATATTGATAAAGGTTCCTTCTATTCCTACTGTCTCTAGCATTTTGATCAAAAAAGGCTGTTGGATCTTGTCAAAAGCTTTTTCTGCATCTATCGAGAGTATCATGTGGTCTTGGACTTTGGACTGGTTTACATGATGAATTACATTTATTGATTTGTATATGTTGAACCAACCTTGTGTGCCGGGGATGAAGCCTACTTGGTCCCCGTGAATGATCTTTTTAATATGTTTTTCAATCCGATTTGCTAAGACTTTGTTGAGAATCTTTGTGTCTGTGTTTATCAGAGAGATTGGCCTATAGTTTTCTTTTTTAATTGAATCTTTATTAGGTTTTGGGATTAAAACAATATTAGCTTCATAGAAGGAATTTGGTAGTGTTCCTTCCTTTGCTATTTGATGGAACAGTTTAAGGAGTATTAGTGTTATTAACTCCTTAAATGTCTGGTAGAATTCTGTGCTGAATCCATCTGGTCCAGGACATTTTTTGGTGGGAAGATTTGAGATTACTTCTTCAATTTCCTTATATGTTATAGGGCTATTTAAGTAAATCACAACCTCCTGATTCAGTTTAGGTAAGTTGTGTTTACTCAGAAATTCATCCATCTCTTTTGTGTTGTCAAACTTCACAGAGTATAAGTTTTTGAAATATGATGTTATAATTCTCTGGATTTCTTGGGTATCAGTAGTGATAACTCCATGTTCATTCCTGATTTTGTTAATTTGGGTTTTCTCTCTCTTGCTTTTGGTTAATTTAGCTAGGGGTGTATCAATCTTATTGATTTTTTCAAAGACAAAGTTTTTTGACTGGTTGATTTTTTCTATCGTTTTCTTAGTCTCGATTTCAGATATTTCTCCCCTTATTTTGCTAATCTCCTCTCTTCTACTACTTTTGGGATCAGATTGCTCTAGTTTCTCTAAAGCTTTAAGATGCATTGTTAAGTTGTTTATTTCTGATGTTTCCATTTTTTTGATGTAGGCATTAAGAGCTATGAACTTACCTCTTAGAACAGCTTTCATTGTGTCCCAGAGATTTTGGTAAGTTGTATTTTCATCATCATTCGCTTTCAGGAAATCTTGAATTTCCTTTTTAATTTCTTCCTAATCCAGTTCTCTTTCAGCATCATATTGTTAAGTTTCCAGGAATTAGTGTATTTTCTCTTGTTTGATGTGTTGTGGATGTCCAGCTTTAGGCCGTGGTGGTCTGATAGGGCACAGGTTAGAATTTCAACTTTTTTGTACATGTGTAGATTCATTTTGTGGCCCAATATGTGATCTATTTTGGAGAAAGTTCCGTGTGCTGCTGAGAAAAATGTGTATTCTTTGGTGCGTGGGTGAAAAGTTCGATAGAGATCTGTAAGGTCCATTTCTTTCAGGGTTTGATTAAGTTCCAAAGAGTCTCTGTTAAGCTTTTGACCTGTTGATCTATCCCATGTTGAGAGGGCGGTGTTGCAGTCCCCAAGAATTATCGTTTGGGGGTTGATTTCTTGCTTTAGACGCTGTAGGGTTTTCTTAATGAATGTGGAGGGGCCCGTATTGGGTGCATATATGTTCAGTATTGTGAAGTCTACCTGGTGAATTGTACCTGTGACTAAAATGTAGTATCCATCCGTGTCTCTTATAATTTTCTTTGGTTTGAGGTCCACTTTGTCTGATAGCATAATGGCTACCCCTGCCTGTTTTCTGCTTCCATTAGCTTGTAGAATTGTTGACCAGCCTTTTATTTTTAGGGCGTGCCTATCTTTTGTGGTGAGATGGGTTTCCTGCAGGCAGCAGATTGATGGATTGTGATTTTTAATCCAAGTTTGTAATCTGTGTCTCTTGATTGGTGAGTTAATTCCATCAACATTTAGTGTTATAATGGAGAAACTATTTTTAATTCCAGACATTCATTATGTTTAGTAGTTTTTTAAGTATATTGCTTTGCTTTTAATGGTGTTATACTTGCCTTCTGTTCTCCTGGATATGCCTGTTTTTTTCTTCAAGCTTGAGTATCATTTCTAGCATTTTTTGAAGGCCTGGTTTGGTGGACATGTATCCCTTCAAGTTGTCTTTGTGCTGGAAGATTTTTCTTTCTCCCTCGATCATGACAGATAGTTTTGCAGGGTAAATCAGCCTAGGTTGACATTTTTGCTCATTCAATACTTGAAATATGTCTCTCCAAGCTCTTCTTGCTTTTACTGTTTCGACTGAGAAGTCATTTGTTATTTTAATAAGTTTACTTTTAAAAGTGACTTGTTTTTTCTCCCTTGAAGCTCTCAGCACCAGTTCTTTATCTTGAATGTGGAGTGTTTTGACTATTATTTGCCGTGGCAAGCTTCTGTTTTGATCATATCTGTTTGGGGTGTGGAATGCCTCTTGTATATGTATGGGCCTCTCTTTTTTTAGATGAGGAAAGCTTTCCTTGATGATCGTTTGAAAAATTTCCTCAGGGGTGGTATTTTGAGATTCTTGCTCTGGTATTCCATCAATACGCATGTTAGGCTTCCTCAGGGTGTCCCATATCTCCTGGATATTTCTCTCAAGTATCTTTTTGGCTTTAACCACCTCTTCCATTGAGCTGATTAATACTCCCACTTTATCTTCAAGTTCTGAAATTCTGTTCTCTGCTTCGTTAGTTCTGCTGATAAGACTCTCTGTGTAGTTCTGGGTTGAAGATAACTTGTCTTTTAGCTCAGTTTTAAACTCTGCTTGAGTCTGTTTTAACTGCTCTATGCCAGTTTTTGTTTCTTGTACTGTTTTTCTCAACTCCTCCAAATGTCTGTTGTGTTCCTCTTCAAAGCGATTGATTCGATTATTTAATTCCTCCCGGATTTCCTCTTTCATAGTGTTGAACATGGTAATGATCATATTTTGAAAGTCGTTATCCTGGGTCAGGCTTTCATGGCCATTTTCCGTGGATTTGTTCTGGTTGGAGTCTAATATTATGGGATTAATTCCTTCAGTGGTAGATTTGTTTACTTGAGTATTGTTTCTCCTGGATTTGCACTTTGACTTTGGCATTGTCGTTTTAACTCTTAAGATCTTTCAATTTCTGTGCGTTTTTCACTAAACTGAATTATTTGGCCTGGGGTTCTGGGGGTGGGCAGGGACGGAGCTGGACCCCGGGCATTCCGGTCGGCGGAGTGGGGGAAGGGAGCTCTACCTGTCTTTTGAGCTTTGCTCACACCACGTTCACACAAAAATCTCCCACTGATAACAAAATAGCCTTTCCTTATCTCACAAAATTAGTCATGTCTCTTCCTTGTCCATATCCCCAGCTGTCATGTTCACGCTGCCTAGGATGCTCTTTCTTGCCATGGGCCCAACTCACCTAAGTTCTTCCAGGAGCTTCTCAAATGATTCCCCTTTCTCACTTTCTCCCTCCATCATTTGAAACACCTGTGTGTCTAGTTTGGACATTTGATCTCTATTATATCATCTCCCTAAACACACATGTGTAAGGGTTACTCCTAACTATTGCTGTGAGAGAGCACCTAAAGTCAAGCAACTTAAAGGAGAAAAGGAGGTTTATTCAGCTTACGGTTCCAGAGGGGAGAAACAGTCTCTCAAAGCAGAGGTGCCATGGCTGGCTGGCCAAAGCTGGAGAAGGCTAAGTCACTGCAGACATCCTGGAAGCTGAGAGCTGCAGACTGCTTGCTGCAAAGGCAGACTTCTCCTGGAGGTAGGGTGGGACTAGTCCACCTCAAGGCCCACTCCTTGTGACTGTCTTCCTCCAGCAAGGCTCTACCTCTCAAGTTACTATGACCTTGCCAAACACATGAGACTGTTGGGTCACATTTCAAACCATGACAACATACTAGAGTTTAATCCATGTCCTCAGTATCATACCTGTATGTAACTTAACATAGCGCTAGCTTTAGGAAGTGGGATTGATAAAAAGTGAATAAGCATTTCTTGACCCACATAATTGTACTGAATACAATTTCAGTGTTGGGAGCCAGGCAATGTTGGGAATTAATGAGGGTGAAAGGAAACACTTCCTTCATTTCTGCAGGAATAATTTCCACGTCATCAGAGGAGAATGGGGCCAAGGCCTCTCAACCAAGTATCTAAGTCAGATTGCATCTGAATGCTGAAACGCTTTAGAAAGTAGTTAGAAATGTTACTTTCAGTACCTGAAACACCTGCTTTAATGAAGCCTCAGTCTGCAAAAAGCGTTGTCTGTCAAGATGGTATACTCATTAGCTGTTTCTCAACAGTCCATGAGCTATGTTAACACTTTCAATTAGAAACCTGGGCACCCTCAGAGAGGTGAGTGGCTGACTAGCTCTCCTTCCTGTAGCTTCAGCTCCTGCTGACAAATGACTATCAGCTTCACCTTCAAGACCCCCAACTAGGGGGCATTCGTCCCAGAGCCAAGAGGATCCCAGACTCCAGAAAAGGATGGCAGCTACCTCCGTAGCGGCTTTCAGCTTTCCCTGGGGGAGGATGGCATGAGCCATGTGCTCGCATTCTGCTTTTGCTCCTCTAAAGCAGTGTGGTTGTTCACCTGAGGACTAGATATGTCTGTCCCCAAGGGATCCCCAAGGAGCTAAAGCTGACTTCCAGGGGAGAGAACTATGGCAGGACAGCATGGCCGGGACACCTGAGTCCTCTGAAGACATGGAAATCACTAGAAGCCAGAAGAGTCTTGAACAGGGGAAGAGGCAGCAGGTACAGTCTTGCTGAGGAAGGAGAGATGAGATATCTGGCTGGAGAACTTTGCAGAAGCAGGAGACGAGAGGTAACAGTTAGCACATGAGGCCCACAAAATACATATGGCAAGTCGACCCACTGCTGACTACACCTAATGTGTAATGTGCCTCCCCCCACTCTCTCCCCACCTTTTCTCTGGTCTCTCTTATTTGTTCTTCCCATTCTCTCCCTCTCTGCCCTTCTTTTTATCCCACAAAGAAAATCCCAGTCACTTGAGCTACAGAACTAAATACTCAAGGAAGGGGCTGCTGAGAGTTGGTAGAACAAGAATGCATTAGTACTTGTGATGTTCCCATCTGAAAAAGGAAATCTGACTAAAAATGGAAAGTCTGCTCTGCTGGGTTCCCCAATTTACTTATCATCACTCTAAAGAAGTGGTTCATATATATTTTTATCAGAGAATTCAACAGTTTGATATTGTCACTGCCAACCCACCACTTTGTATTGACCACACACAATACAGAGTTCAAAACCCAGCAGTGTGTTCAAACACAGTGCATGAGTGGCCAAGTGCATGAGTGTCCCCACCTTCCCCTTTGCTTTCAGCTGCAGAACCTAGAAAATTGGATTTATTTCTTGCCTTGACAACAGGGACTGTGCTGTGTTGAGTGATCTATCTAATTACACTGACTCCTGGGGAGTCCCTTCCCAGAATATTTTGTGGAAATGTTGGTTCCTACCCTCAAGGAATTCACTATCTAGGTGAGAAGATACATAATCACACGTGGGAACTTGATTTGTGGTCTTCTGGGATGTCCTCAAGCTAAAGGTGATCCTTATCATACCTTAAATTTAGAAGTTTGTTTTCTAGGATTCCTAAATTTCTTTTGTTTCCAAGCTTTTAGCTCTTACCTTGAATTGATAGCACTTGAATGACAGTATAATAAAGTAATGAAGATGAGGTACTTTACAAGTTCGGTTCAGAAAATCTTCATGAACTGTTGGAATTCTAGCAACTGAAAAAAATATGGTTAGAGCAAGAAGTTTCAGAGTTCTGGAAATTATCTCCAAGAATATACGTTTTTCAAAGTTTTTCAGTAGCCTCAAATACTACTGTCAAGTGATCTCTAATAGACCAGGAAAGACAGAAGTAGCTTGGGATTGCCCTTCTGGGCACCCATAAAAATTAGAGACTGGTCTCTCACACCTGAACAGTGCTAGAGATGAGCAGAAAGAAGCTCAGCTGCCTCCCATCCAATCTGTACCTCAGGGGATATGGAAAGCCTGGTGAGTTTCAATCTGAAGTTTCCCTCACTTTTATTGCAATTATGGGCTTGTGATATCATTCTTAGGTATAAGAATCAGGAAGTATAGATTTTACAGAGACGTTTTCTTCAGTGGTGCAGCCACTGGTAAGTGGCCCATGTTCCATGTTCCTGTAAGTAATCCTTCATCCATGCTTGTGCTACAGGTGTCAACTTCACACACACATACACACACACACACACACACACACACACACACACACACACCACAAAACAGCAACAACAACAAAAGCCATTCCATGAACAAGGTGAAATCCTGTAGGAGCATCTTCTGATGCTTACATAAACCTTGTGTGAGTAAATCATACTGTATTTCTGACATCTACATGGCTGCAACAAAAACCCCAAAGAAAATTTTAAAGGGAAGAATTTATCTGACTCGTAGTTTCAGAGATTATAATCCATAATGGCAGGGAGGGTATGGTGGCTTATATCACAGCAGGCCAGGAAGCAGAAAGAAAGCATCCCAGTGATCTACTTGCTTCTCCTTTACCCCCCTCTCCTTTATTCTATAGAGGAAGGCCTCTATCCCTAGGGGTGGTGCTGTCTTATTTAATGCTCTTATTTAATCCTCTCTGGAAATACCTCTGTAAACATCCCAAGGAGCATCCCCATGAGTCTCCTAAATGATCCTAAATCTGGTCAAGTTGACTGTGAGGGTTAACCATCACACGGACCACACATGCAGGCTGATAGATGTAAAGTGCTTGCAGGAGGATGAGAGACCTCCTGCAATGGTTCTACCAGCAGAGGAACAGGGAGTTGTGTGGGGGAGGGGATCATGAAGCCCAAGAGGTGCTGACCACCTTCTGTGTTCCCTAGGTTTGGACACCAGACAGGCACAGGTCATTGTTCTTTCTTCTGGGACCAAGTGCATCAGCGGCGAGCATATCAGTGACCAAGGATTGGTTGTCAACGACTGCCATGCTGAGATTGTGGCCAGACGGGCATTTCTTCACTTCCTCTATGCTCAGCTGGAGCTGCACTTGAGGTAAAGGGGCCCCTGGCATGGGCTGGACTGACTTCCAGGCTCCAGTTCTTTGATAGGTAGGTTGACACAGTCCAGCTGGTGAGACACAAGGGGATAGAAAGAAAGACCCACAACCAGCTAAGAGCATTCAGGTCTCCTTCCTACACAGTGGGCTATGTACCATAAAAAATCCATTTGTCTTCAGGCCTGGGGTAACATTTAGCACCACATGGGCTTAGTGATAAATTACCAGATGCTATCTGTAACATTCAAGATCTCTCTTCAGGAAACAACTTGTTTGACTACAAGTTACACGCATTCCTCCACACAGATACCCATTGCATGCACTCTTCCATTTGAGTATTTTTTTCAACTAAAACAAACAGGCAGGGGAAGCTTCCTTATGAGGCCTGGATACTTCTGGCTGGAGTCAACAAGATCATAGGATACAGCTTTTTTTGGATATCACATGTTGCTTGCTCACTTACAACCAGCTAACTACTCAAATGCTAAATGGAATGAAGAGGCAATCCAACATAGAACAACTACATACTCTGGAAAGGGAAAAAATGAGAAAAGGGAAGGACAGAGAGAAAGAAAGAGATGTGGGAGGAAGGGGGGAGGAGAAAGAAAAGAAAGGAAAAAGGAAAGGAAAAAGAGGAGAGGGGAGGGGAGGGAAGGGGAGGGGAAAAGAGAAGGGAAGGGAAAAAGGGAAGGGAAGGGGAAAAGGGAAGGGAAGAGAAGGGAAAAAGGGAAGGGAAGGGAAAAAGAGAAGGGAAGGGAACGGAAAAAAGAGAAGGGAAGGGAAGGAAGGGAAGGGAAGGGAAGGGAAGGGAAGGAAGGGAGGGAAGGGAGGGAAGGAAGGGAGGGA